>JAHREE010000094.1:4549956-4566717 GCA_033628505.1 Tringa tobata
CAAGGCCTCTGATTTTATTTACTTTTTTGAAAGAAGTAATCACTTAGGAATGTAAGGGAGGTCACATGCAGTTATGAGATACAAAGAGGGACAGATTTTGCAGGCCACTGAAACTAGACTCCTAGACACGAAGCCTAGCGATGACATCCCCTCTTTCAGTGACACGATAGGGAATATGGCCTGGCAAAGGGTACCACAGAGTAGGAGAATTCCCAAACAATAACTTTCCTATTGTCAAAAGTAAAGTAGTACATTAATTAAGATTTTCAATATGCAGGGACCCTCTCAGAAAACCCAGAGATACCCAGAAAATCTAAACATGAAGGTTCTTTTGGTTTACAAAACTAAGTAATGAAGGTAACATACTTCTTTTAAAACTGAAATTTGCCATTAAAACACTGGTGTTTTACAGTTTTCACCTTTAAAATTACCAGACTTTTCTCAATAGATTTGTAACACTCTTCAAAAAGCATTAAAAAAACTTGAAAAATTAGGAAACATTCTAGTTAATGGTTCTAATGATAAAGTTTTCGAGATCTTTTGCATGTTAAAATGATAACTAAGTTTGATGGTCAGAAGGAATTGCAATTTTGATGTACAGTTGACATTTACTGATGTTTTCCTGTTCCAGTATCAATTTGGCTGCTTTAATAATACTTCACAGATATTACAGCACTGCTGATGGAAACTACAAGAAGAAATGTAATGTCTTCTTTCACAGATAATGTATGTCATTATCAATAGTGTGGAGTAAAACGATCTAGGCTGGTTTTGCCTGCTTGCATACCTGTTGTTTTGCTAACAATTTGTCTTTTATCTCTAACTCCATTTTTAACTGTCTTTCCAGAAGACTAGCTTTCTCCATGATAGTTGCTATAGTGATCTCCTTCTGATGAAGCTCTTCTGTCAGGTCAGAGATTTCTGTCTTCATTCTTTCCTGCTCAGAGCGATGGAACTGCTCCTCTCGATAAAGATGGTTTCTTATCTGTAGCAAATACGTTTCAAAAAGAAAAAAGGTTGTGCATTAAGTATGATTGCATCACTTACTACCTACTAGTGGCTTTTTTTTGCTGTTGCTTCCAAGATATCAACTCTTCTAACCAAATCAGAGACTTCTGAGATTTTATAATAAAATGCCTTCATGAGTCAGTGCACACGGCTTTGTGCTGGCATCTTTTTTCAATCTTTTCTTGTGTTTTCATTTGCCTATTCAGTATTAGAACAGTATTTGTCAATTTTGGAACATAATACAAGGCATTTAAATTAACATTTAAAAAGAATGTAATAAAAATGATGTTAATTTCAAGAATTGGAATTTATGGCAAAGAATATCCAAGGAAATATCCATTCAATAAACCTAAGTATGATTTATTTATATTGCTCCCAAGTTAATTTTGGTTTAAAATAAGTTTAAGGTGGCCTAAATTAACTTGGGAGCAATATAAATAAATCAGTCTAGAGACTCTTTAATGAGAAACTATGTTAGAAATGAAGAGTGTATATAGTAAATTACTTTATGAGGATCTTTCCTGCCATTATAGATAAAATTTAAGGTCAAACTTTCTGCACTATCTCCTGTACAGAGTTCTCCAAAGAATCAACACAAAGATTGTTTTCATAATCCTCCTATTATAACCAACAATTTAGTACAGATAGATTTTTGTATCATGTAAGAAACAAAACTACAAAAGGCAGCATAACAACCTTTGAACCCATCTTAATAATTCCTCGCAGTACTGCACACAATTGGTAGCAGATGGCAGTTCATTTTTATTTACGCAAACTACGCAGAAATTCTAGAATTGTCAACAAACAGATGTAGACACGAAAAACCAAAGAGCTAGATCATGACCATCATGCCAAAATCGTTGCATCCAAGTCAGCTGCATGCAATTAGAGATATTGCTGCTTACATTGCTACTCAGCAAAACCACGACATGCCTGTGAGATGAGTTCTGAGAATCCTCTGCTCCCAAAGTGGTTTGGCCTTCCAAGCTATATGGTATCCCATAATGCCACACCACTACTGGTCACACGCAGCACTTCCGAAATGTGCTATGCAACGTGATGAACAGTTCTAACAAAAGAGCAGTGCCCTAGACCGTGCAGCAGGTGACCGGTTAAGCTCAGCCTGTGGGGTACTTGCCCCAGTGAGTTGTATCAGTTGATCTGTTGATGTATCTTACATCTGAGACCACCTACAAATTACCACCTACCTCCTATAGCCTACGAACTACTCATAGCCTTGGAGGTTTTATGACTTGCAAGGTATTATCTGAGTATGCGTAGGCACGGTCTCTTCCATTATTCCAGTGAAGTAGATGGCTGTGGTGTTAGTGCACAGAATCAGAATGTCAGCTGTACAGCAATACAACTACCTCCAGAAATGCAACTATATATGAAAACATTTTCATATAAGAAAGCTTCATACTCTCCTGAAGCCACAGTTTATCCGCCTGATCTCTTCAGTGTACGGACATAGCCAAGTTCAGTACTCACCTCTCTCTTTAAAATCACTCATTGCACTTAAGATCTGGAAATACTTAACAATATGAAATACCTTGTTTAGCTCTTCTCGTTGGTGTTCTTGACTTTGTGACAACAGTAATAACTCAGCTTTTTTATTTTCTAGTTGTTCAGTAAGTTGCACACAAGATGATTGATGCCTTTAAATAAGAAATAAACAAAACATGAAACAAGCAGAACGTTCAATAACCTTTACCTTACAGTATCCTCTCCTCAGTGTAAAACTGTGGAAGACCTGCTCACTGATGGAAAAAAAAACAATGAAAAGATTTGACCTCAACCAGTTTTGATCTTGGAAGATATCTAGAGATTAAGGTCAATGCAAGCATGTGCAGAAAGAATCCTGAAATGTCTTGTAGATTAATATTTCATATAATCTCAAATAGCTATGGTGGATTAGATAAACCATAAGAAGATGAACATTTTACTCCAAGGACGTTAGGGAGAATTTTAATCGCAGTACTTCCAAAGTGTTTTAATGCCGAGAAAATGAAAGGCGCTGTAAATATACAAATAGAAATAAATGAAATTCATTGATTTGCAAAGATCTAGGCAGCATTAAAGCCTTTAACAGAGCCTGCATCTATTGCCTGCAATCGTGTCATATATAATTGCTAATGAAAATGTTTATTCCAAAATTGTTTCGAATCTAACATTTTGAATCCAGAGTATCTTTTTAAACAGACTTAATTTAAATCAAATGTAAGAAAAGTTATTAGCTCAGAAGTACTTGTTGATTTAAGTATTGTCTTCAACATACATACTGTATTTGACTTTCCTGCATATCTTTATACTCTCTAATTTTCAATAATTCTGTATGCAACTGTTGGCATTCCAGTTGTATCCTTCTCCAGCGAGCATCCCGTGACTGCAGCTCATTTCTCATTTCTGAAAAGTCTGCTTCCATGTTCTAAATAAACAAGCAAATACATAAATAGTTAAATCAAATGAGACAGTAGTAGCTCAAAATGCTGCATTTTAACACGTAATTTTTGATACCTGGATAATTTGTGTGAAAGTACATACATGCTTTTATTTTGAGTTTCATTTCTGAAATATGCATTGCTTTCATGTCAGTTCCTTTTTCCAGAAATGTCATCTAAAAAATATGATGCTGAATATTCTTTAGCTCTTGCAATTTTCTAGTGCATCTGTCTCTGAAGCTATCATAAGAAGTATCATTCAGAAGTTCTTTATTGTACCAAATGCATCTAAAATAATACATAGTCTGCTTGTTTCAGCAGGTTCTTCACTCTAGAACACGCTTCATATGCAGGAATTAGTGCCATAAGTAACTTACATTTTCTGTTTTCCTAACAGCATTTCCAAATTCATAAGCTTGAAAACTACAAGGCTATAGAAAGTCAGGATTAGGTGTATGTCTTTACTAACCATTGCCTGGAAGCTTGGAGCAGATACATGTAGACTTAAGTACTTAGATAAGGTGTGTGCTCAATCATCTCCAAAAATAGTTCTATCTACACGGAGCTAATTGTTTATTTAAATGAGCATTACGAAATTTAAAGCAATCACAAAAGGATTTTTCTTAGAGACTCCAAAAATCTTGTCTCTATTTTACCTTTAATTTCTGGTTGATAATGTGATAGGCAACCTGAAGACACGTTATATTTGGCATCGTAAAATCTGAATTCCCCAAAAAATCAGAATTCCCCGAGCATATACCAAAAACATACCAAAGACAATCACTTGGACATCTAAGCCACAAATAACAAAATTAGCAATAATAATAAAATTCTTATAATAATAATATGTAGAGAATACTTATTTCCTCTCACCCAAGATCCAAAAGCAGATAAAAAAAATTTTCCAAGGATGTTGATCCTTTGCCTTTAAAACTACCTCACTAAAAACAGCAGCATTTTTCATCACTTCTTCATTTTAATATAGTTTCCATGTTTATAAGCAAAAATAAAGCCTTTAAACTTTCAAAAGACAACTGGAATCCAGAAATGACACCGCATGCAAGGAACTTCAAAGGTCTATTTCCCTTAGAGCCTCATATGAGAATGACCTTCCTTCCAAGAAGCCTGTGGTTTTCCTCTGGCTGAAAGGGCTGCCAAAGACAGATATGAAGCGCTTTTACGTTTTTTATAGGGACTGCATATACAGATTCATTCATCTTATCCTTTGTTAAATTAAGGCTGAGAGAGCTTTTTTAAACTCAGAAATGCAAGTCAGGGCATATTCAAGTGAAATAAAGCTTAATGAATTGTTAAAATTGTCTGCAAGACTTGCTTGTGATCATCCCTGTGATTTTAACTTTCAAGAAATATCCACAATTATTTTATAATATATGAATTTGGGGGAGGGTCACCCCTCTTATTTCATTCTGGGGTAGATAAGGGGAATGAATGCTGCACAATTGCATAGTGAAACTCATATCATCTGTGGCAGACTGCAGTCATCATACATATTTACATAAATTGTATTTTCTTCTGGGAATTACAATAACAGCATGAGCAACAGCAGCCACAGCAGCAGTCACAATAATAATTGAAACAGAACTTCAGGTCAAGAGCTTCACATATCACTTCAAAAAAATAATTTAGAGATGTACCACTTATTATTTTAGGAAATATCTATTGCATCTAATGAAAACACCAAAATGAAAATTAATTTTGAACCAGAAAACTTTAGGTTTTGTTTAAAAAATAGCTAATGAAAAACTTCTAAAAATCTTTTTCAAGGTGAAAAATTTACCCATTTTCTTCTGTGAAAAGTTTTGCTTCAACTAGCTTGCTGTGTTTGACACCAAAAGGAAGTTTTGTTATCAAAAAGTTTCTGATCAGCTTCTGGTTTGCTTCTGGTCAAAGCTGTTCAACCTTTTAAATATAATTATGCGCTCTATTTCTATGTAAATTAGTGTCCAGCAGCTGACTTAATGCAGACTTCCAAGAACCAAGCCTCCTGCATGATGTTTTCAGGCTGCCTCTCATATGTGGCTCCAATGAAGTTTGTCTGACCATTCATAAGGTAGAGAAATAGTCTGCAGTCTCAGCTTGGATCTTCTAATGTTCAAATTTTCTTTACAGCCAACAAACTGGTCTTCCACACGTTTCACTTTATCACTGTTTCTTTGCTAATTAATGGCATGAGAAAAATATTTAGAAGCAGATGGAAAATGGTCAGAGGTATAGAAGATACGAAGCACAATACCAGGCTTGCTGCCATGGCCATCAGCCTTCTCCCCACCAAGATTCCCATTTACTCTTCCCTCCTTTACCCACATCAGCTCCACCTATTCCCATCCTCCACCCACCACTCCTTCACGCAAACCTCTTACTCCTTCTGGCTGACAACAGGCCTTGCACTTCCTTCTATCTCATACAGACATTCCTGAAAAATACTTTCTCTGACCTACACATTTTCACCATACATTGACTTTACATCAGTGTTTCCCTCCTGCATTTATTTGCAAACGTGGCCCTTCTAACTAACCCAGTGGTATTCCACACCACCAGCACAGCTATTCTGCAACTTCCTGCCCTTTAGCTGGTAATGTTATGTACATCTAACTCCACTTCTACTTAAAATGTCTTCAGTGCTTCCTACAGCTCCTCTATTCTATTGACATGATTCCAAAAGGCCTCTCCCTTGAAGATTTTCTTAAAGGCTACAGCAGAATGACATCTACTCTCTCCATTGTATGGCATCTATCCACCTGCTCCAGCTGCCACAATCTGTTTCACTCCCTACTGTAGTCCCACTACTTTTGATGGCAGCCCTTTAGCAGGCCCCAAAACTGAGGTTTTTCCTTTCATACCCACAGCTTGTATAGAGACACATGATTCTGTGAGCTAATGTGCAAATGACATGTATAAACATCACACGCTAAACTTGGCAGTTCTGACAACACCTGAAATTAACCTCCACCATATATATGTTAATTCCTATAAAGTATATTGCATATGAAATTATAACTCTGCAAGGTTGTCTATGAACAGAAATAGATTATTTTTTTCCAGAAAGAGTTGAAGTTACTATAGGCCACTCAATATATTACTGAACCTTGAAGTGCTTAAATAAATAAGCAAAAGCATAATTTAGATATGTTACCAGAAAAAAAATAGCAACGAGAATCTCATTCCTGATCTGTTTCAAGCATAGCTAATAAAAAATGCCATAAAGATCTTGTATTGTCTAAATCTTGTCAGAACTCATATGTCACGACCCAAAAAAGTGGCCCAAATGGCTGTCTTCACAGTTCAGTGCTATGTTGAAAAGCGGTAAACTAGGGATAAGATAAAAACGGATAGTTCTTCACATGGCTGGCAATTTAAAAATTCATTGACTGCAAAATCTTCTCTCAATAATAAAGTATACCATACACTTTTCCATACAGTTATTTAGTAGCTATATGGCACAGTCTACAACAAGGTGTAAATCAGATAAAGAGATGTCATGGAAGTCATTTGTATTCAAGGAACCAAGTGAACTAGGCTAAATTCCTGTAGATGCTACGGATATGGGAAAGTTATAAACCCCTAGGTAACCAGACAAGAATAAAATACACTACTCCACATCAAACGTATTTCTCCTTTCTCTTCAAGACTTACTCAATAAATTGAACTGCTCACAGCTCATTCTGTGTTCCCACAAAGAATATACCTAACGTACAGATCTTTTATATAGGCACCTCAGCACAACTTTTTAAATTATGCTCCTGAGTAATTAATTCTCCTACATTAATTCCACAGTCATCATGAAAAAGAAAAACTATTACTACCTGGCACTGGTTTTGGTACATTTTTAGATCCTCCCGGAGTTTCAGATTTTCCTCTTCTAGTTTATTCTTGTTTATTGCTATTTCATTCACAGTTGCCTTTAGCTTTTCAATAATCAGCTCTTCCTTTTCACTTTGGGGCTGTTCATAGGTAATTAACTCTTCTTGGTTTTGTTTCTTATTGCTTATTTGGAATTGATAATTCTGGGTCTGCTTCTATAAAACAAGAAAATCTTTTAAATGAAATTCAAAAATGAGATGTAATTTGTTTATATGTAAAAATTATATGTAATTTGACCAAACCATTACTACTAAAATCATAAAGCTATTTCTATTTCACCAGTATTTGCTTAGAAAAGTATTTGCTTGGAACAGTTTGCATCGCTTTCTCTAAAGGATACTTCCTTGTTTTAGTCTGAAGTTCTTTGGCCTCAGTAAGAAAAATGCCTCTAGAAACTTTCAAGGGCACAAAATTTTTTCAAGGATTTTTCTCCTCTGCTGTGTGTTTCTCTAGCACTCGATGTTAATTAGCCCCAAATGTGAAAAAGGTGATTATGATGACCTACTCAAAGCAGTTACCTATAAAAAATAATTTGAGCGAAATGTTCCTCTGTGATTCACTGAACTCAGTAGGAGTTGTGTGTGTGCGCGCCTCAGGATAGATATTAACCTTTGACTGGAGGAACGGCGTTACAGAGTTCATGTACAAACAGCTCAGTTACTACAGTAACTGTATTTCTTTGATATCATTGTCCTTAAACTTGGGGAAGAATCATTTGCACATCCTGCAGAGTTCCACCGTCCGTTCAGTTTCTTGTACTAATTAAAATCCTAAATCCAATACTTCAGAAAATCGGTATTGCCAGTATTTGTGAATTCACAGGCATAATTACTATGGTAACTGGTTTTGCTGTTTAAAAAATTATCCACATGCGTCCCTCTACTGGGAGATTAACAAGCAGCAATAATCTTTCAGAAGAATGAGAATTTGCTGAAAAATGACAACAAAATATAACCTGGAAACCATATTTCATATGCAGAGATCAAGTTGAGCAAGAAAATGTGTATTAAAAATACATAGGGTTACAGATATCATATTTCACGGATAAGGACTGCAAAAAGGCGTGCGTTAGATGCTTTTGATGTCATTGACTATGTTCCCATAATTTGTGTTGGATGAACACCTAAGTAGAACTGACCATTGGTATCAAATAAAAAGTCAAAAAAAATTTGCAAGCATGTTACATTTCTATAGATAATAAATTAAGGTCTCCCTGACATCTAAATTATGTAGTCTGGCATATCATAATGTCAAAGCATCCTGTGAAAATTATAGTGCACGACTCCAGCTGGCAATCAAAGACCTCACAAAAGAAATTTGAGCCAAAGACACAGGAGCTATCAAAGCTTTTTGATACAGTTAAGGGCTTCAGATTTCTGTTTAATAAACCAGTTGGTGGTATGGCACAGTCTTGAAGAAAATTGTCTTCAAAGAAAGTTCACTGATGGCAACAATGTAAGCCTCAACACAAAAATGTGGATGATCACCTTGAGTACTCCATTTTGACCTGTCTAACTATATAATCAACATGCAGTCAGTAGTTTTGTCTAGTCAAAACCTTGCTTTTTTAAATACATTTGTATAGAAGTTCAATAGTTGCAAACCCAAACCCCAAAACTTAACTATCACCCTTGGAAACTCTGGATATCGGTAAAGAGTCTCATAGGAATCGCTAAGAAACCATTTCACGATCAAGATCCAATGAGATTAGTAACAGTCAACATAGTAATGGCATGTATTGCTTACTTGGTAAGATATTTTTCAATTACTTGTCATCACAATTAATTGTCTATTAGTAAAGCACAAAAGCATAGCATACAATATAAAACTATCTCAACAGTATACTTAAAAAAGTAAAAAGGAACATGCATCACTTTTTGCACGTATTTTAAAATCAGAAATATTGTAATTTTCATCATGATACTTATCATTTTCATGAGAAAAATTAAATTAAAATAACTGTATGTATCATTAAATCTTTCAGTATGGCTCTGCCTTAACTAAAGCAATGTATTCACTACCAATATATCCATTTATTGTCAGATTCACTGTAAACTCAGTGGTGTTCAGATTTTTAAAATTAAGTTAAAATAACTAGCTGAGCTAACAGCTCCTTGTGTCCCTAAAGTAGGAAGGTAGGAATTTTACCTGAAATAAATTACATTTCTTGGACAATGATTTTTGTTGAGCGTCTAAATAAACAAGATAATTTTGGCAGATTGTCCCCTTCTTATCCCATTCTCTTAATTTTGCTTTAAATTCCTGAAAGACAGCAAAACAAGGCTAGTAAACACAGGGAAATAACTTTTTTATTTAATCTAAATAACTTTGTAATTTGCATAGTTCTAAGAAAAATCTAATTTTTCAATTAATAAATAGTCTTTCCACAATTTTCAAAAGACAAAAAAAACACCAATGGTATAAACCAGCCATTCAGCCATCCAGAAAATATCCAGTCGTAATGGTTGTTCATCTGAAAAAAACAGGCAGTAAACATAATCATTGAATAAAAATGATAAAATATTTTAAATCACTTCCATTGCTGCAGATCTTAGAATTATGACTAGATTATTACACCCGTTTATTTGAAGGGCAGTTCCTATGACTTTAAAGCTGTCTCAATGTCAAGCAGAGTACTCAGCAGAGAATCAAACTCTTGATATTCAGGCAAATGTTTTGAGTGCTTGTTTTTTTTTTTAACAAATGGGACAGCAGCTACTATGGATAAATTTTACTTCTTGCTGTCTTTACAATTGCTGCTTCTGGTTCTGAGTTGACCTAGTTTAAACAAAAACTTGTTAAGCAAATTCTATTATACCAAATTTATCTAATACTCTTTCTATTCCTATTCATAGTGTATTTGAATTTGCTCTTAAATCTGACTAGATCTTTTATGTTCACAACTAGACTTGAAAGGCAGTATCCTTCAAAATAAGTAGGAGAACTCCAGTTACTAGAGCTATTGCTCTTTTATTTTGAAGAATTAGCAAAATAACAGTATACTCTTTTATACAGTGAAAAATATAATACTTATAAGCTGTTATGAGACCTTCCTTTTTCACGATGGAAATGTTTCCAAAAGGACATATGATTTTTTATAATTATCCTAAACTGGTGTATTCCCCATATTTTAAAAAAATAAGATTTTATTTGCTACTGAAACAAAATTGAATGCCTTCCAACATAGATTATTAATACAAATCTTCTCTGTTATAGCTTTGCTAATATCTGCTTTGGCATTTTAAACCAATAAACATCTCCCCATTTTACAAAATGTGATACAAATGGAGCTCCAGACTACTTAATGGAGACTGCAGGTTCAAGGCCTTACTAAAGCACTGCTGAGCTCAGTAGATTTTCAACACAGTCATTATTTCCTGAATATTAGAATTTGCTGAATATATTCCAAGCACTCATTTTCCATACTGCATAATTAATCAAATTATTCTTGTGTTACATTATTTTCACATTTTAATCTTGAATAAGGTCATTCTCAAATTAGTTGGATCAGACAGTTTCACAGTACTGATATATTTAGTCAAGGATAGATGTATAACCCACTTATTATTCTTGTAGCAGCAAATGTTGGCAGCTATGCTGCCATCCAAAGCACAGTAGCTTCTCTGATGATGAGGACTCTTCCTTGTGAAGAGACTGTAACATTATGTAGAGCTAGTGCTCGTCTAGGATGTGTCCTGTTTTGTAGGTATAGTCACCTGAAGGTCACAGAAGTTATTCCTATATCTTATAGAATAACATAGAAGATAGGCAAGTTCAAAAAGATCTTAAACCCCTGCTTAATTGCAGCTTAAGTATTAAAGTATTTAAAATCTATTCGTTCTCAAATTTTTGATTGTAAAGTTTCTCAAAGTCTCTAAATAATCTATACCATAAATCTACATAAATCTACATCATAAGCCTGTACATCTTCACAAGGCTTAGCATCTAGGCAACAAGCACAGGCTTTCAACTGGTATTCTGCTTACTTTCCCTACAGGACCCAGATTAGTAAATGCTTGAAGTACACACTACTTTATCATGCTCTTTAAAAAGGATGGTGAGGGAAAAATGTAAATTATTTTTTGTGATCCTCCTATGCTTCATCAGACTAGTGGTTAGACTGTTCTCCCCACATGAGGATGACAGTTTGATAATCTTCTGCCCAGGCAGAATCTGAACCAGAATCTTTCCATGTTAATTTTCTACCTAACAAACAAATGTTATTTTTCATCAGGCTCTGGAATTGTTCCTTTTGAAGCTGTTTTATTTTGCACAGGATACAAGCAAATTTATTAGGTAAGTGAGAAAGAAGAAGCAAAATTTATCACAGCCAGAGATTACATCGCTCAGTTATAAGAAATGAGACTGGATATCAGTTTCTGCACCAGTGAATGTAGCCAGAAGAGAATCTGGGGAGAAGCCACCACTTGGAGGCACACTCTCAATATGTCAGTTCTCTGCTGGCTGACCCCCCTGTTGGCCCCATAAATATTTGATTATTCCACAGATCATAAAGTAACTCCTAACTCTGAGAAGTCAAGACCAGGAATTATGATGGGGCTGGGGCTTTGAGCAACCTGGGCTAGTGGGAGGTGTCCCTGCCCACGGCAAGGGGTTTGGAACTTGATCATCTTTAAGGTCTCTTCCAACCCAAACCATTCTATGATTCTATGATCAGAATTTAGTATCTTCCTGTATCCAAGACTATCAGCTAAAATCCATCCTGCTCCCAGAGGGATAGGGAATATGTTGGAATTCTGTCCTCAGCATCTCATATTGTCTAGTACCCTGCTCAGTATGCTGGATTCTGTGGAATGTATTTTTAAGTGACAAATCCTTTCTAATGCGTTTCCTAGGGAAACTAGGCACGGAGGTCACAGACTGCCTCAGGCACAAGGCTGCTGACAAGATATGTGTGTAACAAGCAGTTTTCCAGTCCTAAATCGTCTTTCTATCTAGCCCTACGTGGTCAAAGTTGTTCTGAGGTCTATAAAACTTGAATTAATGGTAGGTATTATGTGACAGTATCCTGCATATGTAAAAGGTCTCATCCCTCAAGAGATTATATTATCCATATAAATATAAATATCCATACCCATGTAAATCAGGAAAAAAAGTTAAATTTAGTTATAGTTATGAAGAAAATTATCTATATTAACTTATAGAACTACTAAAAACTCTGATAAAACTTGCATAAAAGAACAAAACCTGAACATTAAACTATGCACCTTTTCTTGCCAGAGCAAGAGAATTATATAATTTTTGTAGAATTATCAGGAAATTAACATTTACAACTGTAATCCACAAATTAGTTCTAAAGGCATATTAAAATTAGAATATAATAACAAAGTATTCTTACCTCCAGTTTCCTGTATAAATTGTTCAGTTCAGATGGTGTCTCTAGGCTTTCCGCACATTCTTCTCTACTTTCAACTTTTTTTTGTTTTAACTGATGTGACTGTAGCTTTTCATAACTATGTGTCAACTTTGAAAACTAAAAATGAAAGCAGAGTTGATCATGCAGAATCTATCAAAGATGATCATATGGACAAAGCTTTCCTTAAACTAGAATCACCTACTGCAGCTTCAGCATTCTAAATATTTAATTGAGGTAAGAAAGAATCAATTAATAAAGATAATTTATTAGAGATGAACAAGACTAGCCTCCTATAAATGTTAGCTAACTATTCAAACTGGTTCCTTTGACAGCTACTTAATTCTGCTGAAGTGACTAGATGATCTTTAAAAGTCCCTTCCAACCCAAACTATTCTATGATTCTGTGATTCTTTATGGCACTCTTACCACAGTGTCATTTCCCCTGCAATATTTACATGAAACGTTCTATACTTGTTTACTGCCATCTTGTGTTGACATTTTTAAAGGGTGCTTCACTAGCGGGAATGAAGGATTATCATTAACATATTTTAACCTTGCATGTTTCTTTTTTATCACAAAAATTGTTGAAAGGTTATGTGTTGTGATGATGGCATTCTTCTGGAATCATTAAGTACCAAAGAATGTCTGTGAGAATTAGACCCTAAATACACTTCTGTCTCTTGATCTTACCATGAAAGCATGGTCAGAGGCAAAGGAATCAGAGGTGGAAAAGGTACTAGTAGAAGTACCAGCCTCTTCAGAAGGTACCAGCCTCTTCCAAAAGATGGCTGGTCTGATCAACATTTCGCTGTACTATACAAGCAAAGGGACTAGTGGCCATTAACAGGCCTGATACAGCAAAGTGACATTGTCTGGTAGAGATATGTACATCTGGTTTGGAAAAAAAAAATAAAACCCAAGGATATTGGCAACGGAAACATTAAAAGTAGGGTCTTGAGAGGAGCCGAGTGAAAGAACTTTGAGAAGCAAGTTGAGTAGAAAAGAAGCTCACAACTATGAACACTGATCATGTCTCCTATTTTTTTGTGTCTTTAAATTCCAGTACATATGACTTGAAAAATTCTGAATCTAACATAAAGTTCTTTGTTTAGCCAAACAAAATCTATAAAATCTCATATTTTTGTTAACTGCTCAAGTGAACTACTGTCTGGAAAAGAAATTAATTCCAAGGAAAAAATTGGGAATGGAATAGAACCCTATTGAACCAACCTGGAATAAGCAACTGAGGTCTGCACAGATAGCAAAGACGGCCAAAGAAGTCCAGAGAAGATACAGAATAGAAACTGGAGTTAAAAAACCATCTGGAAGCTTCCTACAGACATTTGAGATGATTTTGGGAACTCATAATATGGAATAGCAAGAAAGAATTGAAAAGATGACCAGAGAGAGATTGTCCTAGACTAGAAAGTTTCATGAAATTAGGAGGTCCAGGGATAGATTTGACCAACTTGGAATTTTTGAATAGAAATCCTGTAACATGGACTTACAGAGTTGAAATATCACCTTTAAAACAAAATCAAAAGTCTTGCAGAGAAGCTGCTTATATTTTAAATTGACCTTGCCAGAAAACACAGTTAAGATAAAATATTTAAAATGGGTCAGAGTATCCAGGATCAAACAACACAGAACTCATTGCCTTAGGGAGAAAGATATCCTTTTATAAATAACAGTTTTGCTCTTGAATTTATTATGGCATACATGAACTGCCTGGAAGAGTAAACTCAGATGAAGACAGGTATTAGAGTGTTCTTGCTAAAAAGGCCAGGAGACACAGGATCCAACACTTCAGCAAATCAGTTTAGAAGGGAACAGAATGGCCAAAATGAGAAAATTTGCTTTGAATATTAGATTCGTTTTATGAAAGTAGGATATTTCAGAGAAATTATAGACTGGATGTTATCATGACCAGAAAGTAGATAAAAGCCAAGAACCTTTCCATTTAATGCTAGATATTTGCTTTAAAAATAAGATCTAAGTTGTTCTATTTGCATGTTGTACAAATGGAAAAAAAAAAAGGTGAAGCATTTTCATGAGTTCTGGGGCAGAATTCATCTAAGATTAGATTTCTAAAAGTTACACATACAAGCTTGAGCTATTCTGTGTTAGAAAAAGCTGCCTCCAAATGCTTAGTCTTTTCAGCTATCTTAAATTCTCATCATACACTGACATGAATTATATTCCAGGGGTGTCCATTTCCTTCTATTGATTCTAAAGGGAGCCCGAGGTAGCTCAGACGTAGCCATCTAGCTTTTAAATGTCTGTGAGAGACAATTAGTTGCTAAAGTGCTTAGAGCAAGAATGGATTCTCGTTCTTTCACTGAGGGATTTCTGTAATTTTCAAAATGAGAATAACTACTAAACATATATCTAGGAAAAAAAAATGAAGGAAGAAAGCAAAGAAGATGAACCCCTAACATTTTTGCTACTTAATTATGGCAAAATGTTGTACATTTGAATGAGAGCAACAGCGTGGCCTAAGAGTTTCAGGTTACACATCAGGAATTATTTTCCTAATACAAGAAAAATACAGGTTTTAGAGCATTGGACAGGCACACAATTAATTCAGTGGGAAAGCTGCTCATTAAACAGCTGCTTTTATCAACAGCAAGGGTAAAAAGCACTGAGGACCACAGAGGCAGTATATCAGAGAGAAATCTGACCTGAACAGCCCAGCATTCTCAGAGCTGGAAAAAGTATCCTTTCTACGTCTACCAAGATTAAGAAGGAAGAAAACCTGGGAGGGATTTTAAGAATACCTCTGCACACAACGCAGACACAATGCTACTGGCAAATAGTAACACACCGTTTGTGCAAAACTAAATTGTAGCTTTTAAGATTACACAGTGTAGGAAGAGGTATAACTTTCAAGTGAGGATAAGAACCAAAAGAAGGGAAACAGAGGAGACAAGGCAAAGATTAATATTGCCAGGGAAGCTCTATATTTGAGATATGAGTCTGTGCAGTTGAGAATTTGGAACATTAAAGTCATTCTATTGTAGACACTGCAGCACTGTAATTTAAGAAAAACTCAATAAGGAGACATAGTAAAAGCCAGAGGAGCAGAGTGGGATAGTCCTACCGTCTAGCAAAGGTGCTTAGAATTGTTCTGACAGGCAAACTTTCTGTTTATCACCTAGAAAACCCAGGCAGGCCTCCTAACTCAGGCACTTCACAGTTTCCTTCTGAGGTCAATGTGTACTGGCTGGGTATTTCATGAAGACATACGGTTTGGTGAAAGGGAAGGAATGGGAATCGGAAAATAAAATGCAAACGGCATCAGCGCTGGAACCTTTGGTAAAATAAATAAGATGGCTGAGAGAAGGAAATGTTTGGAGGCATAAAATGGGAAAGTGATGTATATTCTTAAGAGTTAGAAATCAAAACTGCTTGCATAAAAATAAAAGAAGAATCAATCAGGACGCTCAAAGAAATGTTAGGTGGTCTGAGTGGTAACTAAAAAGGAGAATCTTTGCAAGAAGCATAATAAGGTTTACAGAGGGAAGCTTGTAGGTTAGGAAGTGTCAGATTCTTTAAAAAAAAACACAAAGAGAAAACATATTATATTTGCCCCTGGAAAGGACTTTTAGGGTAAATAACAATTTCAAAATCAAAAGCTTTATGAAAAATGTCATGGAGTTTCAATTTCAGGAAGTTTAATTTCAGTGAAGATCTTAGCAACAACATATAACATAATCCCAGTCATTTTTAGCACGTGATAAAAAAAAAAAAAAGCTAAAAATATGGCAGGAAATGTGAAAAAGGATGAGAAAAGAGAGATTTGCTGTATTTGGGGGGATAGTTCTGCATTGCTAGAGGTACCTTACAACTTATAGGCAAAAAGTCATTCCCCTTTTCATTGTCTGGTGCTTTTCTTCTAAATAATCATGCTAAGATGTTGTTTCTTTTTCTGTAATTAGTGTAAATTATAAAACAGCTTTTGTTTCTAGCTACTTTCCCAAATGTTTAAAAGTGTTAATTACAAAAACAACCAAAATGTTATTTGCTTAATCACAGAACTGTTTCCCAAATCAA
>JAHREE010000094.1:4566885-4579465 GCA_033628505.1 Tringa tobata
AGAGAAATTATAGACTGGATGTTATCATGACCAGAAAGTAGATAAAAGCCAAG
Organism: Tringa tobata; assembly: GCA_033628505.1. NCBI lineage: Eukaryota > Metazoa > Chordata > Aves > Charadriiformes > Scolopacidae > Tringa > Tringa tobata. The sequence goes on from JAHREE010000094.1 coordinate 4,566,939, forward strand.
AACCTTTCCATTTAATGCTAGATATTTGCTTTAAAAATAAGATCTAAGTTGTTCTATTTGCATGTTGTACAAATGGAAAAAAAAAAAGGTGAAGCATTTTCATGAGTTCTGGGGCAGAATTCATCTAAGATTAGATTTCTAAAAGTTACACATACAAGCTTGAGCTATTCTGTGTTAGAAAAAGCTGCCTCCAAATGCTTAGTCTTTTCAGCTATCTTAAATTCTCATCATACACTGACATGAATTATATTCCAGGGGTGTCCATTTCCTTCTATTGATTCTAAAGGGAGCCCGAGGTAGCTCAGACGTAGCCATCTAGCTTTTAAATGTCTGTGAGAGACAATTAGTTGCTAAAGTGCTTAGACCAAGAATGGATTCTCGTTCTTTCACTGAGGGATTTCTGTAATTTTCAAAATGAGAATAACTACTAAACATATATCTAGGAAAAAAAAATGAAGGAAGAAAGCAAAGAAGATGAACCCCTAACATTTTTGCTACTTAATTATGGCAAAATGTTGTACATTTGAATGAGAGCAACAGCGTGGCCTAAGAGTTTCAGGTTACACATCAGGAATTATTTTCCTAATACAAGAAAAATACAGGTTTTAGAGCATTGGACAGGCACACAATTAATTCAGTGGGAAAGCTGCTCATTAAACAGCTGCTTTTATCAACAGCAAGGGTAAAAAGCACTGAGGACCACAGAGGCAGTATATCAGAGAGAAATCTGACCTGAACAGCCCAGCATTCTCAGAGCTGGAAAAAGTATCCTTTCTATGTCTACCAAGATTAAGAAGGAAGAAAACCTGGGAGGGATTTTAAGAATACCTCTGCACACAACGCAGACACAATGCTACTGGCAAATAGTAACACTCACACTGTTTGTGCAAAACTAAATTGTAGCTCTTAAGATTACACAGTGTAGGAAGAGGTATAACTTTCAAGTGAGAATAAGAACCAAAAGAAGGGAGACCGAGGAGACAAGGCAAAGATTAATATTGCCAGGGAAGCTCTATATTTGAGATATGAGTCTGTGCAGTTGAGAATTTGGAACATTAAAGTCATTCTGTTGTAGACACTGCAGCACTGTAATTTAAGAAAAACTCAATAAGGAGACATAGTAAAAGCCAGAGGAGCAGAGTGGGATAGTCCTACCGTCTAGCAAAGGTGCTTAGAATTGTTCTGACAGGCAAACTTTCTGTTTATCACCTAGAAAACCCAGGCAGGCCTCCTAACTCAGGCACTTCACAGTTTCCTTCTGAGGTCAATGTGTACTGGCTGGGTATTTCATGAAGACATACGGTTTGGTGAAAGGGAAGGAATGGGAATCGGAAAATAAAATGCAAACGGCATCAGCGCTGGAACCTTTGGTAAAATAAATAAGATGGCTGAGAGAAGGAAATGTTTGGAGGCATAAAATGGGAAAGTGATGTATATTCTTAAGAGCTAGAAATCAAAACTGCTTGCATAAAAATAAAAGAAGAATCAATCAGGACGCTCAAAGAAAGGTTAGGTGGTCTGAGTGGTAACTAAAAAGGAGAATCTTGGCAAGAAGCATAATCAGGTTTACAGAGGGAAGCTTGTAGGTTAGGAAGTGTCAGATTCTTTAAAAAAAAACACAAAGAGAAAACATATTATATTTGCCCCTGGAAAGGACTTTTAGGGTAAATAACAATTTCAAAATCAAAAGCTTTATGAAAAATGTCATGGAGTTTCAATTTCAGGAAGTTTAATTTCAGTGAAGATCTTAGCAACAACATATAACATAATCCCAGTCATTTTTAGCACGTGATAAAAAAATAAAAGCTAAAAATATGGCAGGAAATGTGAAAAAGGATGAGAAAAGAGAGATTTGCTGTATTTGGGGGGATAGTTCTGCATTGCTAGAGGTACCTTACAACTTATAGGCAAAAAGTCATTCCCCTTTTCATTGTCTGGTGCTTTTCTTCTAAATAATCATGCTAAGATGTTGTTTCTTTTTCTGTAATTAGTGTAAATTATAAAACAGCTTTTGTTTCTAGCTACTTTCCCAAATGTTTAAAAGTGTTAATTACAAAACCAACCAAAATGTTATTTGCTTAATCACAGAACTGTTTCCCAAATCAATTTCCATACATAAAAGGAAGAAATAAATTAAAGACAACATAACCTTAAAAATAAGTTATATGTTTATTGGTTTGATGGATTTGGGTGGTGTTATCACCTCTAAATGAAATTAGTAATATCCAATTTATGCAATCTGGTATTATTCTATGAGAAGTGTGATGACTGGAAATCTTTAATTATAACAGTAAATCTCTGGTAGGACAATCCAATGAAGGAAACAGTACAATAGCAGGAAAAACTATGTAGGTTTGTGTATGTTAACTTGTTAAAATCTGAGAAACAGAATAGACTGAATTTTGCTAAGAATTTAGATTCATGATTGAAGTGGAAAACAATGCAAAATACAGGGAGAGCAAACACAGCAAAATAGAATCATAGAACCATAGAATGATTTGGGTTGGAAGGGACCTTAAAGATCATCAAGTTCCAACCCCCCTGCCATGGGCAGGGACACCTCCCACTAGAGCAGGTTGCTCAAAGCCCCATCCAGCCTGGCCTTGAACACTTCCAGGGATGGGGCATCTACAATCTCTTTGGGCAACCTGTGCCAGTAACTCACAACCCTTGTTGAAAAAAGATATTCTTCCTAATGTCCAATCTAAATCTACCCTCTTTCAGTTTAAAATCATTGCTCCTTCTCCTGTCACTATGGGCCCTGGTAAAAAATCTCTCTTCATCTTTCTTATAATTCCCTTTTAGGTACTGGAAGGCCTACAAGGTCTCACAGGAGCCTTCTCTTCTCCAGGCTGAACAACCCCAGCTCTCTCAGCGTGTCCTCATACGAGAGGTGCTTCAGCCTTCTGATCATATTTGTGGCCTCCTCTGGACTCGCTCAAACAGCTCCATGTCTTTCTTGTGCTGGGGACCCCACAGGTAGATGCAGTTGTGCAGGTGGGGTCTCACGAGAACAAAGCAGAAGGGGAAAATACCTCCCTTGAACTTCTAGCCATGTTTCTTTTTGATACAGCCCAGGATATGGGTGGCTTTCTGGGCTGCGAGCATACACTGAAATAAATAAAGCCAAAACAAATTCCCAATGTCAATAATCCAGGTTACTCTAGTTTTGATATTATGTTCTCTTACAGAAAGCTATCAGACCACTGTCAGTCAGGCACACTGAAACCAGAAAAAATTATAGGAAAAACATGATGAGCAGTTTAAGTCTTAAAATTCCTAACGTGCAGCAGTCTTATTAGCATGAATCTAGTTATCTATTTTATTCATTCACCAAGGTATTAGTCCAAGGTCAGGAAATCAAATATCTGTCTTCATAACAGATGTCACAATCACATTAAAATCCATCCAAAGAATTTGGACATATCGGTACAGAAATGATAATGGAGCCTGGTAGGAAGCTGTAGTCATCATCATTTGTATGACACGATTCATCGTTGCCATATCCACAAAGGTGCATCTATATCATTAGCATGGATAAGCTTTTATACTGCAATCATAAAATAATGAAACAGACGTTTTTCTTACTTGAGATTTCAGTGCTTTAAGCTGAGCTTCATAATTCTGAGCCATTTCATATTTTGTTTCATACAAGTCTTCCAGTTTCTGTTGAAGTAGTCCTACCTACAGTTAGAATAAGCATTCAAATTTACCTTTTCTGAAGTGTTCCAAAAATATGTCATTTTTGGAATAGTCATTTGAAACTCTGAAAAAAGACTGTTGCTTAAAAGATAGATATTAAAAATATATATTCATTCAGTAACTTAATAATAAAACTGGATACCACAAACCCATATCGTGTCAGCATCGAGATAGGGATTTTATAGTAAAAAAACTCCTTGCTAGCTTATGTTATGATTTAATGATAATACTGTATGAGTTGGCCGTGAAAGACCATTTAATGAAAGCATTTCTGACCCAACTACACGAATGATCTGCCGTGGCCCATTGTGAAAATTTTGCTTAAATGGCTTATATAATCATATAAATGACTTTCAACTATATATGGAAAATCATCGGGAGACGCTGTAGACTCATTTCAGCTCCCTAACTACGGTGCCGTTTGAGCTATCTTGAATTACCTGAGAGTTTCACAGAGGTCTGAGAAGAACACACAAGACCTATGTTTTTCTGGAGGCGCAGCTAGAAGTTAGGCAGAATATGCTAAAATATTTCAGATAACTCCTTTGTACAGGCAAATAAATTGATGCTTTAAAGACTGGCTAGCTGAATTACTCTCTTGGCTCCTCTGACTGCAATGACTAAGGGCAAGTTCCTAATTGCTCATTAGGAGAGTTATTTCACTTTCAAGACTCTCACTGGCAGTTTGGACACCCAGCTCACAGAAGGATGCCCACGTGTAAACACCTAAATTCAGATGCCTTGAACTGGATCTGAACGCTGTGCTAGAATTTACTGGTGCTTCTGCATGAATATTCATCAGACAAGATCGTGAAGAATGGACATCACTGGAGCTTTCAGTTTGATGCACAAGTCTAAGTGGTAATACAATGCTAAGCTTCACTATTAATGCTAAAATTATGATACAAAGACAGTATATGATGTAAAATGATAAAAATCATGTATAAACAGGAATTACAAAGACATAATTTTGTGAAACTTCTGGAGCTGCACATTTCCATTTAAAATTTCTGATGAAATGAGTTGGCATTTAATTGTTGGCATTTAGTGTTGGTATTTAGAAAAAACATTAAATTATCTTTTTACAGCTAAACTGAGAATATTCGATTTAGACTTTAGGGAAATAGAAGAAATATGAGACTTTCAATGACATTTTTACAATCACTTTTCAGAACGGAAGCACACTTTAAAACAAAACACTAAGGATAATTAGTGACCTTTAAAGGGTGTTTGGTATTTTTCCATGATAGAACAAACAGGTCTCCTTACAGAGCACTTAGTGCATACTATTAACTAACTCCCAGAATAAATACTTTCTTTATAGAATGTGATATTCTTAAATACCTCTTGACCTTTTTGATCCAGTTTGCTTTGGGTACTTGCTAATTCTTGATCCTGGATATCCATCTTTGCTTCTAAAGCTTTCATCTTCCTTTCCCATTCCACTTTCTTGCTGTTTACCATGATGTCAATTTGATGCACTAATTCCTGAAGTTCAGCTTCACATGGAGAACCTCTAATAATATAAAAAAACAAAAAAAGGAGATTTTTTCAAATAAAGAATAAGGAAGAAAACAGTTTTTTATTTACATTGCTATGATTTTATTTTAATTCTGATGGAAAGAACCACTTTCCAACATCAGAAAGAAAGAAATGGGAAAGCTAAATAATGCCTTCAAATGTAAGTGGAATCAAAACCAGAGTATTTAGCATGGACTTTTTGCTGAGCTTGAACGTTGGTTTATATTCTCTCACTCTTTCAGGGATCAACTGTCAAATGAGCACAAGCTGAGCTGAAATTATCCAGGCCCAAACCTCAATGGGCAAGAGCAGGAGAAGCTGAATGTTAAGTTGCTTATAGGCACAGAACTTTCCACTAATGATGGAAACAGTGCTTATTGGTGGAAGCTATTAAACAGCTGGCTTGAAAGCGAGCCACAATTCTTAATTGCTAGTTCAACTTTTACATTCTGTTTTCCCATTCTATTTGTGGAAAATGGACTAAAATAATAAGGCAACTTGTATAATAACAGTAAGTTTTTATGCCACTAGGAAGCACAGAAGTAAGTGCATTTTGAAAAAGAACTTGTCTTTTGGAGGGACTGTGAGCTTAATTATTTTTATCAACTTCGTTTTTTTTGAAAATACCACAACTTCTGTAAAAGAATGGGGCATGTATCCCAGTGGAGTGAAGGAAAACCTTTCACTGACTGTTTTTAGTCAGTATTATCATGTGTTGAATTTTTAAGCTTTTGATGAGTAGCATCTCTTTCATTTCACTTTCTCTAAACATTTACTTTCCACACAATTTTTAGTGGCATCTGTTATCTGCATATCCTTTTCTCATATGAGTTAACTGTTGATAAAATTTTCTACATCTTTTCTGCTTGTTTCAGAGCTTCTTTTATACCTTTATTGTTTCCTGTTCTAGTTTTAATTGCTTTACATTTTTTTCTAAATAAGAGATTCTATTTATAAATTACCCTAGTACCCAGCTCTATTGCTTTCTTTAGAAGACATACTTTTATCTTATCTTCATCACATATTGGAATGTATTGAAATGTGTCTTCTTTAGTCATTGCAACCTTATCTTCGCATGAAAAAAATCTCATTTAAAATCTTCAAATTACTCTTTTCAATGGAATGACCTGATAATTGTGAAAATTTCTGCATTTTTCCGTCTGCAATGAATTAGAGAGTAACTGTATCCAATTACTGCCATATCTAAATGAAGGTACCAATAAAATAAATGTTTTTTCTCTACTGTCAAACAGTTACACTATTAGTAAACTCTTAAGTGGTACAACTCCTTTCCCTTCACTTTTTTTCATCTGTCACAGTGACTATTCATTGCACAATGGAAATTTAATCTGCATTAATTTCCATTTCCTCATACTGTTGCACAGTTTTCAAGTCTTTTCTTTCTTCTCATGGTTTTGGTTAGAATCCTGCATCGAATTTCCTGTTGATAAAACCAGCAATTGTATTGTCTCATAGATTTGTTAATTATCCCTGCTAAAATCTCAACTGATGCAAAAAGTGTATTGTAATCTGTTATTTTTCATAATAATAAGTTTAGCCTTCTGATAAACAAGTTTCTTCACCTAAAATAATCTAAGAATGCTGTGACATTGTTTTGAGTCATGACATGGTCTATTTTCCTTTGAATAATATTACTTATCTCGCTGACATTTTCCCCAAAAGTAAAAGTGATAGCCACTGGTTATAATTTAATTGGTTCTTCAATTTATAAAAATTTAAAAGCTGTGTATTCTCTTGACTGCTCGTGGTACACACCTCTGTGTGCACATGAAGTGCCTTTAAGATCGCTAATCAGTCTGCAGTCATTTTAATATCTCTATGGCATGATGGTTTGTTAAAATGAGCATAGGTATTTCCTTAAAATGAGCATAGCTATTATTTTATGAAATAATTGCCATAGAGACAGTCACACAGAGACAAAAGATGGTGCAGCACCTGAATAATGCAGCAGCAACCTACAAAAGGGTTAATGATTCCATCCTAGGAAGTGTTGGAGAGGATTTCAATACCTAAAATTAGCAGAGAATGTCATTTTGTGTCACAAACATTACAATCTGGCATATGTTTTTGAGGGACATTGCAGCTGAGAATGTGCCAAGCAATTAGGAACTCTACTTTAGCAGAACTGCACTTAACCATACGCAAACTGAGCCGTGCACCTTATAAGAGGTAACATCCCTATTGCCAGTGAGCCTTCAATGCTGAGCGTGCTGCCAGCACATCACTGATGAGCAGTAACTAATGTAGTCCTCTGTAAGTGATTGCCCAAACCAAGCCTTAATGTACACCGATGTTTCTACTGCAGCTCGTTGATACCACCACCTCATGTGAAGGCCAGCATGAAAAAGCTTCCTTTCTTTTCTGGTTATCCTTCACATCCCAGCTCTTCAGCCAACTCTTCAGTGTCTGCCCTCCCAGTGCCCACGCAGAAGCACTGAATTCCCCGTCTGCAGGTTGTGCTCTGGGTCAAGCGCTGGTCCCACACACCCTGCGTTTCATATCCTGCGCGCTCAGCTTCTGACTGCATGCACTAAAAAAAGAGTTCCTTAATGTGGATATGTGTTTATTGAATATCTTTTTCTTTGGTGCTTAACTAGTGCATGTCCCTTGTTTTTATAATTACTACAGGAAATGTGTTAGATTTGCAATATCATAATTAAAGCTTACCGTGATTTTTTGAAGTTAAATTCTTTAAAACTTTTTAATATCAACAAGTGCTTGAAACTTTATAAATGTTAAGCTTGGAATGGCTTTTTAAATAAACTTATAAATCTTAATGACTTTTTAACGTTAAAACTGTTAGCAATGGCATTTTAGAATCCAATATGAGTCATAGAATGATATTAACCAAAATGCAAGCAAATAGGACACTGTGATGTACATATCACAAAACAAAGAAGTCCCCCTCCCCAAGTGCCTGAAACTCATCTCAAAATAGCAGTAATGATGCAGCAAGCTTGGATTCCCTCTGGGTGGAATTGAAAATGGGATTTTAAAAACAGAAGCTGAAGCAATACTGCATCATGGCTACCTTTTCTCTGACACTGCTGTAAGGAGCTGTGCCCTTCCAGCCTCATGTATTGTCAGGTAGCAACGCTTTGCTTAACCTCCAGCAATGACTCAGCTATATGCTTTTAGCCTTCAGAAATAGGTACTTTCTTTATTGTGTGACACATGGATTATCTAAATATTGTTATGCAAGTGCAAATGCAACCCCCAGCCTGGATCACCAGGTTACCCCTTCAGACCCACCATGGCTGACATCTTCACTCTCTTCAGTCTCACGTGTCTCTTTCAGATCATCCTGCACAAGCCAAGTTCTGCAGCTGTTCCTAGAAAATTTTGCCTTGAGTTTCTGCATGTTTCTTGAACCCAGAACCACCAATATATAAAAGGGAGCTGTTGAAGGAAAAATCCCTTCTGAAACAGCTTCTCAGTCTATCTTCACCTTCTCTGTCTGCTTCCTTACCCAGATCCTCTAGGCACCCCTGCAGCTGAAGAAGGAAAGCTCTACCTGTAGCTGTAGGTTACTGCTGCTGTTCCACTACCAGAACTACTCTGTATCTTGGCTGTGGCATTACAAACAGATCTGCATAGCGATGGATTTGGCAGTTCACCCCACCTACCAGCACAGAGGTACTACTCGCCACCGAAACTACTATTTTAGTTGCTTCAGTGTTTTGAAAGAGTGCTAGCTACCCCCCTCAGAATATGGCATCACAATCATGAGAATTTATTTTGATCGCTGGATGCGGAATTTGGAAAACACTGATATCTTTTGTTTAATATGCCATCAAGTAGACAAACACACAAAGAACACATTTTCCCATAAAACAAAGAAGTATACATATGTTTTTTACCCATGTGCATTGAGCGTTCCCACTTTGCTGAATGCATACCTAAGATGGATTCTTCGTATGTGGAAGTAATGACTTGTACTTGAGCAAGTGGCAGCTATTTTTTTTTTTTTGGTTGCATTTACTTTGAAACAGCTCAGAACGCTTAAAGGTATTTAAAGTGATGCAGGCAAGCTCTTAGTCTTCTTTTATTCTGTTTCCATATTGGTGAAAATAGAGATGATTCATATTCTGCTGTCATTAGTAACTCTTTATCTTCATGTAAAATCTAGATGTTTCCAAATTTAGACAAACCAAAATCCAGATAAGAACTTTTACCAACTCCAGGCTTTTATCAGAAATTATTTTTGATGACAATTCTAAACTACTCTTCCAGATTCTTCATATAGTTAATGGAAAAACATAGCAACCAAGAATACCTGGCTTATGATGGGACAAATCACTCTCTAGGTTCATCTGCAATGGCTTGAAATTTCACATATGTTGATTACAACAGGCAGGATCTGAACTCTTGAAATAGGTTTCTGATTTGTTAAAATAGTATCCAAAGAGTAGCAATATTTTGATTTTTTTTTTCAAATTCAAGTTTTGATATGACTATATTTACCCATCATTAATAGAAAGAATCCCTCTCAAAACTGAAAAAAACAGCCACATTGTTCAAAATACAATAATTTGCTGCGGCAATCTTTTTTCTATCATTCAAAGGGCTCACGTTATCCTTCAGTTCAACAGAGCCCACTTTGAAATATTATTAAAACTTTCTTGGGTCAGGATAAGGTGTGATAGAATGTGCGTGTTTCTGTTACTTTAAGAAATATTTTCAAACTTAATATGCATCATATTGCCTTGGATCGGTTCTTGGTGATAATGATAGAATAAATTGTTTTATATGGAAAAAAAAGTTAGTAAGTTTAATTACAAATTATGAGAGATAAATATTCTATTCAGCTCATTATATGGGGAAGTAGTTTTTATATTGCTGTGTTCCTTGACCAGGCTGGATGGGGTGAGGCCTTATATCAAATCTCACCCATGTTTAAGCTTCTTTAGAAAGATTTTGTGCTGTATTAATATTTTTTTTTTTTTAGATTAACACCAAAAGAACTAAACTTGGATTATGTCCAAAAAATATTATTGTGTTGTGTTGAAAGGTGCACTTACTACTTGGGAAGAACAATTGTGGTTATTACCTGTGCAAAATAGGACTAGATCTTTAGCAATTAATAGCCCTTTTATTAAGATTTTTGAATGTTTTAAGAGCTGTGATATGTAAGTTTATACTTCTGTAGCCTAGCAACTTCAACTAGTTTTTAAAACAGTTCAAAACAACATTTCTTAACATCTTAACAAAACGCCACGTAGCTTTCATTTTTTCCTCTTTTGTTCAGATATGAAGATTAAAAAAATTTAAATAACAGAAACAGTCAGTAGATTAGCTAGAGCATTGTGTTGCCTTAATTATCAGTAACCTCTCCAGTTTGCATAGAAAGCAGCAGAAGAAACTGAGAATCATGTTTGATTCTAGAATCATTAATATTTTGTGTTTCACATTTTTAATAAACCCACATAATTCAATTCCATTATATATTGAACACCCAGAAAATAAGTTATTACTTACTTAGTGACAGCTTGTTCCTGAAACACCTCTAAGTCCTGCTCCATATTACTGATCATCTTTTTAACCTGTTGAAACAACAAAAACCAAGTAATTCAGATTCTCAAATGTGTGCATTTACAGAGCCAAGTAGCTCATACTGGATAGTTCTAGCTTTCCTTTCCATTTCTGCAGTTCTCCCATTGCAAAGGACAGGGACAGGGGCATGTTGCTCTAATTACCGGCTGGAATGGGCAAGATGAAAACTCCTGGAGTCAGCTCTCACGCTTGGTGCAGCGCTGAGGTACTAGAGGTGGAGAGATCAGAACAAGACTGTTGCTGGGACCAGCTCAGTTCTGTGGGTCTGGCTGGACACAAGGACGTGGGGCAAGTCTGACTGCATGCAAGAACAGGAACCAGCCACGTTATCTGTGACAGGGTGGCATTAACCCTAATCCCTCATGAGGGTGCGCACTGGGGCTCTCCAGGGCACGGGTACCACTACATACTGATGTGTGGACACCACCACATGGCACTGCAGTTTTGGCTCCCCAGAGACCAGGCACCTGAGGTGACACTGCCACAGAACCCTTAGCTCCACAGGGGAACAGCATCTGAGGTGACACTGCCACAGAACCCTTAGCTCCACAGGGGAACAGCATCTGAGGTGACACTGCCACAGAACCCTTAGCTCCACAGGGGAACAGCATCTGAGGTGACACTGCCACAGAACCCTTAGCTCCACAGGGGAACAGCATCTGAGGTGACACTGCCACAGAACCCTTAGCTCCACAGGGGAACAGCATCTGAGGTGACACTGCCACAGAACCCTTAGCTCCACAGGGGAACAGCATCTGAGGTGACACTGCCACAGAACCCTTAGCTCCACAGGGGAACAGCATCTGAGGTGACACTGCCACAGAACCCTTAGCTCCACAGGGGAACAGCATCTGAGGTGACACTGCCACAGAACCCTTAGCTCCACAGGGGAACAGCATCTGAGGTGACACTGCCACAGAACCCTTAGCTCCACAGGGGAACAGCATCTGAGGTGACACTGCCACAGAACCCTTAGCTCCACAGGGGAACAGCATCTGAGGTGACACTGCCACAGAACCCTTAGCTCCACAGGGGAACAGCATCTGAGGTGACACTGCCACAGAACCCTTAGCTCCACAGGGGAACAGCATCTGAGGTGACACTGCCACAGAACCCTTAGCTCCACAGGGGAACAGCATCTGAGGTGACACTGCCACAGAACCCTTAGCTCCACAGGGGAACAGCATCTGAGGTGACACTGCCACAGAACCCTTAGCTCCACAGGGGAACAGCATCTGAGGTGACACTGCCACAGAACCCTTAGCTCCACAGGGGAACAGCATCTGAGGTGACACTGCCACAGAACCCTTAGCTCCACAGGGGAACAGCATCTGAGGTGACACTGCCACAGAACCCTTAGCTCCACAGGGGAACAGCATCTGAGGTGACACTGCCACAGAACCCTTAGCTCCACAGGGGAACAGCATCTGAGGTGACACTGCCACAGAACCCTTAGCTCCACAGGGGAACAGCATCTGAGGTGACACTGCCACAGAACCCTTAGCTCCACAGGGGAACAGCATCTGAGGTGACACTGCCACAGAACCCTTAGCTCCACAGGGGAACAGCATCTGAGGTGACACTGCCACAGAACCCTTAGCTCCACAGGGGAACAGCATCTGAGGTGACACTGCCACAGAACCCTTAGCTCCACAGGGGAACAGCATCTGAGGTGACACTGCCACAGAACCCTTAGCTCCACAGGGGAACAGCATCTGAGGTGACACTGC
>JAHREE010000094.1:4582697-4598075 GCA_033628505.1 Tringa tobata
TCTCCTTTAAAACGCAACTATTCCTAGATAATGAGAAGGCGGAACGTTACCCTTTTCTTTCTGAATGACTAGCTCTGCTTTTGGAAAACGGCTTCAAAAAATTTTCACATTATTGTGCAAACGACCTAGGTTTGGATGACACTTCTCTTCACATTTTTTTGTGGACTCCAGTCTGTCTTATTCAACAACAAAACACTCTTTAAGAATCACAGCTATTTCGGCTTTTCACAGTCATTATTTGTGCTTCCAAACTTAGGGTTTATAGATCTCTTCAAGCACCAGGGAATTTTTCCACCCAGGACAGTACAATTCACTTTGTATTTACTGTCCTGAAATTGCATGGAGCATTTTCAGGAGCTCCTAGTCTATTTATGAACATCACATTTCAAGCTTTTCGTTTGTTTTGTTTAGACTGTTTACTTAAATTAGCCAAGTGAACCGCATTTTTAACGTAAGGAATGATCTATTGCATTTGGTTCCTACCTACGGTGCTAAGGCAGATGGTAAGGATGTCAGCAGAAATACTGTTTAAAGCTATGAATTATGAAAAATATTTTTTAAATGAAAGATTAAAGTAAAATTAGATGCAGAGTTTCAGGGAAGTTGCTAATAAAGTTTGCTTACTCACTCTAGAAAATAACTGACAATTTTCCTTTGTAGTTTTCTTCAAGATCACTAAAAATGTAACTTCTCAGCCTGAAGAAGAGAAGGCTCCTGGGTGACCTTATAATGGCTTTTCAGTACCCGAAGGGGGCTACAGGAGGGCTGGGGAGAGACCTTTTATCAGGGAGTGGAGCGATAGGATGAGGGGTTACAGTTTTAAACTGAAAAAGGGGAGATTTAGATGAGATATTAGGAAGAAATTCTTTACTGTGAGGGTGGTGAGACACTGGAACAGGTTGCCCAGAGAAGTTATGGATGCCCCATCCCTGGAAGTGTTCAAGGCCAGGCTGGATGGGGCTTTGAGCAACCTGGTCTGGTGGGAGGTGTCCCTGCCCATGGCAGGGGGGTTGGAACTCAATGATCTTTAAGGTCCCTTCCAACCTGAACCATGCTAGGATCCTATAATTCTGTGGTTTTATTTTTGCTCTAAGCTTTTTTTCATGGCTGTATTTAATTTCAGGGATATTCTAGGAACACTTTAGATCCTTATTTGTCAGGCAGCAGCAGGAGCAGCCATGGGGCGATGGCAAGAGAGCCCAGAGCTGAGGGTCATGGCGAGGGGCCGGGCAGTGCTCTCCCAACACAGTGCAGTCCCACAGCATCCAGCCAGAAGAGCAGAGGGGACAAGGACGGTGACCGGGGGTCCACCACAGCCAAGGGATGGGCAGCCATGGGCAAATCTGAGGTAACTCTGGAAGGCAAAATTAGGAGCAGCGAGAAGCGGTGCTGAGCTCAGACAGCAACACGGCCCCAAGCTGAAATGCTGCTTCTGAGCTGAGGGCACAGGCCACCAACACAACATCTGACAGCTCTGCCTCGTAGCGGCCATCACCCCAGGCTGTGGCTGCACCACGTCAGAGCTGGCCTTGAGGACAGGCAGCCAAAGCCTTAGGGAAGAGGGGAGGAGGTTGCAGCACCAGTTGCTGCACTCAGAGCCCTGAAAACATTTTCTTCATGACACTTCTGTAATTACAATTTTCTTCATTATTTACTTACTGTAATAGAATTAATGTGAAGAAATCACACTGAAACATTTGATTTTTGATACCTGAAATGTTTCAAATGTAATTTCTCCTAATTGGAATACTGGTTTAAATTTTTTTTTTTTTTTAAATAGTGAAATTTAGGATGATTTATTTTGAATACTTGAATTTAGGATGATTTGAAGTATTATGTACTAGAAAGAATTTTTAATGTAACTGCCAGCAAATTTCCATTGGTTCATCCAGAGCAATATTCATCAGGCATATTCCCAGTGCATATATTTTAATTTCCTCCCTGTCTCATCCTCTCTCAGTGGTAATCAGTTATTCAGAAATTAAACTTCCATCTGTCATGCCCAAACAGAATTAGAGGGGCAACTTAAAAAAACACAGAAAAATAATTTAAAAATTACATATCAACATTTTCAAAGCTTTTTAGAAGTACAATTCCCACTGCCATTATCCAGAGTTGTGTTTCTAACTCTCTGATGTGCCTTTAAATATCTCATTCACTATATTAAAAAAAACGCATATCAAATTGTTGACATCTTTTATTTGCTTTTCATCATTCACATCATCTCTTGACTGGAGCTTGTCTTATGAGACCCCAAACCTTTACTTGTTGACTTTAAGGAACACGCTTTATGCATGCTTTACAAATTATGATAGCCAGCAAATAATGGAAACTACTTTCAAATTAATTTATAGATTAAAATGAATGGAAAGCTGTAAGCACATTTCTGCAGAAAAAAAAAAAAAAAGAGGAAGTAGATCAGGGCAGAAACACAACAGGGTATGACCAGAAATCAAACAAGACAAGGTACAATGTTGGCATTTGTATGAAAACAGGGGGAATTAGCCAGGAAGATACCCCCTGTCACAACCGGCGGGTAGCGAGAGTAAAGGGAAAGCCAAGGAGATCCAGGGTGTGTGACGCTCCACACACGCGATTGCACGTGCCTTGCTTAGCCTGGTCCAGGGGTGCATGCACCAAGGTGAGATCAACAGCTCCAGTAGAAAACCTGGAAGCAGTAGTGTAAAGAGAAATGCTGATCTTTCAATATCTGCAACTCTGAATTTACTTTCTGCTTTTTCTCTTCTATGTCACATTGCAACACATGATTGACAGGTATCCTGTCACCAACAGAATATATACCACAATGTACATGAGGTTGTCGAGCTCTTGTCGATAATATTTATGAAGCACACAGATATTTTAACAGACTTTGCTGAAAGAGAGGAAACATTAGTTCTGCTAACAAGTCTATTTCAGCACCGAATTCCAATAAGAGATTTTAAAGAAGTCCTAAGTAAAGCAAAATGCTTTTAGCCTAATAATCATTCTGAGAATTTGGCACTTTTCTAATAATAAATCAATAATATACAATTCAATGTAGCATATCTCCAGAGCAGAATAAAAAAGATAGTGTTCAGGAAGTAGCATAACTGAGTTGTAATTTAAGTGATAAATGAGTATATACCTAGTGGTTATCCTTCCTAGATACTTGTTACTTGAATGTGTGCTATTTTTATAGTGTAATTTGTAATGGTAGGTAAAAGCTAAGTGTATTTGTGTATTTGACTTTAAATACAGTTTTTGTTTACAGGATATATTCCCACCTTATCTTGCAATCTCAGATGACGAATTTGATTGAACACTTTGTTGCAGGAAGCTCAGTGTAGCTCTCATAAGAACCATGCTCATTTCTTCAGTGTGGAAGTCACATGAGTTTAGTGATATTTATGTGGTCGATTCATAGCAGCTCTATAATAGTTCAATAATTACATTCTGTATGTTAGTTTTGATGTTTATGAACACACCAACTTAATTTACAGAAGCTTTGTAGAAGTGACAGACAGAAAGGAAAAGAAATGGCTGAGTATAAGCCATCCATCAATAAATACGCGGAAGTCACTGAGAGACAATAAAACATCCGAAAAAATCCCTAAGACATAAGCAATAAGAAAAGAATGGCATTTAAAAAAGGAACCTTTGCAAGAGGGATTTCTGTTTGTGAAAATTAGACAGGCATAAAATCTGCACGAGGATTCTGAGGGTGCCTAACTGATTTACTGGTAGGAGGTGATAAATCCTGACATAATACAGGCATAGAAGCAGAGTGCTGTTGCTAAATATTTTGTTTCTAGTTTAAACAGAAACTACTCTTTTCCTAAGCCGCTTGTGAGATCACTGAAGGGAAGAACAGAAGGAGCTTGGATTTGGTTGGATTTGCCAGGTAAACTGATTGATAAGTCAGACCATAGGCAGGGACCTAGCCTGAAAGTGGAGAACTGTAAGAATTCATCCTGTAATAGGAAACCTGAAAATTAAGGATAGTGCTCTGAGACAATGGAAAAAGGAGACAAAGGTGCCATTAGGCCTGTTGCTGTGACAATTGCAAGCTAATCTTACTGTCTCGTTCTTTAACCATGACAAAAATTAATCATAGAATCATTGTGATTGGAAAATACCTTAAAGATCATTGAGTCCAACCATTAACCTAACACTGCCAAAACCACCACTAACCCATGTCCCTAAACATCACATCTACCCGTCTTTTAAATACCTCCAGGGATGGCAACTCAACCATTTCCCTGGGCAGCCTGTTCCAATGCTTGATAACCCTTTTAAGTGAAGAATTTTTTCCTAATATCCAATCTAAACCCCCCTGGCACAACTTGAGGCCATTTCCTCTTGTCCTATTGTCTGCTACATGGGAGAAGAGACCGACCCCCACCTTCCTACAATGTCCTTTCAGGTAGTTGCGCAGAGTGAGAAGGTCTCCCCTCAGCCTCCTTTTCTCCAGGCTGAAGAACCCCAGCTCCCTCAGCCTCTCCTCATAAGACTTGTGCTCCAGACCCCTCACCAGCTTCGTTGCCCTTCTCTGGACTCGCTCCAGCACCTCAATGTCTTTTTTGTGGCAGGGCCCCAAAACTGGACACAGCACTTGAGGTGAGGCCTCACCAGTGCTGAGTACAGGGGGGCTATCACTTCCCTAGTCCTGCTGGCCACGCTGCTCCTGATACAGGCCAGGATGCTGTTGGCTTCCTTGGCCAGCTGGGCACATTGTTGGCTCATGTTCAGCTGACTGTCAACCAACACCCCCAGGTCCTTTTCAGCTGGGCAGCTCTCCAGCCACTTTTCCCCAAGCCCGGAGCACTGCAAGGGGTTGTTGTGACCAAGTGCAGGACCCAGCACTCAATCCATGTTGAGTCTTGTCTATCTGATGCTAGATAATATGTGCATAAAAGGAAAATGTTTTTTTAAAGCTTTATGTTTTCCTGGAAACTCCTAATCCTGTTTAGCATTACTGCAACATCTTTTAACATGGCATAGTCTTCCTTTGTAGTTATTGTTACTGCAGCATAAAAATAATACTTTATGGTTTAGCAGCATGAGGATGGTTTCTAGCTCTCCATAGACAAGAATATTTCTTGGTCAACGTCTTTTTACTTATAAAACAAAGTGGTCTGTGATCTTGTCTGCAATTAAAAAAGAGAAAAGACTGTTAAACTTCATATTGTGCATTTTATCTGTTCCTATATATCGTACCACAGTTACTTCAGTTGCTATACTGTGCCACACGGACCTAAGGACTTATCAAAAATTATTCTAGTTAAAATAGGCAAGTTATAGAAAAATATAAGCTCTCTAAAGCATAAATTTGAGTTTGTATTGTCTGAAAGAATTACAGGAAACAAATTGTGCATTTTGATTCATCTTAAATTTAAATTATTTTATGATATCTCTACAATTTTAGTTTTCAGTGGCACAAAATGTGATAAGGAGTGTAGAAGCTGCTTTTGGTCACATTTAAGTTTGACAACTGAAGGGTGGATAATTGGCACTTTTGCAGTCTTGCATAGATTTAAGATTTACTTTTTTAGACTCAAGCACATTAAGTGAATGTTCTGTTGAAATAACTTGTAGAGAAATAATTAACGATGCTGACATTTAAGTTGTCATTCAGGGTTTCAGACTTAGCAATTGCGGAGATGACATGGGAGTTCACATTACTCACTTGCATAAGAATTTGTTCATATAGACTTCAAGACTCTATTGGTTACATCAAGATGGTATTTTCAGGTTATGCTTGGATGATCATGTACTCGGGGAGGGACTCTTTGTCGGGGAGTGTAGCAATAGGATGAGTGGTAATGGTTTTCAACTGAAAGAGGGGAGATTTAGATGAGATACTAGGAAGAAATTCTTTACTGTGAGGGTGGTGAGACACTGGAACAAGTTGCCCAGAGAAGCTATGGATGCCCCATCCCTGGAGGTGTTCAAGGCCAGGCTGGATGGGGCTTTGAGCAACCTGGTCTAGTGGGAGGTGTCCCTGCCCATGGCAGGGGGATTGGAACTCGATGATCTTTGAGGAACCTTCCAACTCTATGATTCTATGTACTCTGCCCTAACTAATTTTATTTCTTTAATCTTTGTGTTCACTGTTTAGTTTTCTAATGATCTGAATGTCATTATTTTTAGAATTAATATTGGGGTACAGTAACAGAGCAAATAAAAAGTAATGCTATGTTGCCTTCTATACAAGTTCACTCTGAGGCCTGAGCTATTTCGCTTGTCTGGCAAAGTTAAGCCCCATTTGACTTGACTGTAAAGGGGTATTTGGTCTGGTGAGGGACTCAGAGGCAGGCAGATATGATACTGACTGTGTCACTCTCTTTCTTTTCTCTAGAAACAGAAAATAGCGCTTTTTAACAATCTAACATCTAGACTCAACCTTCTGACCTTGAGAGTTGTCATTCTATTTGGAGTGCTAATAACAGTAACACAACATTTGCTTACTTTCTTTGCTCTTTGCAGGCTTTTGATCATTTACATGCTTAAGGCTGAGTTTGGGCTGAGCAAATACTGCACCTACTTTAACACCAAGTTCTGCTTAACAGTTGACAGTTGACAGTGATGAAACTTGGGTTAATCTGAGTGCTCCTTGCAGGGCCAACTGCATTCAGATATATATCAGCAACAGCAGCAATGGAAACTTTTAGCTTGCTGGAAAAAGAAAAAGCAAGCAAGGCTTTCCTGTAGAATTTGAGTTAACAGAAATACTCTACATTTTCTAAAAGCTGAAAATGAGGGCTGAAGTGCTCTCCCACTCTTCAGCAGAGGAACTTCTGTAGATGACTTCTAAGGGGGAAACCTTAATCCTTGACTTTCCCTCCCACGCTGGGCACCAGCACCTCATAAGACCACATTACAACTTTATCTTAGACATCATTAATTACTATATTGTAAGCATTACACTGTTACCAAAAAGAATAGCTGGTCAGATATAAGCCACAGTCAATTTACTTTTTATTGAGAGTAGCTGATCAAATTAGAGGGGAAAAACATGCAGAATCCATGGGGAAACACACACACACATATACATATGCACACACACAAAGCCTACAGCTGGCTCTGGCCTCTGCCCTTTCATGGCTTTGGGGTTGCTTGGCCAAGGTGCTGCTGGACATTTCTGGGGCGTGAGGGCTCTCCTCAAAGCAGCTGCTCTTGCTGACCTCTTGGCTGAACTTGGCTGAGCCTTCTTGGGCTGAGAGCTGTGTTTTTCCTCACTGGTACAAAAGGTATCAAAGGCTGATTTTACCTGGACATTGTCAAATTTTATGTTTTTCTCATTAATAACTGTCCAGGGTTTGAGCCAGTTTTTCAATAGCGTGAGAAGGAGCATCGCTGTTGAATTTCAAGAACTTCCACCTCTGATTAGTTGCATTTTCCATTGTCCTACCTAGGCAACAGAAATTAGATCTGTTTTTCTCTTGTGTGCACACTTTACGTAGAATCATAGACTCATAGAATGGTTAGAGTTGGAAGAGGCCTTAAAGATCATCAAGTTCCAACCCCCCTGCCATGGGCAGGGACACCGGCCTTTACAAGCCAATAGTGTTGCTGTAAATTGGTGACAAGAAAGTAGGAAAGAAGTTTTACTTCTGTCTCTAGCCTTTGAGTGAAGGGATTTATTTTCTGCTTCTTTCTTCCTATCTGAAACACACGTCTTGAGAAAGAAGATGGTCCTGTAGCAGCCCTCGCAGACATCAGTGCGGTGTGTGAAAAACACCAGGATTAAGGGAAGAGCTGAGAAAGGGTGAGGAAGGACTAGGGAGGTGAAAGAAGAAGGGGAATGGGAACAGTGCTGCTGCAGACAGGGTAGATATGGGGCACATGTGGGAAGGGAATTGGGAGAACAGTAGTTTGCTGTAAAGTGAAGAGGAATGAGATTCTGCCAGTACAGACAAAAATCACCTTTGTTTGTTTGGGGCTGTCTGGAATGCTAGTTACTAGCTGTGCACACACTGGTGCTGGGCAAAGGAGCATTCAAAAGACAAATTAGATCTATAATACAACCTTTAAGCTTTTGGTCCAATTTTATGATGTACCTGTATTAAGGAATTGTTGAGTCCGTAGTGCATGCAGGCACGTTGCCCTTCATGGCTCCATCGCTACTGGAGCAGGAAAGGATTCCAGGTCAGCTGAAGCAGAGGACTGCACAAATTCAAAACAGAGAAAAAATCCTCCTTTCAAATTTGTGCAACAGGTATGAAAGAGAAAGTTTGAATGGTGAATATTGTTTCATTTCCAGAACTTCATTAGCTACTCTCATAGCGTTCTATTAAAACCAGATTTACTGTGGACGTAGGTCTCCAGAGAGCATCTTGCTTCAGTAAGAACTTAATTGTTTTCTAAATACCTAACTAACATGGTTATTTAGCAACAAGAGAGCCATCATGGAATTGTTCTGTAGTAATACTTTCACAATCTTGAATATCCTTCCTCTGCCTTGAAACAATTCCAGTTCCATCTCTTCAAAATCTTCCATATGAGTCCCTCACAGCTATTTGGCACATTTTTGTTTTAGGGACATTCAGATAAAAAGTTACTTTTGACTAGAAATGCTATATTCTTCCTCCTCTACTATCTCAGGACAGATTCCACTTTTGTTCCCTTTCCGGTCCCACTGACTTTTCAAATCCAACTATAGAATGATTAAGTTATTGACTTTAAGGGTTGTCTAATCATACCCTGTAAGCACAGGGGTTTGCATATGAGCTCAGTGTCTAAAATGTCCTTGTTTACTCCCTTGTGCTAACTGGTTTTGTATTCCTGACTAATATCTGATTGCTGCAGCCTATGATTGAGTGAATATACTTTTCTTTATGAATAGCTTGTCGATGTCCTAGCATCCTCTGGGACAAAGGCAGCTGCATACATATAAGGTGATATTAGTATTTTCCATCTTATCAGAAAAAGTCCACAGCTGGGGAGATATTAAAGCAATATTTTCAGCTCTCCACATTCCCAGTAGTTTAAATTGAAAAACCAAATATAAAATTGCTGGCTAAAAATAGCTTCCCCCCCTCGATTCACAGTATTATAAAGAACCACCTGCATTACCTGCTTCTCTCAAGGCCATAATGATCTTTAAAGGCCAGTTCTAATGATCTTTATATCCAGGCTAGGTATTATTGACTGAAACAGTGGCACACTCCTGGAGATTTTCTTCAACTGGCAGATAGAGCTCACTGGTATAAGTATTTTTGGGGTCTTTGTCCAACATTTTCTTTTACATAGTTTCACTTCTCCCACCCCAAAAATTCCTCTTCCTACATAATGTATAGACCAGTGAGAAGGGGTCAGCCATACCTACATTTCAGCAATATTCCTGAAGCATTTCATAGAATCATAGAATGGTTTGGGTTGGAAGGGACCTTAGGGATCATCCAGTTCCAACCCCCCTGCCATGGGCAGGGACACCTCCCACTAGAGAACATTGCTCAAAGCCTCATCCAGCCTGGCCTTGAACACCTCCAGGGATGGGGCATCCATAGCTTCCCTGGGCAACTTGTTCTGGTGTTTCACCACCCTCAAAGTAAAGAATTTCTTCCTAGTATCTCATCTAAATCTTTCCTCTTTCAGTTGAAAACTGTTACCCCTTGTCCTATCGCTCCACTCCCTGATCCAGAGTCCCTCCCCATTTCTCCTGTAGTACCTTCAGGTACTGGAAATGTACCTATAAGCCAAAGCCATGCACTTAAGTCAATGGAACTATTCAGTAGGGTGACTGATCACCTGAAGTGTCAGAGGATGCTTGAAAGCAGTCAGTCGGTGTGGACTTTAAGACTTATATATAGTTTTTGCAAAAAGAGAAACTGTGAAGGCCAAATATATGCTGTCATAACCCTTAGCAAATCGATAAGGAGGGTGGTTCTGTGAACTCATGAATTCTGGACTCAACTCTGAACTTTGTCATACGCTTCCTGTGCTTTTCAGCAAACCATTTGGAGTAATTTCCAGATATGGAAAATTGATATCATATTAATTATATTCTTATTTGTCTATCTATCTTTTATCTTTGGCTGTTGTAGCAATGACCATTTCCTATTTATTTTGCATGCAATATCTGGGAAACAGAACCTTGGCTTGGTTAGCAAGTCCTCCCATTAATTCTCTTGGCTGGGATTCAATAACTCAGTGGCCATGACATTAATTATTCACATACATTCTTCATTCACAGGTTGTTCTTCTTACTCACTTCAGCAAAAGTAGTTTAATGAAATTTCATCTTGCCTGATAGAGAAAGATAAATCTAAGCCAAACTAACACTTCTGTTAATGGGCTGTAATGAAAAGGCGTTCTGCATTCTCATCCTGCTTCCCAGCGCGGTTCAACACATTTCATTGATCATTTCACAAACTCACTGTTAGAAATGTATTGAAATCGGGGGGGATTGCATTCAGATTATCAGAATCAATGGGACACTAGAAATTTTTCTATGCCCTTTAAGCCTTACCACATCTGGAAATTAGGGTTTTAATGTGTTTTTCAATTTCTTTATTTAAATAATAGTTTATTGATGTAGAAATATTGTACTTAGATCTTTGTTGCAGTGTAGCATCTTTGTGCTAAAAAGCAGAGAGATTCAACCATTTAAGATTAAGCTGCTTTGATGGTTCTTGTTACAGAGTGTAAAGGGTTTTTCCCACAGTGTTTTCTGCTAGAAAAATTCCACAGATCAAAGCATCAACTGGCATACTGATAAAGATTTTTTTGTGTGTTCTCCTTGCATTTCTTCAAACCTTGGGAAAAAAAAGCTTGTGTTCTTTTGAGGTGTTGAATTCTTTATCAGTGCATAGAGAATAACCATATTTGCAAATTTACAGTGTGCTTTCCGAAAAGATTCACAACATTGCTCTCCTCTCCTTAAGCTTTGGGAAGTGAATGTTACTCTTTTTTTTTTCAAGAGCACTCCCAAGCCACATGGCTATTCATCTGTTACTGCCACATGGAGCCAAATCTGCAAACATTTCTGTTTCTGCCTCCTGCATCTTTTCAGGGTCTAGTAAGTTTTTTTTTTTTTCCTAATTCTAAAACTTGCCATGTGTTGTTGTACAAATGGTAGATTTGGAAATATCTTCTATCACTTCTAGTGTGTACTCAGGCTTATAATTCTGCATCCTTCTCACAGTCTGGAAAGTTACTTACTGCTGGTATATATTTGGTATGTGCATAGTTTGTTTAGGGTATAGTGTGCATAGTTGGTGTAACATGGAGCGAAGTGGCCTAAAGTGAAATCTTTGAATCAAGAAGATGATTTTACTGAACTGTATTTGAAAAAATGCCTAAAGGAATCACCGGTCAATTGATAACACATTATTTCCTTGTTAAGTGGTTACCTGTTACAACTGCCTTTTTGTTATCTTTCATTTTGCCCATATCACCCCTGTACCATTAGCTTCACTGAAGACAGATTGCCTGTTGCTGCTAAGGATTTTTCCCAGGTCATATCATCCTTTGTACCTCAGTAATACCTTGCAATGAGATACATGAAAAATTAATTTTGTAGCTGTTTAACTTGCACAAGGTCAAGCACAGATTTCAAAACTATTTTATAGTTCCTAGGAGGCAATTGTATGAGCATTCTTTATTTCAGTCAAGTCAGGTTCAATTACACGATGTCTATGTCATTAAATATTTTTTCTAGAGCAGTAGTTTCTGGGTGCCAAGTTATGATCTAGACATTTTAACAAGCTACTGTCTAGCAGCTGGTTTATAGTAGTTTCACATTTTTGTGTTCTTGATATGCAACAAATGGGAAGTAAATTGAGCTGGTTTAACCCTCAACTGAGGAAGCTTCTGGTAAGACATTCGTACCATAGAAATTTCATAATTTAAGAAGACTAAGAACAGACAAAGGAGAAAAAAAAGAGATCGCAGTGATAATAGGCTTGCTGTTACTTCTGATTTTTGCACTGTGTTTTGGAAGCCAAGATTTGATATATAGGAAGTAAAGATATATAGGAAGTATGATATATACTTGATATGATGAAATGATATATAGGAAGTAAAGAAGAACACAGACAAACTATTTACATTTTTTTCACTTACATCAAGTTTGTAATATACGTATTGCATAAAAATATATTTGGTACATATGTGTGTTTAAAGTATCTATACCTTTAAAACTACAATTAACATAAATAGCTAGATGTCATTTAGGTATGCAAGCGATTCTTCAAAATCTAGTTAAAAAGAATGCTTCTTTTCTATTAGTCTAGGTCAAAGGAAGTTAATCAAAGTCTCAAGACCATTAAGGTCTGCAGTAAATAGTGCACGGGCAGTTTGAATATATAGTCCTATTACTTAATGTGACATTCCTTTCCTTAAAAATGCTGCTGCTAGTGAAATGATATAGGGAAACTTGTCAAAACAATGTCTTGGGAAGTGAAAAATGTGATTCAATAGAATTTTGATTCCTTGACTTGCTGGTTTTTTGGGATTTTTTCAAGACTGCTTTTTTTGAGTACGGTTTTGAATGCAGGGGAACAGGAAGTGATAAGTACTTAATCCCAGCTTGAAAAGTTACCTTGTGATGTTTCTAAGAGTAAGTTACCTAAGTATTGGTTAGTTGGCTTAACTGTAGAGGACTGTAACATCTCAGAGGACCCCAAAGCCAGACTATTATTGACATTTTATTTCTACACTTTTCTTTTTGACATCCTAGACTTTATATTGGGCTGTTTCTAAACAGAATATAACAAAGGAGAAGGTTTCCCTACTTATAAGTTATTTTTTAAAGGCATTACGCATAACTAATTCTGATTAAGAAGATAGTACTGCAGTTAAGGGTTGTGTGACTTTTTGGGATATTTTTACATTCTGTCATTTTTGCACTCTTTTCTGATACTTTCAGAAGGTGTTGCTACTTAGATGTGGAGTGTTTGGCAAAGTTAGTATTGGTTGCTTTGGATGCTATGGATCTTATTCAGACATCAGTGTTTCTTGAATACCATTTATCCTCCGAGAACAGTCGCTTGTGAGTGGGACAGTGACCTCTATCTGTTGAAATTTTTTGTTCACTCTGAGGCATGAATTCTCTTTAAGTCAAAATAACTTTTAGCTTTTTTATCCGTTATACTTCACTTTGGAAGATGAAGGTTTTATT
This sequence comes from Tringa tobata, assembly GCA_033628505.1. Taxonomy (NCBI): domain Eukaryota; kingdom Metazoa; phylum Chordata; class Aves; order Charadriiformes; family Scolopacidae; genus Tringa; species Tringa tobata. The sequence goes on from JAHREE010000094.1 coordinate 4,595,803, forward strand.
CTTATTTTATAATTTTGGAATACTTTTTAATGAAAAGAAATGTTGAAACAAACCCATCAGAGAGTTCTACAGTTCATTCCTCTGTGTATGTCTTTGCTTGTGAATTTTCAGTAATAACTTTACTGGCAGGGTCACTAAGTCACTCTCTTTCTGCAGTATTATTGGCAGATCTTTTGCCAAGGTTGCAGTCCTACCAATAATCAGTGGCTTAAATAATTCTATCCTAATCCATAGGTTCTCTTTCAAAAATCCATATATTGCATGTGAATATTTTTCTAACATCTTGAACAATCATTATCTTCTACAATATTATGGATTAGCTTTTACTTGTGGCACAAAGTTAATGTGAGGATATGCTGCTTTCTCAGATGATTATTCCTCTGTGACTGCCCTGCTTATTGAAATCTAAGGAGCTTTGTGTTATTTTTTTGAAGCTCTGTAACTACCAATAGTGGAATGGTATGTGCCACTAAACTATTTCTTTCTCCTCTGGACATCTGATTATTTTCTTCTATGTTTCATATATGCTAGCAGATATTTCAGTTACCTTACAGTGTCTACTATGGTACCAGATATCAGTGTTTAGGTACCCAAGCCCTGTGTTCAGCAAAAAAACCAACTGATTTTTGCCCTTTTGGAAATGGGATAAAAAGAATACTTTGGTTTTCTGCTCTCTGGCCTCTATAGCTCTATGGTTTACATGGATGTTCCAGCAAGCTATGGGTCCCTTGAAGCTTACACACGAGCCTCCCATTCTTTTTCCTTTTACATCCAGAAAGACTGACTATGCTTTATAACACACTTTTCTTGAGGCGAGGATATTATAGAGAGAAGAGAAAGCTGTTTATCTTTGATACAGTAAGTTATTAATTGTCTTAGATATGTAATACCTTTTAGAAATTTTTTCCTGAAATTTATTTTTGCCTAGAAAGTCTGTGATTAACTTACATCAATTTTATTTCTATTATTTCTTTTTTCTGTCTCTTCTTCACCTTCGTCCTCTCCATGCTATACTTATTTATTTGCATTGTAGTGACTCCTAAAGGATACGCACAGGATCTGAAGCCTCATTTATCAGACATTATACAGAGATCCTTGCTCTAAAACTTTAAATCAAGAAACAGTGAAAACAGAATCAGAAGGCATGGACTTTATTCCTATTTAAAAATTCAGATTTTTTTTTACTTTGCTTATCTATGACACATCATAGGAGGTATGATATATTAAAAATGTATACTTTTTTAGCAGACTGTTCAACCTGACCATCTTCATTTGGCAGTTACTGTTGGATATCTTTTGCTTTAATAATAATACTTTCTGTAAGCTTTGAATTTTCTTGAGGCTTTCTTTAATGAGAAAGCAAAGCTTTTAAAAGAGAGCAGAATTTGTGTTTCCTTTGATTTAATAGTCTGTTATCTTTCCTCACAATAACATGTTCTTATGTGATTCAAGATGACTGATGTTCATAATTCTACAGAGGATTTTGGTTTCCAGAGCTACATAGTGTTTCTGTAGAAATATCGTGCTTTTATTTCAGTCCTTTGTGATACTAGGTTTTCTGTGAGACCAAATTGCTATTTTATTTCCTGAGAATGAGGCATTCAGCATGTTTCACTATGTTTGAATTCATGAGTACAGTCACGTTTGGAGAAATTAGTTGATTAATTTGACATTAGTTGACTAATATGACATCGCTGTTTTGTCATAGAATCACAGAATCATTTAGGTTGGAAAGGACCTCTTTAGATCAAGTCCAATTCCCCTGTTAAGCAGGGTGAGTGAGAGCTGATGGAATTTCATGGTTTTTAATTTGTGCACATTACCTCTTGTCCTCTCATTGGGCGCTACTGTGAGAAGTCACAGAATCACAGAATCACAGAATCTTCATGGTTGGAAGGGACCTTTCAGATCATCAAGTCCAAGCATAAAAAAAACCCAACCCAAAAACTCCCACCCCCCCAAAAAAAAACCACCCAAAAAGCCCCCACAACACCAAAACGAAAAAAGCAACACCCCATCACCACACTGATCACCACACCCAACAATCTTAACAATCTCAGGCGCTAGAGCATGCCCTGAAGTGCGACGTCTACACGTTTCTTAAATACCTCCAGGGATGGTGACTCCACCACCTCCCTGCACAGGCTGTTCCAGTGCCTGACCACACTCTCAGTAAAGTAATTCTTCCTAATATCTAATCTAAACCTCTCCTGCCGCAACTTCAGACCATTTCCTCTGGTCCTGTCATTATTCACTTGGGAGAAGAGGCCAAC
>JAHREE010000094.1:4598303-4617780 GCA_033628505.1 Tringa tobata
ATCACTTCCCTAGTCCTGCTGGCCATGCTGTTCCTGATACAGTCCAGGATGCTGTTGGCCTTCTTGGCCACCTGAGCACACTGTTGGCTCATGTTAACCCCACTGTCCACCAACACTCCCAGGTCCTTTTCTGCTGGGCAACTTTCCAGCCACTCTTCCCCAAGCCTGTAGCGCTGTAGGGGGTTGTTGTGACCAAAATGCAGGATCTGGCACTTGGCCTATGCCATTGGCCTTGGCCCATTGATCCAATCTGTCCAGGTCTCTCTGTAGAGTCTTCCTATCCTCAAGCAGATGAACAGTCCCACCTAGTTTGGTGTCATCTGCAAACTTACTGAGGGTGCACTCAATCCTCTCATCCAGATCATCAATAAAGATATTAAATAAAATTGAGCCCTGAGAGACACCACTGGTGACCGGCCTCCAACCAGATTTCACCCCATTAATCACAACTCTCTGGGCATGGCCATCGAGACAGTTTTTTACCCAATGAAGAGTACACTTGTCTATGCCATGATTCGCCAGCTTCCTCAGGAGAATGCTGTGGGGGATGGTGTCAAAGGCCTTACAAAAGTCCAGGTAGACAATGTCGACAGCCTTTCCCTGATCCAGAAGCCGGGTCACATGGTCATAGAAAGCAATCAAGTTGGTTAAGCAGGACCTCCCTTTCATGAACCCATGCTGGCTGGCCCTGATCCCTTGGCTGCCCTGCTCTTGCCATGAGAGCTCACTCAAGATGCTCCTCTCCATGATCTTTCCTGGTACTGAGGTCAGGCTGATGGGCCAGGTAGTCCTCCTTCCATCCCTTCTTGTAGATGGGCGTCACATTGGCCACCCTGGCTGCCTCTTCTTTATTCCCTCCCACCGGGTATTTATACACATTGATGAGATCTACCTGAGCCATCTCTTCTACAGGCTGAACAGCCCCATCTTTCTCGGTCTTCCCTCTGGTCTCAGACTTTCTCTCTGGTCTCAGAGGCCTGGGATTCCTGAAGGCCAGGCTTATCAGTAAAGACTGAGGCAAAGAAGGCTGTGAGAACCTTTCTCATGTCATTTGTGAGTAGTTCCCCTGCCCCATTCAGCAGTGGGCTCATGTTTTCCCTGATTTTCCTTTTGTCGCTAATGTACTTGAAGAAACCTTTGTTGTTGTCCTTCACATTTCTCACCACATTCAGCTCCGAGTTGCCCTTGGCCTTTCTGACCAACCCCTGCTTCCACCTCTTGTACACTTATGTCTGAGTTCAATTAGGAACTCTTTCCTCACCTGTGCAGGCCTCTTGCCACTTTTGCTTGATTTCTAACTTCTTGTTTTTGGACTTGGAGGTGGTGATCCTTGAATATCAACCAGCTCTGCTGGACAGTTCTCTCCAGGGCCATACCCCGTAGGATATGGCTCATTTTCACATCTTTGTGTTCAACGTCTGCCACATTTTTACTACATTTTGAAGCTTTGGTTATAATTTATTGTCTCCTATTTCTGATGAAGAAATTCTATGTACAAAAAGACTGACTGATACAATGATTAGAGGATTTTAGAAGTATTTTTAAATGATCACAGTTTATTTAATACTGCTATTATTTTTCTGGGTTCACTGCCAGAAGTATTAAAAAGAAAGTTCTCTAATACTGCTCCTTTACATTGCACTGACACTCTTCTGACTACATCACATTGAAGGGCCCAACTGGAGAAAGCAATAGGAAACACAAGGTGCAGAACTGTATTTGAGCTGGAACCTGGCTTTACCAGAGTGTGTGTCTGTTTTATGTCCCATTCCTATATCCCATGCCTTTCAGGAATCAGAGAACCAAATGCTGGAGTCTGACAGTAATGGTGGGAGATATTTCTTGCACCACAGCCTTGTGGTTAGCAAATTTTAGAAAAAAACCCAAATTCGCAAAACTGATCTTGGCTTTCAAAGTCTAGAGGATCTCTGGTAGGTTGTACTTTCTATCACCTTTATTGGAGCCGTGTTTTTATGGCTTCTACACACAGTAGCTTGATGCATAAAGCTACCATGTGTAGAAGAATTCAAGATTAATGAAACCAGAGGAGAAAAATAAAGAGAGCTGGATTCTGCCGACTGGTGAGAAAAAAACATGCTCTCATGAGAGGAAAGCAGTCTTGCATCCTGATCGTTGTTGCCTGTCTTCATGTATTTTATATGACTTGAAGACTTAATGACTTCCAAAAACCTTCTTATCGTCAGATTACAGAGCCTGGAGTATAAGTATACCCATAGACAGAAGAGGCAGTCTGACGATACAGTGCAATCTAAATAGGTGGGTTAGATAAAGGCTTGAAAGAAAACAACAGCTAATTAGTGTCATGGTTACCTGGTGCCTACTGGTTTTGTCTCCTGTTTCATCCACTTTTGTATAAACTTTTTTTCTAAAAAGGCCATTTGAGTTTCTTTGTGTTATTTGGGGAAGGTGGAAAAATGATAGGTAAAATGTGTTTGAATGTGTGGGGAATATTTCTTCATTACAAGTCATTAGTCTCTCTAGTCTATATTGCCACCCAGCTGTGATCAAAGAAACTAAGATATTACAGGGCTTGAATATTTCGCTTTTTCTTCTGTTGAAGAAACAGATTACAGGCTATTCTTTATTTGCAGTAAGAAAGAGTATGAATAGACTACAACACAAAGGAAGATTTTGATTCTTCCTTGAGTTTAATTTTTTTGAAAGCAGAATATAAGTTTATAATTAACAAAGGATTGAAACTAACCTCTCTGTTTCTGGTGATCTGCTTCTCAATGTAAGCATTAGAGCACTGTGTCCTCAGCAGGCTGAACTCATCTGTGTCAAGGACTACTCTGAAAGTACAGTGAAAGTCAGAAAAGTGGACAAACCAGAATGGTTACGGTTCTGTGAATTCAGAAGTACAACGTATAGGAACCATGCTGAGTGTTTCATAGCACTTTCTGGACACGTAACACTGATAAAGTTCTTTCACTTGTACTTCTGCGAGCACTGCACAGCAAGAGGCATTCCATTCCTTTACTGCCACTGATAAATGAGTTGAGTTATTAGGACTGAAGACATCAGAAACAGAAAGAACTTGGCATGATTATCAAATCAATCTGCAGCAAGTTTTAGGGCAAATAACAGTATGGTCTTTCAAATATGCCAAAGTAAACAGCTTGCATTAGAGGTACCAAGGAGACAATAAAAGGTGCATCCAGCCGGTGCCATTTCAGGTTTCTTTTCAGAATATTAGCTTTCAGAATATTACTGCCCTTCAGACATTATGACCATACTCACAATTCAGAGATGAACTGTGAATCCACCAGAGGGCACATGATATTGGATATGGAAAGAAATGTGAATTTCTGAAAAGAGGTAAAGCCAGTGAAGTTCCATTTCAGCAGGGACTTTTAGGGATTCAAGGGTCTGTTCATGCCCTTAAGGAGATCACAGAATCCAAATACCAAGCTGGTTATAAAGAACTGGGAATGCATGGACATCTGGTAATTAAATCACAATATAGGGTAGAAGGAGTCTACAAATGTTTTGAAAGCTCTGTGTCTGCTATTAGCCCTCCAGCCTGCAGAAGATAGAGAGGATTCACACTCTCTTTTCACTCCAGGATGCACTGTCTTTTCCAGATTGGCCTGTTCATATTTTGGAGGACAGAGCATCTTTTTTGTAATTGCATAAGAGCATCTTTTTTGTAATTGCATATACTGAGTAGCTCACCTACCCATCACCAGAATTACATTCATTGTCTCTGTTTTCCCCTCTGTAATTAATTTGGCAAAAAAATATTTCCTATGATTGGTTTGCACTTTCTCTCATTTATTTGTCATATCATTTCCCCCCCTCTTTTTTTCAGAATAGGTTCAATTTTTTGCTGTGTGTTGCTGGAGTACCTAACAAGATGAAGCTGAGTCACTGCAGTATTCCTGCAGTAAAACTAGTAAGTAATAATAGTAATAGAAGGACTGGTTCATTTAATAAATTGTGAAGGGTACTGGTGTAGCTGACTTAGAGTGGAGTGAATGCTGCCTGACATTTTCCAGGGAGACGTCAATCATATTGTCTTCCGAGAAAAAGTAAGCAAAATAAGAGAAAAAAAGAACTACAGACTAGTTAGTGCCCTTGGGGCAGGGAAAATATATAGCTCCTACTGTGAAAAGATGCAGGAGACAGAGTGCACAGAGATGTTAAATGGCTGTTAGATATTAGAAGCTGTCACAACAATGAACTGTTCTGGGCACCTCAATATCAAAAAGAGATGGTGAAGAATTCAAAAATGAAATAACAAACACCATTATGTGCTTAAAGATACACTTTTTTTTTTGAAAAATATCACTGAGCTAACTCACTTCTCTTGTTTGATTTGTTACATTTTCTTTTCCAAATAATATATGGATCCAATTTAATAATAATGGTTCTCTGTTGAAAACTTTTCAGTGGAGCAAGTTTAAGACACTTGAGATCTATTTGCTTAACTACCTGAAGTGGACCTCTGAGAAGCAGTGCACAGATGCCCAGGTGAGCACTCAATAAAAGCCACTGATCTAATAACATGACTTTAAACAACTACTTTGCACATTAATTAATGTCAGCAGAGGCAAACCAGAGGTGGATGAAACCTACTGCATGTATTCTGCTAGATGGACATGAAGTATTTGTTTGAGGAACCCGGGTCTGTTCCCATCTGCTGTAGATCTGTTTTCATCTGCAGTTATCTGAAGGGTTTAATACGTAGGATGAAGCGTAATGATTCAGTGTCAGCAAGACACATAAAGCACATGGAGGACATGGAGATGATCCGAAACCGCCAGCAGGGCTTCACCAAGGGCAAGTCCTGCCTGGCCAACCTAGTGGCCTTCTGTGATTGAGTGACCACATCAGTGGACAAGGGAAGAGCTATGGATGTTGTTTATCTGGACTTCTGTGAGGCCTTTGACATGGTCACCCACAACATCCTGCTCTTTAAATCACAGAGATATGAATTTGATGGGTGGACTATTCAGTGGATAAGGAATTGGCTGGGTGATCGCAGCCAGAGAGTAGTGGTCAACAGTTCAATGTCCAGATGGAGATTGGTGACAAGTGGTGTCCCTCAGGGGTCTGTACTGGGACCAGTACTTTTCAATATCTTCATCAATGACATAGACCGTGGGATTGAGTGCACCCTTGGCAGGTTTGGTGATGACACCAAGCTGAGTGGGGCTGTTGACATGCCTGAAGGACAGGATGTCATCCAGAGGGACAAGTTTGAGAAGTGAGCCCGTGTGAACCTCATAAGGTTCAACAAGGCCAAGTACAGGGTCCTCCACCTGGGTCAGGGCAACCCCTGGTATCAATACAGGCTGGGGGATGAATGGATTGAGCTCAACGTGAGCCAGTAATGTGTGCTAGTAGCCCAGAAAGCCAACCATGCCCTGGGCTGCATCAAAAGAAACATGGCCTGTTGTGATAGGACAAGGGATAATGGTTTTAAACTAAAAGATGGGAGATTTAGACTAGATATAAGGAAGAAATTTTTTTGTGATGAGGGTGGTGAAACACTGGCACAGGTTAACCAGAGAGGTGGGAGATGCCCCATCCCTGAAAACATCCAAGGTCACGTTGGATGGGGCTCTGAGCAACTTGATCTAGTTGAAGATGTCCCTGGTCATAGCAGTGGAGTTGGACTGGATGACCTTTAAAAGTTCCTTTGAACCATAACTATTCTACAATTCTGTGCTAAGACAGGGGACAGGACACGGTTGGCTGAATCTGAAGAACGTCAGATATAGTTTATAGGACATATCTTAAACTACCAGCAAAAATATTAAAAATTATATCTCCTTTAGTGAAATGTTAGTCAAAGAGTTGGTATACACTCATGGTTGGGCTAATTTGGATCTGGAGTTGCCAAAGCATTCACAAACATCCCCTAAGAATCACTCCAGAATGAAAAAGGAAAAATTAGACTTATTGAAGGACAAATAGTAGTGTTAGGCTTTTTTTAAAAACCTTTAATTTCTCTTCTGTAATAGGTATGGATAAAGTCTAGCAGCAGTAATTCAGGAACCTAATAGAGTTTTAAAACTCTTCAAGAGACAAAAAGATAGTGAAGTCAGGTAAATGTAAACTTAGCAAAGACTGATTCACTGGGATTCACCAAAATGAAACTGTGGCTGATACGGTTTCATTTCTATAACCCTATTTGAGAGCAACCCTGAAAACTGTTTTGAGAGAACTATTTTGTACACTGTCATTCAGAAAACTTTGTAGGTCTAGACTGATGGTGTAACATCCCGCTAGCAACTGAACACATTAATAAAAATATTCAACATGGTGTTTTATCTTTAGTGTGGAATCTAATGAGACAGCAGCCAAAGAAGTCAAACTTGCAAATCACTGTCTCTGAAAAGACTCTTTGCTGTAATGAGTTTTCTATTCAACCTGTAGATAATCCATTGTTATTTTTCCAAATATATGCAGGTGGACAGCAATTGAATAATTTTAAAATCCTTTCTATTCCTTAATTTTAATTAAAGTATCAGGTACCTCATTCCATTAAGTAATTGCATTATTGAAAGATGGTATTAGCACAGTGAAGTTTCTGTATTGCTACCTTGTCAAATGGAGATCCATCCTATTATGGTACAGCACAAATAATATAATTTCCACATGCAGTTTAGAAAGCAAAATATCTTGCAGCTGACCTTTTACCACTTCTACTGAGCCTGTTTCTCCCTGGTGAGGAATTCCACTTTCAGGTTCAGTAAATTGGATGCTCTGGAAGCTCGATCTGATCAGACACTATTATGAAACACCAAATCTGTGTGTTAAAATTGAGACAAAGGACAAATGACAACAGCAGTAGAAATGCCACACTTGATGGACCAGATTCTCATTTTATTTCCATCAGTTATTGCAATGTAGTGGAATTACTTCAGCCCAATTCTGCCATAAATAAACAATCATGATGTTATCATGGTTAGAGAGGAAGCACTATCTAGTGAATAGAAAAGAATTATTTAATCTGCTGTAATGATAGCCACTTATTTTCTGCATGATCTCAAGAAAATGACTTAGTCTTTGTCATTCTATTTTCTGGTGGTTTAAACAGGTCACACTAATGCTTTGCTAACTTGTGGGATTGTTGTGAGGATAGTTGAAGTTTTTCAAGCACTTTGATACCTCCAGGTGAAAGGAGTAAATAAATGTAACTACACATGTTTTCTAGGTTGTATTGAAAGGAGAAGTTGCAATTGGCAGAAGCTTATTATTTTGGTGGTTGGCATAACCCCTTTACATCAAAGTCTTGTAATGCAACTGGTTATGTGAAATTTAGGATTGAGCGTATGTCTTAATGTCTTAAAAGGGGCCTGGATTAGTGTTGTTCAAAAGAGACTGATTTCATTTTTTTTTTTTTAATTGAACAGGAATGATGGGATAATTTTTCTAGGATGTGGAAAATTCTGCATTATGGATTCATTATGATAAAACGTACGCTTGAAGGGTATGGCAAAAGCATCTGTAAGTCACCACTTTCCACTTTGCTGTCTTCTTGATCTTTTCACTTTCCACAAATCAAAGAATCTAGCTAATTAAGCAGGTTTACACTTGAATGCCTTAGTCTTTTTTTTTCTGTTACCAAGAATATAAAGACTATACTATATACAAATGCCCTTTTCCCCTAATACACATTCAGGGTTGGGAATTGTGAGGGACAGGTCAAAGGGCTATTATAAAACCATATCAAATTAGATTTACTAATACTGAACCTAAATGATCCTTCCTGCAGCTTAATCCTGTGACTTCTCATCCTGTCCATCACAGGAATGCAGAACGAATTAGTCCTTTCCCCTTTTTGGCAACATTTTATATAAAATCATTCAAACATGCTCTCTTTTCTTTCAACTTCTCATAGCAGGCCATATTTTCTGAATCCCTTTACCATTGCTCCTGCTCTCTTTTTGAGTGATTCTGCTAAACTGACTCCTCCTGGGGACTGCCTGGGGTTCCAGTCTTTTTTGAGACCAGGAAGGGGAAAAAGGGTCTGCCAATAACATAAGAAAAATTGCCTCACAAACCAAATTTTACTTTCAGCCCCAAAATTACATAGCATAAATGAGAATATAATCATATAATGATATAATGAGAATATAATAAGACCCCAAGTGATGCAAGCATAGCTTTTTTGTATCCTTAAAAGTAGTTCAGCACTGCTAAATCCTAATAGTTCCAATAACTATGATTTGGGATAAAAAACCCTACAGATTTAATTGATCTTTTTGTTAGCTGTTTGGTTTTTGTCCCTTGGCATGCTGCTTTCTCTTCAGCTCTAGGGACCAGAAACTTAATTTGGCTTCCAATTAAACCTGGGATTACTGCATTATTACTGTATTCAAAGAATCTGGAACAAGAAGAAAAACACTAAGTATCACAAAAATTATGATTAAGTTTAGAAAATTGGTGGCATTAGTCATTTTCCTAAAGAATATCAATCTGACAGCCATTGATTTGTTAAATAAGTCTATTTGTACATAATTGTTGGTAATCTACAAAAACATTTTAAGATCAACTAAAAATAGCTTTCTGTCATACAGTTTCAGACAGCAATGATTTCTTTGTCTTTTCTGTTTCATTCAGAATGTTGAAACTATAAGGTACATTTTCTACCAAATTTCCCACATGCTTTCAGGCTGCTGTGTTTCAAGTTGAAATAGCCTATATATAAAATGCAGAAAACAAAAGATAAAACGTGAGGGATGTTTATATCTGTATGCAGATTCACCTGCATATGCAGTTTCACACATCAGAAATATGTTTATAACTTCCATAGGGTAGTTTTCCAACTGTAGGAGATATAAAACAATGGAGGATGATCGAGATTGCTTTTTGTAGTATTTTCTATTTACTATTAATCTGTTTATGATTCTGACAGACTTGATCCAAAGTCTATTAAAGTAAGTGGCAGACCTCCACAAGCTTTGGATCCATCCTTAAATAACTAATAACATTGATGATGTATTTTCACTTGAAAGCATAAGGTTGGCATAGTACTTTTTGTGTCTCATATAGGTAAAGCACTTGAGTGAGAATTGAAGTTTGTCTAAGCCAGCTCAATTTTATTAGAAAAATTAAATTTGTGACTTATAGCTCCTCCAACGCTGGTACGTTTCTGTTGCTCAGCACTGGCCAAAATCTGTCTTGATTTACAGTCTATGAATTCTCAGTAAAATACTGAGATTTTACTGAGTTTGTGTCAAGGCCAAATTTGGCATAATATCCTAAAATTTATTTATGTGTATTCTCAAAGACCAGTTTCCATATAATTATGTATTTCCAATCCACACATGCGTTTTTTAGAAAACAGTGATAAGTTGACAATAATTTTGCATTTTACATACCTTCTAGGTTCTAAATCACGACCTTAGAATATCAATAATTCTCATAATGCATAGACTGTAAAAAACTGTAATCTAGGGAGCGTTGTCCTCTGTTGCAGAGTATTTGCCATAGAGGCAATAATACTAACTTCACAAATGGTTGTTTTCAGTATACAGAAGGCAAAAGCATATTTGAAATCAGTGGAATTATATGTCTACAGTCCTTTTTGAAAATCCTGTTAAGTGTCTAGCTGAAATTTTGCACATCTAAAAGCCCTGAAGATCTTGCAGCATGGCATCAAACAAATATAAAAACTCCAGTGAGCTGTGAGATGCCTACTGAGATGCACCGTAACATCTGTTAGTGCAAGGGGTTTAGTTCACAGCTTGCTGAAAAAGCAAATTCTACATCCATGAAAAATAGCTTTGAGAACTGGGATGAGAAGTTAATACCCCAGAAATTTTAATGGAGCCCAAATTCCTCAATATTTAGCTGCAGATACACTCCAGAGATCTGGAGGGCTGCTGTTCTACAATATCTTGCTTGGTTGCGTGTGAGAGTCAGAGAGCCTTGGAGTTGGAGATTGAACAAGCTTTCTTCTTCAGGACTGGATGAAGCTCTTAAGAACCTGAATGTAGAGGTAGCTACTCAAGTGCATGCTCTTTCATTAGTCAGCCTGCAGTTTTCTAAAGAAATAGTGAATTTAGGTGTCACATTTAATCCATTGTAGTCACAGAGGTAAAAAGCTGGGGAATCTGAAGGTTTTTTGGGTCTCTTGGTGGCTGCTGATGAAGCTGGCATCAAACCAGGCAAGTATCCATCAAAAAAGTAATGTCAATGAAAGACTCCAGTACAACAATTTGTTGCAGGAAATTTCTGACCAGATCAGGTGTCATTTACAGATTCTTGGTATGAATGAAAAGCACAATCAAAAGTACTCTGCCTGTACTGGCGTATAAAATTATTAGGCGCTAGAAATTCAGTTGGTCCGATTTGGTCACGAAAGAGAAGAAAGGCTACACAGAAATGCATTTCTGGTCCCTCTCATCTTGCTGTCTAAGGTGTTATGTGATAATGAAGAAAATAATCTGCTGCTCTCCAAGCACACATTGTGGTAATTCTGAAAGCTGAAATGGAAGAACAGGAAAAATCAAGACTCTCCGAAGTCAATTTCTTCAAGGTGCTTGGTAGTATTTCAAGCTGCTTAAATTATTTTCATGGTGTTCAAACAGTCTGTAATTGAAATTACTTGCATTGATGGTTAAGCACTTTGAAAAGTCCAGATACCAATAAGAGTTCTTTCCTAATATGCAATAGTACAATCAACTGGTAGGTGGAAGCTGTGGCAAGGAGCTTGTGAAAAAAATTGGGCCAAACAGATGAATGAGTCATTTAATCTGAGCAAGCCATGATAAGTCCTAACCTTAATGTTTAGAAAAGTCTTGGGGTTGATATTAAATTTTGGCACATACTACAAAAAATGTCTTCTGCACTTACTTAAGAGGTAGTTATCTTTGACATCTATTTTTAAGATGGGAGGAATTGCCCTTCATTGTTCATAGGGCCACAAGAGACATGTATTTATATTAGATTGGGAAGGTTAGGTGAAATTCATCCTATCTTTAAGAAAAAGCAACTTAAAAACAAGATTGCAGTTGGTTTTTATTAATGAAGTTCTGAATATATTCAATTACTGGTTCTTGAACAAGTAGTACGTCTGTTTTCTCTAAACTGAATATATATATAAAATCAATTCTTTCAAAATCACTTTAAAATTGAAGTGCAAACAACAAATTATTAGAAAAGGTCTTTTCTTGTTTGTACTCTAAAGCTATGTATTGATCTTCATTTCTCCAGTGCTTTAAGTGTTTTAAATGGATGTCACGTCATGTATGACAAGTTGAACTGGCAGATGTCAAGCATTGCTCCAGTTGCCAAAGAAACATGCAGATGTTGGTGAGTAACCAGTATCCAGGCGTGTTTCTCCAAAGAACTGTCCATCAGAGAGCTCTGATATTATCAGGAAACAACGTCTCAAGTTTGTGACACTGCTACATTTCCATCTGTCCCCAAAACTGATGGTGGCACTTGTGTCTCTCCATGTGCCATTTCCTAACGAGCTGAAGTTTAGAACCATAAATCATTCTGCTGCCGCAGTAGTGACAGGTGCAGGATAACAGATGCAGTCTCCAATGCACTAAGAGAGTGCCACGATTTATTTGCATTAAGGTGGTCTGGGGTTAGCAATCTGCTTGAAACCGGATAACCATATGGTGCGTGGCTGTTAGATGAGAATATTTGCCTGTAATAATGGACTGTATTAAAATGCAAGCTCCAACATTTAGCTTTGGAAAGCGTCTCTTGACACCTGTGTCAGCTCCTTGAGATGCCTGAAGACTACATTTCGTCAGCTAAAGTGCAGAATGTCACTAATCTTGTGACAGCAAGCTTGGCATCTGGGTGCAAGTGTCCAATAGAATGAAGCGCTTAAACATGCAGATTTCCCCACTGGCCTCTAAGTTAGGCACGTATCCAACAACCTCACTGAAGGAGGATCTACAGAAAGAAGTTTTCTGATGAAGCATTAATTGTTGTTGTGCTTCTTAGTTTTTAGCAAAGGTGATGGCTCTGAACATATGGGCAAAGGAAGGACAGCTCTGTGATTAAGAGTATAGAAATAAAAATTACCAGAAGTGAGGTGCACACAAAAACGTCAGAGAGATCGATGAGTTCAGGTCAGGAGGAGAGTGTCATCTCCATTACAGATTTCTCTGTAAAGAGACCTGAGAATACACGAAGCAATTGGTCTAATAACAGTACTTCCAACAGAGATCTCAAGCCAGGGAAAGCATGAAAATGCAGTGATGTTATTTAAGGATGGTTAAAAGTGGTATTTATGTAACTACAGGTCCATTATTCTGATCTCAAAAGCATGTGAAGTTTGAGAACATATTGTCAGGGAACAGCCAGGGCGGGCAGTTCCAGTGGAGCTGGAGCCTCAGGCAAGGCTGGTCAGGGCAATTAAGGCCTATTAGTGCCCTCAGGGCCCTGACACTTATTTTGTATGGAAAAAGAAACCGGAGACAGTGAAAAAATGGAGGATGAGATAAATTGCAGCTTGGGTTTACTGAATGTGAATCGCATTTGAATAGCCTGACATCCTTCTCTGCTAACTCATTTTCTAGACAAAAGAAATGTCATCAATGTCATCTGTCTGGCCTACCACACCATATGGGAAATGGGAGAAAATGCAAATTAGCGGAAGAAATTTCAGGTGAATAAGGAATTAGTTAGAGGAGAGACAGCAGTAGGTGCTTTTGAAGGGTAATGTACTGAGTGGAGGAAAGTCAGGAGTGGAGTTCCTCAAGGAGTAGTCTAATGACTGATTTCTTAAATATTTTCACATCATTTCAATGTGGAAAAGCGCTGACAAAGCTTACTTATGACATTGTATTATGGGAAGTGATCCTAATTTCTAGATGGATAAGATGCGTGAAATAAGTCACTCCTAACAATTATTTGGGAATCAGGATTCTTTCATTTGCACTGGTTATATGGAAGAACAGTAGCAGAACCTGACTGGGCAGCCTTCCACACAGCGTCCCTCCTCTGCTGTCACCAGGTTCCTAGATTTGGTTTAAGCCGAATTGGCCTGGGATGGCAAGAGATGCTCTACCCCCAGGGGAAAAAGGGGGAGAGATAAAGAGATTTACAAGTTTAGAATGAACTAAACTGAACATTAAAAGGAAACAATGAAATAGGTACAGTAAATACAAAACTGTATCAAACTGTATCCCAGGATGACGTCTCAGACAGGCACTGGGGAATTCCCAGACTGGACTCAGTGATGGATGGGAACTGGTTTCCAGCTGTGGAGTCAGGAACACACAGATGGGGATCAAAGGCAGATGAACAGACAGGGTCCCCTTCGGACATCGGCCGTTGAAGAAAGAGGGCTGACCCTTTGATCCCTCAGCTTTTATACTGAGCATGAGGCAGATGGGATGAAATACCCAGTTGGTCAGGTTTGGGTCACCTGTCCTGTCCTGTCCGCTCCTCCCCACAGGTGGGACCCCTCTATGCTTTTTCTGTTTCCGACCCTCCAATGGGGCAAAGAACAAAATTAGCTGGCCTTGGTTGTTATAGCAATAAGTGTAAGCAACAGCCTCTCTGCATACCGTTCGTTGGCATGAAGTACAAACATTGGTCTTATCACTCTGAGAATGAGCAGTTTTCTCCACAATATGCTGTTAATTTCAGAGAGTTAGAAGAGGCCTAACTAAGATGTAAAATTACTGAACAGAAAGTTGGTTCTGTTTTACCTCAAACCAGGACAGTTGAAATGAAATAAGCTGACCCCACAATGGTCAAATTTTAGGACCTATTTGTTCATAAAGATTTAGTTGTCAATAATCTGAATCTAACAAATAGCACCCATGCTTATCTAAATCCCTTCTCATCTCTAGAGTCAAAGTACGTCGCAGAGAACAGTGAGAACCTGGTATCAGATAAGGAAATTAAGGCACAGAGGTGAAATAACTTGCCAAAAACCACAAAAAAGGAAGTCACACAGACAGGAACAGACCAGATTCCAGGAGTCTTGAACCTTGTCCACTGGTCCATGCTGCCTCCCACAATAGTCTTGGTAAAGTATAGGTGGATCTTGAGGTGATATTAAGAATGCCAAGATTGCCGTTTTACAAGTATATACAATAAAGACTTCCACCCCATTTTTCATCATCCGAAGCTGCTATAAGGAAGTATTCTGAAATTTTATACTTAAAGGGTTACAGGTAATAAAACAGTTTGCAGAGATGACCAGCAGCGCTCCTGGCCCTGTAATTATCCGGTAGGATTCTTCCAGGCTGTTAGGTGAACGCGAGAGAGGCAGAGAAGACAGCTTTTAGAAAGAGGAAATGTTTGGCTCAGAGACAAAGATACAGCATTTTGTGGATGAGAGTTTTTAAATGCAAAAAGAACAGACAAGAAGAAGCAAGACCTTTTAGACTCGTTAGGCATTAATTCAGAGGAAATCGTTACAAACCTAAAAGAGGAAACCCTAGGCACCAGCAATAAATCACTGAAGTGACTGATTACCCAGCTGTTCTATCCAACAACATCCACATGGATGATTTAGAGAGAATGTGTCTGGATATGACTGGTGATATAAAGAGCAGAGGGACATCGACTCCGGTGGGAATGGCTGTTTTCAAGGAAAAAGTAAAAAACTCACAAATTTAAGAAAAAGGTAAAGAGAAAAGGGAAAGGGAAAATGAAATTGGAAAGGAAAAAAGGAAGGAGAAAAGGGATATGAGAAAGGAAAAAGGGAAAGGGAAAGAGAAGAGGGAATTTTCCATGGCAGCTAGCTGGGAAGTGAAGCAGTGGTGCTGGTGGTATTGGTGGGCATTCCCAACCTTCCTCTCCAGCACAGCTGGCGATCCCTCCCAGATATTCTTCCTGCAGTAACTGTATGGTTTCACCCTGATGTGCTCCACCTCTTTATTAGTCACCCTTATTCTTTACAATAATGGTATACCACTCAGAGAAGGTTTTACAACATGTGTATTGCCCATGCTAACTGGCTCCACCACTTTTTGCAAATGGATTACTGAGCAGTGCTTGTTGGCTACCTAAACCACTGCTATCTCCTATCAGCAGATCCTAGGCACTGCATTTTCCCTAACAATGTTATGCACTAGAAGCCACAAAACCCAAAAAGGGTGATTCACAGAGTGGCAGCAATTGCTTCTCGTAAGAAATCCAATGCCACGGCCATGGCTGTGGTCCAGAACTGGGAGTGCAAAGCTGGGAGGATGCTAGCATTTTGGATAGAGGGCATCCTTGGGGTATGAAGGTGCAGAGCTGCACAGAAGAGTGCCTGGCAGACCGCTGTGTTGGGAGGGAAAAGCAGCAGAGGTGCAAATGGAAATCCCTCGGCATCACACAAGTTGCAGACTCCTCTGATCGGGGCTGTACTGAGGGTGGTGAGACACTGGAACAGGTTGCCCAGAGAAGTTCTGGATGCCCCATCCTTGGCCAGTTCAAGATCAGGCTGGATGAGGTTTTGGGCAACCTGCTCTAGTGGGAGGTGTCCCTGCCCATGGCAGGGGGGTTGGAACTCGATGATCTTCAAGGTCCCTTCCAGCCCAACCATTCCATGATTTTATTAATAAACCCCCTCTGACCCTCCAGGGAAGCAGCTGATTTCTGCAGGCAAAGAGAGACCTGGGGTGCTCTCCCTAATGTTGATACCTGAGCACTGAGAGAGGACTTTCCACCAACCTTCCCTCTCTCTGCCTGTCACCCTTCCCATCCCTCTTGGCTTTTGGAAAAAACATTCCTTCTCCTACATCCTCCCTAAGAGGCACTTGCATTTTGCTTCCTACCTCGTGAAAGATCTCTTCACGGTAGAATGTGCTCAAAACTGTGTGATTAAGGAATTGTTTAATTTGAAGATGCCCTTACCTTCTTCTGTGTCTTGTGATGGGAGTAAAACATTCTCTGCTTACATTCTGCAGTCACCGTTGCTGTTTATGTCCTGACAGAGCTGTGAGAGCTACAGGATTTATATGAAATCCATGGTTTGGAAAGAAGGATTTGGTAAAAATAAATGAACAGGGCCTAGTTGTATTCCCACTTCTATCATGTGCTGGTAGCAGCATAGCTGCAATTCTGCACACATATCCCAGGTTCACGGCTTCCAAGTAGGTCATCCAGAGGGTAGCAACAACTCACAAAGTCTCTGGTATATGATCACAAACTCTTTTAAGATGTGCAAGTGGGCAGATAGAGATGAAGAACATTGTCCTTTTGATACTTCAGGAAACATAAAGAAGATCATGGCATGAATGACAAGCAGTTGGCTCTGCACAAGTGTCGTCTGGTATTCATAGATTCACAGAGTTTAAGGCCAGAAAGAAGTCTTAAGTCATTTTTATTGACTCACTGTCTGTTAGAGGTTAATATGTTTCACCCAGAGAAGTGAGCAATTTCTTCTTTCAGGCTACAATGAATGCCATTGAAATACCTTTGCCCACTATAGTTTCAGGTGCTGCTAAAGCTATTTTTCTTGCACCAAGTTTCTCGGGGACCCTTCTGTTTATAATTCCTACAGAAAACTAAAAGCAATAGTGAAATAATGTTTGACCTTTTGATCCTTTGGCCGGCTGGGCTTTTTTTCAGCTCTCATGAATGTTCCATCTTCTCTTGTTAAGACAATTTTTTTAATACAAATTTCTGCCATTGCACTAACAGAATGTTCATTAAATTTCCGTTATTGTTTTTAATTAGACCACAGAAATGTGTTACTGGCTCTGACTTCACATACCATGGGATTCTACTTAATGTGTGAATCTCAGTGGCATCCCATTAGTCATCATCATTTTGGTTTGGCTTAATTGTGGTCACCTTCAGGGACAGAATATAAAAGTGATCATCAAATATTCTTCTGTCTCCAGTCAAGCTGAGTAATGAGGGACTCCTTTGCTGTCCATTTATTTTACAGTTACTGCCGACCCCAGATGGCTCTTTCACTGCTGCATAGCAATGCACAAAGTGCCTGGCTTTGGAAAGTGTCCAGTTTCCCTGAAATAATGATGGGCAGCAGAGAATTAGCATTCACTGTCTTTTTTTCTAAGTCATCTTCTTTTCTTTCAACATCTCTGCTAATGACTGTCGTCCTCTTGTGTTCCTGTGCCATGTGAACCTGGATTTTCTTCTGTCTTGCAGCATTCTCACAATCATTGCATTAATAAGACAAGTTACTGTTATTGTAAGGACTTTTTTCAGGATGCAAATTACTTTGTCTCCTAGAAGAACACAAATTCCTATTTACACCTATATGCACCTCTGTTACACAAGTCTTTTGATATTGGTTACATAGCACTGGGTACAGGAAAATGAATAAAACAAGTATGATTCAAGTTAGGGCACTATGATCTGGATGGGGGTAAAACTAAATGGGTAAAAACTGATTGCATGTTTGGGCTCAAAGGGCGGCGTTTAATGGGTCAGACTCTACCTTGGAGGCCATTAGCAAGTAGGACACTGCAGGGGTCTCTCCTGGGATTTGTCCCGTTTAGCATCTCTACCAACAATCTGGAGGAGGTGACAGAGTTTGCCCTCTTGGCAAATTTGCAAAGGCCACTGAACTGGGGGGAAATGGCCAAAGAAAACTTTTTAAAAGAGAAATGTAGTGCAGGAGAACATCATTGAGGTTCTTTGGAAACTCTAAAGTACCCTCAATGAGAGACACTCAGGCAGAGAGTGAGTTACAATAATGGGGGGGGTGTGTGTGTGCAAGTGCATGCACATGTGTGTGCCTGTTTGTTTATGACTGTGTAGAGATGAGAAGACCTTAGCTGGATTCATCAACCCCACCATTGTACTTGTGAGCTACCTGGTGCACAAAGCTACAACGAAGCAACCAGTAATTTCACTGCCCGATATGATTACTGAGATACAAATCTCTGAAGTATTTGACAGTACCTTAACAAAAAGGTATTTTCAAAAAAGTGCATCTTTCCAAATGTAAAGACCTACTGCATATTTTACATCAATTAAGGAGTGAATGCTCTGTCATTTAGTGATCTGAGATCTCTCTAACATGTGTTACACAGTCAGAAGTAAATGAATGTTATTAAAATTGCAAGACTAGCATTAAAAAATGAAATGCTGCACAATCCTAAGTCAGACTTCTTGACCAGTTGCATTATTACATAGTTTTAAATTATCACACACATTACCAAATACTTTTTCTTTCTCTGCAGGACCTTTTTCATCAGCAGCTATACAATGTCTTGCTTTTCCCTCATTCATTGCATGACCCCCATTCCTTATTGCTGTAAAACTTTGAAAACCTGCTCTGAAAACAAAAATTATTAATTTCCTTTTGGGATTTCCCACATGGCTTTTTGTACTGCTTCATTTCACACAGTCATTTCAGAATATCTAGACGTTTATTTACTGTTGCAAAAGGGGAGCTATTCTCATTTTACAGAATGAGAATTGAGGACCAGAGATGAAACATGGGTGAAACAAGGGATCCAGGTGGGACTTTCTGAACACCGACCTAGAAGCCAGTGCTGCGTCAGTATGACCCTCCCCTTCAGAGTAAATCACCAGGATCAGCTTCCAAGTTGCTCCTCCAACACCCGACTTATTTCAGACCTCTTCATTAGGATGAAAGCGGATCCCAACCTTACTGGGGAATGTCCAGTCCAAGTGGCTGGCACTGTGTGGGAGCACTAGGGTAGAGGCAAGAGGAGACTACTGCAGTGCAGGGCAGTGGTGGGCTTCCTTCATCTTGAGCCCACCCTTTGTCTCGGCTTCCCCCTTCCCTGGCACCTACCCTACTAACAGTGGCCACCTCTCCTCTTTCTCCACACCCACCTGCCTCTCACTGCTCCTCTAACAGCAGCATCTTTCTGGGGCATAAATGCTTGTGGCTGTATGTCATTCTCCACCAGTCTTCTCCACCCTGATTTTTCTTCCTCATTTTCCCTCCCTTCATGCAGTAGCGTGCATTGAGTTGAAGAACTTCAGTAGTGTGTTCTGTGTCTCATTGGGCACATTTCCAAGTGTTTTGCAGCTGTAATTTGGGCTCCAAATTTAAGCGAGCTCAGTAGCTCTTGATGTGACATTTCAGGCCCTGATTAATATTTAATTAACATAGTCCTTAAGCAATGAGTTATTGCATAGTGTTTCTTTTGCAACTTTAACCTGCTTTTTGGTGTGTAATTCATGTAATCTCTTGTGAACTCTGTCACCCCCTTTCCCATCGTGGACAATAAACTCCCAGTTACATTATTGCACCATTCCAGTAACAAAATCAGCAGCTGCTGTCAGAGGAAATTATATTTTTACAATATTGAATATTTACAGTTTTTAATGCACCTGGGAATCAGAAGAAGGCAGCAAGTGTATTTTACCTCTACAAACTTCTAGCAAGTGATCCATGAACCAAGGCTTGAGAAGCTCTTTGACTTTGATACTTATAGCATTAGCAACTTTTTCTTTGGGAATACACTTAATATGCTTCTGAAAGTGGCAAAAATAATTATTCTTTTGAGTAATAATTAATGAAAAAGCTGTTACAGGTGTTACAAAACCAGGGATTTTCCTCACTTAGGCTCACTCTCCT
>JAHREE010000094.1:4622241-4655923 GCA_033628505.1 Tringa tobata
AGGCATCACTGGGACCAGCCCAGAGGTGAGCTCTTCTCTCAGGTTGGTGGGAAATGTGAACTTAATTCCCACCAGACTGAGACCTGCCCGTTGCCGTGACCTGGTCTGGCCATCCCTGGGCTGTGGCAGATCCCAGTCCCCATCGTTGTCCCTGCTCTGCTCTTCTGGCTGGGCGCTATGGGACATGACCAGGTTGTGGAGGGCACTGCCCTTCCCCTCACCATCACCCTCAGCCCACATCCCACCTGCCCTCGCCCCACCACTGCCTGACGCTCTGGAGGGACACCTCAATCTGTAGGTGGTTTTAGATATATGTATGTCTATAAGAAATGACCCTGCTGACTCGAACACTTCAATGAGGGTGAGTGATGCTCATTTCTCCCAAAGATCGGACTTGCACAACTACCCACCGGTTGCCCTGAGGCACAACCCTCAGCACAGCATTTTGGAGGGGCCGGCTTTGTTGCCATCAGCGATTCTCTGCTGTCGGTTGTCCATCCCCGGGGCCTCTGGGCAACACCGGAGGCGTTAATACACCAGCCCCCCCAGTTTTTTACGAGACGGGGTCCTTAGCGTTTGTGCTCATTTCCACTTGATGGCAGCAGAGCCCACAGCAACGGGGTGCAGGCAGATCCATGAGCTGTTGTCTGTTTATTATTGACAGGGGAATGGAAGGGACGCCAGCAAAAAGCTGGCTTTTTAGAATAATATTCAGTATATTTTGGATTGTGAGTGAAGCGGAGATGAGGCTGGCTCTGACAGGCACCTCCTGCCTGTTTCTCAAACTGAGAAGCACAATTACAGTGTTTTTTGCGAGAGGTGAAATCTCCACCACAGAATTGACGTATGAGACCAGATTTACTCAAGTCCATGTTCTTAAAAAAGTTAAATAGCTTGGGGAAATATTTCAAATTTCAGGGTTTTTTTGGGGTGTTTTCAATCTAAACAGTTCTGAATTTCTGTGTGCTGTGGTAAACAGAAAGCAGCCACAAGTTTGTAATTTCTGAGGCTGAGCCAGTTCTTGGTGTCGACTTTACGGTTGTTTTCAGGCAAGTGTCCACAGAAGAAACTCAAAAAGAATTTCAGAGAATAAACAGAAACACAGAAATGACATGTAGCTACAGAAAGAATTTTTTCTGCAAGAAAAAAATAATCAGTCTTTTAATTAGGTCTGTATTTGCAGATGTTTCCTAAGAGCCTGAGCAGCTTTTGGGTGAAAGCATTATTCGGTGTAAACTCGAGGAGTTTGAACTTTTCTCAGCTCTATCTGCAGCTCAGGAGCCACATGTCACCTGGCAGCTGCATCAGTTACTGTGGTGTTGGTTGAACTCTTCTGGCACATCACAAGGTCTGGAATGAAGGCTGCTCTTCTCGTTTTTGTCTTTGTTCCAAGATCGCGTTAACCAAAAGAGTGTACATATATATTTCAAAATACATCAGACACCAGTATAAAAATGAGACTGAAACATTATTCTCATTTTCTTGGAAGCGTTTGCTGTTGCTATTTAATTGCTTTCCATTTTCCTGCCAGGATAAATAATAGTTTTTAAACGATTCCTCATTGTAAAGATATGCACTTTGCAAACTGAAAGAAGGAGCCAAAATGTCATCTGCGTTGGACGTCTGTGTTTAATGGATTCTGGTGGAATTGCAGCTGGCCATTTCAGCCTGGTTCTTGGAAAGCAGGGCAGAAAAGTTCTGATGGAGAATATCAGAAGTTCCCAGAAAGCCCATCTACCTCTTTCCCTGACAAGTCAGCTTTTGAAAATGCTTCCTCTTTGTGAAGCTAGACACAATATGCCACTCCACCATCTTGTGTCCCTTCAAAAGCACAGAAATCCTAGAAAAACAAAGCCATAATAAAAAGGAATTTGTTACGAGAATTAAGGAGGTAAACAGATGGGCATATAATCTCTTTTACAGTCTTACCTCTATTTATTGCAGGTCTCTGGACTGGAAAGCTGGTGTTCCATGTACTGCAGGGGCCCTAGGAGGAGTTAACAGGAAGAGCAGTGATAGTCAAGGCTGTGAGTTACTTTCTTTCAGGTTCTATTTTTCATGGGAAAGGCTCAGGGAAAAGAAGTAGGACCCTATAGAGTGGACATCTCACTCCATCTTCTCCTTTTGTTTGGATTTCTTCTATCTCTCCACACGACTAACTTCAAGGAGACTTTGAGAGCTTATGGGATGTGGGGTGGGAGAGTGGTCAAGGATGCTGCCAGAAGCACTGGACTGAGGCACAGAGAATGATTCTTGCTTTTGTTCTCTGAACCTTTTTAAAATTACTCTCTCCAAAGATGTTTCCTTACCTTTTTTTTTTTTTTTTTTTAACTTACTGAAGCATATATTTGTGGTTTAGTAACTTCTGCACTCTACAGGTATCTGTTGCACTGGTCAGCATTAACTCTGAATTGCTGATTCACTGCTTCGAGACAGGGTTATGAATAGTGGTGTCTGTGTGAGAAGATCTGTCCACCATCTACATTGACATGCACTGGTTTTTGACCTAAAATTATTCTATGACTGCAGTGCATGACACATTTTTAAAATTCCATGAATCACAATTTATTTTAGTCTTTGGTGAATGTGGCCGGTATGTTACAAGCCTCTGACACAATTATCACAGCCAAGAATGTCAGAGTCTTAAACTTGTCTAGGTGTTTGGATTCTGTTCATGGAGGGTTTATTAAAGGGTTAATACATTATTAATTGTCACAAATATGTTATAGTTGTAAATCAAGCACAGGCACATCAAAAGCGTTTATAACCTGTGGTCATGGACAAGCTTCACCTACTGGAGTCACACAAAACCCCAATCTATATTGGCTGAAACAAACATAAATTAGGATATTTATTACACATGCAGTAATGCTTACAACCCTCCTTTGCAGGCAACTTTGAGCCAAATTTAGCTGTTAAAATCTGAACTTTCTTGGTAGCAATTTCTGTGAAAATTCTCATGAGGCAACATTCAGTGTCAGCACCAGATTGCAAAATAGGGTGTCCATCAGGCGGCTGTGTTGGTTGTACAGCAACTGAGCTTCCTGGCAAACACACACCACTATTGCCAGTGAGACAAGATCCAATCTAAAGGAAAGTTGGTGGCGTGTTCCAAGGGTGACAACTGGAAAAGGCAGGTTTTCTTTCCTTTGCTCTATTGCCAGATTAATTTGTTATGTATAAACAATTATTTCGTGCTGCTGGCTATATGAAAGTGTTGCTTTGACCTGAATATTTATTGCTTCTTGGTGAATATCAATCTATTTTTTGTATGTTTAATTATGCATTAAGGCATTTAGCATTTTAATAGGTATCATTTGATTGTTGTTCAAATCAAACGAATGATATAATAAAACTTTCCTTTGTCACTTCGTATAATCTGCTTTAAATGTAATTATTTCCCCTTACGTAACAGTGTAATCTTTAATTTAATTAGACCATTCCATATGTTCATTAGGCATCTATTTGATCTTTGATAATATTTATAGGGTAACAGCCAGTAGCATGGACAGATTTCAATTACTCTTACACACAAAGGTTTGAAATTGTGGCATGAATTGGAAAGTGATCTGCAAAGGCATTTAGGTTAGATCCTACTTTTCTAATAAATAAAGAAAGATAATATTTAAAAATAAACAAACAAACAGCTTTTTTCCGTGTTAAATGCTCAGGTCTTTTGAACCCTGTATGGTTCATTATGTGTTTGATATTTGTGAAAATACATCAAGAGATTTGGAGAGGTTTTTTTCAATTCAGCAGAGAAATAAAGAAGTTCAGGAACTGTGAAAGGCTTTTCTGGATCAGCGACTCCAGGTTCTCATGGCACAGAAAGCTATCATACATTATCTTTTTCGTTACTGGCAAAATTTAGAGCTAGATTTCCTTTCCTTATTAATCCCTTTTGAAGCTTTTTCCATCACAGTTTAAAAACATTCTTCCAATCTGAAGACTAAAAACTCACTCATAACCAGTTATGAGCTACGTGCTCTTTCTTTACCTTAAGTATTTCTTCTGCTCTCTGTTTATCTTCTGAGCCAGCTATGTCTCAGCTCTTGTTTTGTTAGACTGAGCAATCCCAGCTCCGAGCCTTCCTCCCAAAATAGGTTTTATCTTCCTCCAGCTGAAATAACCACCCTTCAAAGCACCTGCTTCAGCTGATTTTATCCTTCTTGGCCTGGGGTACAGGGGTTTGGATGAGAACTCACTGTGATTTCTGCAGTGTCATTCCCACCTTTCTTTCCCTGCCGCCTGCTTCACCTAATGCTAAAGCTGAACGATGTTGGGAGAGCACAACCCGCCAAGCTGAGTTTGCCTCAGATGGATGTAGATTCTTCCACTGGAGGTAGGACAAATTCTGCTCACAGAGACCTCTTCATAATAATAAGTCATCTTTTGGACACAGGTTTTCCCACCCTGTTTTCTGAAACAATGCCAAGTGCCACAACTGGGACATTTTAGCTGATCAGATCACAGAATCAGGGATCACGGAATTGTCAGAGTTGGAAGGGACCTCTAGAGATCATCTAGTCCAACTCCCCTGCCAAAGCAGGATTGCCCAGAGCACATCACTCAGGACGGCATCCAGGCGGGTCTTGAAAATCTCCAGAGAAGGGGACTCCACAGCCTCCCTGGGCAGCCTGTTCCAGGGCTCTGTCACCCTCACCGGAAAGACGTTTTTCCTCGTATTTGAATGGAACTTCCCGTGTTCCAGCTTGTGCCCGTTGCCCCTTGTCCTATCACTGGGAACCACTGAAAAGAGTCCGGCTCCATCCTCCTTCAGCCCACCATTTAGATACTTGTAAGCATAGATAAGGTCTCCCCTCAGCCTTCTCTTCTCCAGGCTAAAGAGCCCCAGCTCTTTGAGCCTTTCTTCATAAGGGAGTTGCTCCAATCCCTTAATCATCTTAGTTGCCCTACGCTGGACTCTCTCCAGTAGTTCCCTGTCTCTCTTGAACTGGGGAGCCCAGAACTGGATGCAGTTATTCCAGTTGTGGCCTCACCAGTGCAGAGTAGAGGGGGAGAATGACCTCCCTCGACCTGCTCACCACACTTCTCCCTGTGCAGCCCAGGATTCCATTGGCCCTCTTGGCACAAGGGCACACTGCTGGCTCATGGAGAGCCTGCCATCCACTAGGAGTCCCAGATCCTTCTCCTCAGTAGTGCTTTAGATACTAAGGAGCTATTTTGAGAACTGCAATGGGGACTGGGCCACCTGCATTTCACTTTCTCTGCTTCTAGTTTGGCAGGAGGTGTCCCAGGTATTCCCCAGGGAAGGGCACAGCCTTGCCCACCGAGAAGCATCAAGCCGAGAGGGAGTGGGGAAGGATGGTGCTTCATCACAACTTCTCAGCATCTTCTGTCATCTCCTTGTGCCAAATGCAGAAATACAGACTCTCCAGGTACTTGTTGGTGAGTCAGCAGAGCTGCTCTTACGACTCATTGCAACCACCCCCACAAACCAGGATAGACCCTGATGCCTGACGCTCCGCACCTCACCTAACATCGGTATAAAACGGCATGAAACTTCTTAATCTACCTCTAGTGCTTTGTGCCTTTTAGTCACTTAATTAGAAAGGATTTGAAGGAACTGCTCTTGGGGAGTTATGAGCAATAAACGGTGTATGAAAAGATCCAATCTTAAACCAGCAGTCAGATGTGGGTGCTGAGCTTTGCTGCTGGACTGGCTCTAGAATTAAAATGTGAATAGACTTTCTACTTCCTTGGTTGCTCAGTGTGACCTGCAAACGGGTGGTAAGGACAGCAAGAGAAACACCACTGCCTAATGCACAGCAAAACCCAGGCTCTGTATCCCTAGTAGCTCAGGGCAGCGAGCGCTGCAACACAACAAGGCAAACTGAGGGTTATTCTGAATAATGGCAACTGCTACTTCTTAACCCAGGGCTTTGTTAGGCTGTTTTCTCCAAGATGGGCAAGATCTAGGCTCTGGTATCTTAACAAAATTACATATTTCAAACCTTTCAAAACATTACATGTGACAATCAGCCATTCAGAACCACCCAGCAAGGCAAGCCTTATATTTTTAAGTCTTTCTTTGCCAAGTATGTAATTTTCTTGTCAGACTGGAGTCTTCTTCATACACATACACATACACACACAGAGAAATCTCTTGATGTAGACTTTGTTTTTCTGGAAAGAATAAATTTTCCTTTCTTTTTAGGAATAGCATAAGTAGCTTATGCACTTATTTTATAATTACTTACTGCTATGTGGGAGCTATTAATTATCTACCAATTCCAGCTTACAGGACTGAAAAGTTTTTGAAGGTGCTTTATAGTGACAGAGATATGAGAAACACCTAAGCTACAGCTAGGAAATTTTAGAGACTATATTTCTTTTATTCAGCTATTAGAGGGTTTTGATGCCCAATGCTTTGAATCATTTCTGGGTAGTTTAAATATGCAAAGTCCCGTACAGAGTAACAGGCGCAAGAGAAATTATAGGAATTATTCTGGTCAGAGAAAAAAAAAAGAAAAATTACTGCAAAGAATCTCTGTATCAGCCTAATTTCTTAGGGAAATTCACTTCTCAGCTGGATTCCTTTCACTGAGGATGCTTTATCTCTGCTCATTCACACTACTATTGATCTTTAAAATGAAGCAGACAAACTCTTGTTCTTTAAACTTAAAAAAAATGTTAGAATTTTTCATAGTTTGGATACTATTTTCTTTCTCCTTTACTCCTCTTCTGGCACTAGATATAATAGAATGAACAATCTTAACAGTTCTCAGTTTTATTTTTTGCACTTTCTAAATTGAGAAAAACAAAAAGAGCTTTGCAAGAGGGAAAAGAAACTCTTCCAAGTGCAGAGAACATAAAGTTACAGAAAAGAAGAAGAAAAAAAAAAGTAGAAAAAAATGATGAAAACTTCCTGGGAAGCTTTATTCCACTGAAACTTTTGGCCAACAAACCAAAAATCTTCCATTTCCCCACCTTCCCATGAGTTAAGGGAGAACAGAGTATGGGGAAAAAATCAAAATGCTGATGAATTAAACAGATACATGTTTCAAAACCAAACATCAAATATAAATAATGTATTTCCAAGAATATCTAGATCTCGCATGTTCTTGTAAGTCAGAAGTTGTTTACCTGAAGTATATATATTATATTGGCACAAACTTTTTGTAGCACAGTTAAACTTGGCTTTCTTTGTAGATATTTGTCCTGTGCTCATTGTCTGGATTTGCTGTTAGGAATTAAACTGTATTAGTCTGCTAGATGTAGAAAATTAAAATCTCAGTGTGCATCTCTGTGTCTCCTTTCTACCTGATCCAAATTCTAGATTTTTTTTTTTAGATGCAGGAGTGATATAAGTTGTCTCCAATCAACAGGCACAGCTGAGAAAGAATCTTTGTCCTACTTTTAGTTAGAGAAGAAGGATCCCTTTGCCGGTCCCTGCCACTTTAAAAACAGGAATATCCTCCTGATCTCCAGCTGCACTTGTGGAGAGCAAGAGAGCCAGAGGGTAAGATCATTTGCTGCTGGATTAAAAGACCTACACATGTCTAAAGATGCTCTGAGACAATTATTCTCAGGTAATTCCAATCATCTATATTTTTAGACAATTATTAACTTTTTAGTCTTAATTGGTGCTGGATGTGTCCATCATGTTACCTGTTATATCATATAGTTGACAATTTAAAAGTAATTTAATGGGGCATAAAAGCCTAAAATTAAAGAATACTTAATGGTACTTACTGTATTGATCTAAAAATAAGAAGTTACAAGGAAGAAATAGTACCAACCGGGCTAGCTCATAAAAGAACTGTACCGTTGGCCATGGATATGTCTAACAAATCCCTGTACTTTTCCACATGGACCAAAGCAGCAGCTGGTGTAAATTAGTACAGGTCCAGTTACTTTAGCGGAATGAATGTAGCATTGGCACAGAATCTGACCATGTAAACCCCACCAAAAGCAAGATGAGAGGGGAGCTGACTTTCTACTGAAACTTTGATTCATGAATGATACATTAAATCAGTAAAAAGAAAGGGTGCTATTATAAATGTTTTATTTATATCATGTAGCATTACTTCTGGGCTTACAGCCTGGTAAGGCTGTCACTCTGCAGACATAACTAAGACAATTCTCTTTGCTCTAGAGAGCTTCACCATCTAAACGAGGAGTAAGTTTGAAAATAAAAGTAGTTAAACTGCACAGAACTTCAGAACTGAAGATGCAACGTTAACTTAGCAGCTTTATCATCCTTTATGGTTCAATTGCTGTAGATCTTGCTCCTGCAGTTTTTTCCCAAGTTTTGGTACTAACCAGGGAGTAGACCTCACGTGTGTCCTCAGGCTGTGAATACAGCTGAAGTCCTGAGGCCTATATCTCATTACCATCCAGACTGTATGGTGAGGTCACATCTACATGATTGAATGAGTGTGATTCTTGACTCCTGGGGCAAGTCCACATGGCTGAAGGCAAATTGCCCACCTGCATCTGCACTGCCTTGCAATCGGGTATGGGTCTGTATGGTGCCTCTGTATGAGGCTGTATGGTGCCCCTGTAGCCCTGCAACGAGGTTGCTCTTCTGTGCATTCACATTTTGGGGTGTCTGTAATCTCGCAAGAGCTGATTCTGAGCCTACTGATGTGTTGTCTTCATAGCCTGGAACTGCAGGTCCATGTTGCCAGGCCAAACACGTGGCATGAGGGCACTTGGGAGGTATTTGGTCTTTCTGCAACTGCACTGGAGGACCAAGGCAAAACCTGAGACTGAGGTCCCCACCCATGCTGTGTTTTGGGAACTGCCCCAGGGATGAGATCTCCCCAGGTCACACTTGGGCAATGCCTTGCAGAGAGATACCTGAGATTTTTCCAAATGTTTTTCGCAGACCAGAATTAACTTCATAATCAGAACCACGTCTTTGAAAGCCCAAGAAAGGCATGAAAAGAAGGTTTCAAAAACACCTCAGCACTTGAAATGCACCTCAAAATATCTGACCATGTATTTTGGGCCTAAATGGAAGCTAAGTTATTTGGAAAATCTGGTCTTGTGTAAGATGACATACAAGCACAAAGCTTTGAAAATGCTGGTTGGCTCTATGTCCCCAGCGTGACCACTCTGACATCCAAATACATGTTTTATGGAATTCCAAACCTCCAGTCCTCAAATCACATTGGTATCTATTTCCTGCCTTTTCTTATTCCAGACACTGGTTACGGAAAACCAGAAAGTGGTTATTGATCCTGTGAGAGTCAGGTCCCACCATATTCTAATAGGAACTGATTTTAAAATTGCCATTAATTATATTAACTAAGTGGTGACTTTAGTTTAGATTGAAATTGATATTTCTCATTGTATTTGTTCCAGTCTTAAAATGCAGTTTCTTTGACAGTTTTGTTAGGATAATAAATGAGCGAAAGAGAACTGTGATAATTAAAAAGACACAGTCACTATATATCAGATGAGTCTCGTTACTATTATTCCTAGTACTAACTGAACACATTTCCATCTGGAAATATTGCAGCTATCTTTGTTGCATTTATCTTCTACTGATTACTTAGTCCAGTAAGTTTTGCCTGGTCCGGGCAAATTTGCACAGAAAAATATTACTTCATCTATTTCCTTTCATATTGCCAATTCCACAGTTAATCAGACAGGCAACACCTTTCACCACAAATCTGCAACAGAACCCTGTTTCAGAACTAATATCAGAAGATTTTTTAACAGAAAAGGGAACCTAAAAACCAATCTATTTGCCAGGGTAATTAGGAGAATTAACAGGCTAACAATTTTAAAGAAAAGGTGTAAAGAATAAAATCCTGCCACTGTACTGAAGTACTTCAATTTTTAAAAAATTGATGGGATTTTAAAAACTTCGATGGATTTTTAAAACTTGGAACCTTAACTTAGGAATGCTCTTTGTTGTCTGCCTGGCCCAAATACTTCAAGACTTCAAATAACCTGCCAAAATCCAGTCTCAGGGTAAGAAATGTCCCCTCATTAGGCACTGTCAAATTATTGATATCTGCTCATGGCTGCCCATTCCTGGATGACAACCTGCTGAAGCAGCAGCAGTTGACCCATCTAGCACAGCCCAAGTGAAAAAATAAACTACTGCAAAACTTCCTTCGCTTTTTGTGCTCTGCAGAGTTTCACTACTGTAGAACCTATAATAATTCCAGGTTCAAACTGGCTTTACATGTTCAGAAACCTAAATCTCAGTGCACATTTTAAAGGATTATTCTTACATGCCTGAAAACACAAATAAATATTTGGATTTTCAGCTGCTCTTAGATGCCTCGTACCTGTTTATTGCCATGATAGTTGAAAATAGCAAGATGATACATAAATAAGTCTGTTGTATGCAGTAGATATATATTATGTACAATATAGTATATAATATACAGCACACATGTACTATATATATAAAATGCATACTATATATGTATATGCCATATATAAAAATACACTTTTAATACATAGTATAGATAATACAGTTGCTAGGACAAGAAGCAATAAACTTGCATTTGGGCACGGAAGATTCAGACTGAAGACTGAAAGAAGCATTCTAGTGGTCAGGATGGTGAAGTACTGAAATATACTGGGCTGGCAAATTGTGTTCACTTAATGTCCATAAGAACAAGTTAGGAGAACCCCAGGACCATCTAACAACTGGGTGATTCTGTGTTACTGTAATTGGGTGCTTTTGATTTTGCTTTTGTGACGCTAAATCACATACAAATAATTTTCAATCAATTTACTGGAAAATATACTTCTAAATGACAGTATATTGAAATAGAAAAATTGCCAAAAATATTCAGGTAAGCAAAAACAATGTCTAAAATAACCCAACAGTCTCTGATTCAAAATTAAATTTGCTGTGCTCTGAGAATTTTTGAATACCTGATAAAAATCATCTGTTTTCTTAGAAGGGTGGTTGATGCCCCAAACCTGTCAGTGTTTAGGAGGCATTTGGACAAGGCTCTTAACAACATGCTCTAAGTTTCGGTCAGCCCTGAGGTGGTCAGGCAGTTGGACTGGATGATCGTTGTAGGTCTCTTCCAACTGAAATATATTCTATTCTATTCTATTCTATTCTATTCTATTCTATTCTATTCTATTCATGTTTATTATTGAAGGAATGTTATTTATGCCCTTCCTTGTTATAGATGGGGTTTCAACATAATATGGGGAATAATTACACCATTACTATTTTAGAAAGATTAGGTATTTCAGTTTCTTTTTGGCATATTTGTGGCATGGTTAACCTCAGGTAAGGCTAAACTATTCCCAGATTTGCTCAAACAAATTGAATTTTTGTTTTTTTAACAAATCTAAAGTTGATCAGGATAGCCATATTGGTGTTTTTCCTCAATGTAATCCTTTGCTTATGATGATTTCTTGCATCTCTTTCTAGCTCGTTACATAAATTTCGGTATTGTTTGTCTGCTTGCAGAAATGTTTGCAGTGCTATTTGGAGGTCTCTGGCACCGTGTTGATAACGAAGAGAGGGCTGTGAGCCAGCAGTGAGTGAAAGGGGCTGTGGGAAGCAATACCACGGTGAGCAGGGTGGTAGAACAACACCCTGACATTTCACAGCTACAGGTAAAGGGGATAACGTGACTGCTGCAATCATCTATGGTGTAGGAGGCTACAGGCTAAAATAAGCTGTGACGTTCAAAGGAGCTGAACAAAAGAACTGATGTCAATGTTGATGAGCTAAGGGACTTCTACTGATAGGACTTTGGGGAGCAGATATAGATTGGAGATTAGGAGAAGGTTCTTTACTGTGAGGGTGGTGGAGCACTGGAACAGGTTGCCCAGGGAGGTGGTTGAGGCCCCATCCCCGGAGATATTCAAGGTGAGGCTCAACGAGGCCCTGGGCAACCTGGTCTAGTTGGGGGTGTCCCTGCTGACTGCGGGGAGGTCAGACTAGGTGACCTTTGGAGGTCCCTTCCGGCCTGGACAATTCTATGATTCTATGACTTTGGTTCTGCCATGAGAAACTAAACTGCCTTAGTGGAGAGGACAAACAAACTGACAGGCCAGAATGGTAAGGGCATTCAGGATCTGTGTTACGGCTCCTGATCTTCCTTTCCTTCACCTGCAGAGGAGCAGCATGGGAGCCAGGCAGTAGAGGCACAGCCAATGTGACACCGGCTGATGCTGTTACGCGTGAGGGAGAGAGCAGGTAGAAGAAGCAGGGTAAGTCACCAACGTCCCTGACCACTCACTCCCTTGTCCTTAGGTGCCTCTGTGGTATCACAGTGGGTCCCAGGTCCCCCGCGCTAGAGCCAGGGGCTAGACATGGCCAGCGTGTGCATGGGGGGGTTGGCAGCATTTCTTCCCCAGGAGGGCTGGGGCATCACACTGTACTCTCCTGCCTGTGCTGCTGACCATCCTGCCTCTCCTTAGAGCCTCCGGCACACAGTAAGAGATGACCATGTCCAGCACCGTGCACTGGGCAGCCATATCCTTCAGCTTCTGGCTCCCAAGAACAGCAGCCAGTTGGACTAGATGAAGTCCAGGCTGCTCATGGCCACCAAGAAATGACAAGCCAATGCTGCCCCAGCTCAGCCGGATGGGACAGGGCTTGCAGCTCTTCCCTGCAGAATTCATAAAATCATAGAATCATGGAGTCATAGAATGGTTTGGGCTGGAAGGGACCTTGAAGATCATCGAGTTCCAACCCCCCTGCCATGGGCAGGGACACCTCCCACTAGAGCAGGTTGCTCAAATCCAGCCTGGTCTTGAACACTTCCAGGGATGGGGCATCCACAACTTCTCTGAGCAACCTGTTCCAGTGTCTCACCACCCTCACAGTAAAGAATTTCTTTCTAGTATGTAATGTAAATCCCCCCTCTTCCAATTTAAAACCATTACGCTTCATCCTATCACTACACTCCCTGATAAAGAGTCCCTCCCCATCTCTCCTGTAGGCCCCCTTATAAGGTCTCCCCGGAGCCTTCTCTTCTCCAAGCTGAACCCCAACTCTCTCAGCCTGTCTTCATAGGAGAGGTGCTCCAGCCCTCTGATCATTTTCATCAGCAGCGTTTGGGCTCTCCTCTCAGCTTTGGTTCTATCAGCTCATGCCATGTGAAAGGAGCTATGCCTTCTGGGCGTCAGACTTCTCAGCTGTGTTAATTAAACCCTACAGGCTAACCTATGTCAATATAATTTCTTTATATCCCATTCTAAATACAGTCAATAGATAGCTGCCAGGAAAAGATTATTCTTTTTTTTTTCTGAAGAAGATCAATTAGGGAAATAATTTGAGCATTGCCCCCAAGAATAGCTGGAAAGAAAATTATTGGCAGATTTCCACCATTCATCTGTATTAGCCATGTGTTGACTTTTGTCGATAAGATTTTATTTTTGTCCAGTTTTTTCTTATAGATATCAGAATTCTCTACAGTCTGTCAAGCTACTATGAGATATATTTAGAAGCACAATTAGTGATCCTAACACTTCATTCCTCTGTCCCCAGGGGAACTCCATTAAAATTGTTTCAGCTTTAGGCCTGTGCAGCAAAATAATGTGGCTTATCACATCAGGGAAAATATTTTTGTGCAAATAAACAGAAACTAAAATACAGTCAGTGAAAACTCCATTCTTCCCAGGCACAATGAGGAGAGGCTGAGGGAGCTGGGGTTGTTCAGCCTGGAGAAAAGACTGAGGGGAGACCTTATCGCTCTCTACAACTCCCTGAAAGGAGGGTGTAGAAAGGTGGGGGTTGTTCTCTTCTTCCAAGTAACAAGTGATAGGACAAGAGGAAATGGCCTCAAGTTGTGTCAGGGGAGGTTTAGATTGGATATTAGTCAAAAATTATTCACTGAAGAGGTTATCAAGCATTGGAACGCGCTGCCCAGGGAAGTGGTTGAGTCATCATCTCTGGAGATATTTAAAAGATGTGTAGATGTGTTGCTGAGGGACATGGCTTAGTGGAAGGCTTGGCAGTGTTAGGTTGATGTTTGAATTCGATGATCTGAAAGGTCTCTTCCCACCAAAACAATTCTATGATTCTATAGTGCTTAGATGTTGTATATTTGAGAAGTTGAGGCTTTTTATTGAAAATTACTCTTAAAACATTTTTTTAATGATCTGTTCCAGTGACAATGCAAAAGGAACAAAGTTAGGATAAACTAAACCTCTGTTTAAAGATTAGACAAGAGACAGGAACTACACAAATACTCAGTGATGAGATGAATTTTCATTCCTTACTAGCCCTAAATATTAGATTGATAGTTTTGGTATTCCAAATGTAAGCTAATGAGAAGCACTTTACAGGTGGAATTTGAAGAGAGGGAGTAGCCTGTGTAAGTTCTTGCCCAGTAGACCTGCGTATGTGAAATTCATGCATAGAGATACAAACCTTACTATAAGTATGTGAGAAAAAAATGTGCAGAGTTACTGGAAATAAAACAGAATAAAACATCCCTGGAAATCAGTCAGGAATAATTCTTTCCACACTGCATGCTAAATGCACTGTCTTCACATTTCTGGAGGAGATATTTTGAATTAAAAATAAATTCTTTAACTTTCTTTTTTTTTGTTGTTTTAAAAAAACCAGTTTTCCTTAGGGGAAAAAAGGCATTTTTTTCAGCACCTTAAGTTTGGAATTGAAGAGATGTTGTTACATTACTGTGGATGATGTTGCTTCATCTATTTCTGCCTATTTCACTGATTCAAGAGATCAGCTCCTTTCAATGATTTATTTGATTTATGGGGTCAGATCCTCAGAAAAGCTGAGCATCCTCTTACATTCTTTTAACTGAAGATCCCTAAATTATTGTGCAATGCTTTCATGCCCTCCCACACGGAGTAAGATTTTCTTGGTAGCTGTAGTTTTGTAAAGCATTTTTTTGATAAGAAGAGAATGCATTGCCCTAAAACGTGTTGTCTAATAGTCACAACTCAACGTTTTTCTCTCCCCTTTCCCAGCAGTTTAGTGAAATGCCACTGTATGAGCTGGAGCAAGCCACACAACCTGCCAAGGTCTGACATTCTTTATCTGTAAAAAATCCCTATCGAAAACATACCCTATCTGGGTATGTTTCGTTTGGAGAAAGAGGAGGCCAAGGGGAGACATCTCATTGCCCTCTACAACTACCTGAAAGGAGGTTGCAGAGAGGTGGGTGTTGGCCTCTTCTCCCAAGGGAATAATGACAGGACCAGAGGAAATGGTCTAAAATTGCGGCAGGGGAGGATTAAATTAGATATTAGGAAAAATTACTTTCCTGAGAGATTGGTCAGGCACTGGAACAGCCTGCCCAGGGAGGTGGTGGAGTCACCATCCCTGGAGGTATTTAAGAAACGTGTAGACATGGCTCTTCAGGGCATGCTCTAGTGCCCAAGATTGTTGGTTTGTGTCTGTTTGTGGGTGGGTGTGATGTGGGTGTGGTGGGGTTTTTTTGTGTTTGGTGGTGGGTTTTTGGGGTTTTTTTTTGTTTGTTTGGTATGGGGGTTTTTTTGTGGTTGAACTCGATGATCTCAAAGATCCCTTCCAGCCATGAAGATTCTGTGATTCTGTGAAATATCTCAACAGAGCGTTGTGGGGCTCAGACTTTCAAGCACCGGTGAATTGCCTGGGGGCTGTTGCTGAGTGTTCTGTACCCACCTGCTGTTCCCCAAGTTCTGTGTTCCAGGAGTGGCAACGCTGGTGTGCCTGCACTCTGCACTCACTGAAAAGCTGGTCTGAGAAATACAGGCTCAGATGGAGATCTTCAGTTTCTTCGACTCTTCCCACTGAGCAGAGTGGGGCAGTCCTCCAGGAGCAATCGGCAGGAGGGGAAACCTCACTAGTTTACGACCAAACTTGCCGAGTTTCTAAAAGGCATAAAATAAGTCCATCCCATGACTGCAGGCAGCCCCAATGTCCCACAATGTCCCACTGAGTTCCCTGCCCTCTAGTCAGTTAAAAAAAAAAAAATCTGGGAAAAAAAAGGAACATCTTTTACTGACTTGGGAACATTTTTGCCAGGGTTCACCACCTGCGCCACGTTAGCACTTCCAGATAAACCTCCCTTGATGCTTCTGATGCCCTTGCAATCCCCCAGGCCAACCGATGACAGAATTGGGCCCTCAGCCCTCCCCTTACCGCTGCCACGGCATGGTACTGCAGAGCAATACTCTTAGCAGCTGTTTTGCTCCACGTGAGACATTTGCCATTTTGCTCTAATTTGTACTGTTTAACTCCTGTAATGGGAGCCATTGCAGTAGTTCATTAGGACTATTCCTTAACTACGAGCCCCTCAAGGAGCAGAACATCACCAAGCAGCTGTAGCAGCTAAGACCAAACAGCTCGCTTTATTGTTTGGTTATGTCTTCATCCTGTCGGGATTAAAACCACTAGGATACCGTTAAAGAAACTGGCCTAGCCATGACTGGCCATTAATACAAGCAATTACTAACCACAAAATAAACCTCCATCTTTAAATAAATGCAAACATATTTCTTTAAGCAGACATGACTCACCCAAATGCCATTGTAACCTCCAACTAATTTTCTGCCAGAAAAGTATCCAAACACGTGCTTTGGAAGCACTATTGGCTGACATTAAAACATGTGTCGTTACTATCCTGTCCTGATGTATCTAGCTGGTGTTTAGGTGTGTGCTCTCTATCTAGGAAGAGTTAGGCTTTTTTCTCCCTGCTTAAAAGCACCCAGCAATGCACTGGCATAGAAAAAGACACTTTTATTGATTATTAAATGGTAAACCAACCAAGTCTGACAAGCCCAAGAATAGCTCTAACCACTGGCACATTTATATCTATTAGTGACGACTCATTGCTGAACGGAAACTAATTCCAAGATCAGGCAAAGCCTGAAAATTTTGGTGTGTTTTTCAGGATTGCTTAAAATGACCTGGATATGCCTGGATGTTGTAAAGGGGTCTTTCTGTATGATGGGAGAGAATATTTTAGAAGGGATTCTGCTAATCAGGGCAGTTACTTACCTACTCATAGCTACTGCTCTGACTGCCCCAAGTTTGAGATGGAGCAGCTCAAGACAGAAGGTGCACAGTTCCTATACACAGAAGTTCTTTGCAGAATATGTGTATATCTGAAGAAGGCTTTATCAGGCAGAAGAAAGGCACCAAGAAAGGCGTGTACATAGTTCTTCACACACTGCTTATCAACCCTAGGTTGGCCACAACGTACCTGCAAGCGGCACAGATGAGAGCTGTGTTTTGACACAAAGTCGTGTCTTTTATGGATAAAGTCTAAATCTCTATAACAGAGCAAAGACAGCTGGCTCAGCTCTACAGAGAATTTAATAATTGTTCTGCAGCAGAAATCAGAATGGTGTTT
The DNA here is from genome assembly GCA_033628505.1 of Tringa tobata. Taxonomy (NCBI): domain Eukaryota; kingdom Metazoa; phylum Chordata; class Aves; order Charadriiformes; family Scolopacidae; genus Tringa; species Tringa tobata. Next base: position 4,639,518 of record JAHREE010000094.1, read on the forward strand.
GATGGCTTTTCCTTCTTCCTGGCGTGCTTACACAGGCTCATGCTTTAGCACATCTGGTATCTATGTAGAAATCTTGAGCTCACTTAAACTTGATTTCCAGAGCTTGGCGTCAGGCTGTGAAGATGTTGGGACAGCACTTAGGAACAGAGATCTGGTTTTCTGCTTAATGCCACATGAATATGAAAAATAGCTCATGCTCAGGTTCTGAGCAGAAACAGCAGTTAATGATGCTGAATTCATATAAAAATCAGTTCTGGAAACCATGCTTCTGTAAGGAATATATTTCACTATATTCCCCCAGCTCTGGATTACTTGAAATGCCACCAAGTCTCAGCTTCTAGAGGTTTCAAAGATTTTTGCTTTCTTGTCAGTCTGCTAATCTCTAGCTTTAACATCTAATGGTACTTTGTTGGGGTTTCTATTGCTTACTTATTCAAAGTGGAACTTAATAACATGAAAGTGTATCTTCTTCCCAAACTACCCTCAAAGGATCTATGAGCATCTCACTATTTATGCCAGAAAAATAGAGTAGTCTCCTGTGTCAACACCACCAGTGATGGCCCAGAATGTAATATGCATTAATGAAAAATGCAGCCAAGACAAAGACAAAAGACAGAATATTTATATAGAGATAAAAGGAGTTAAAAAGTCATTGGTGTTAATTGCTTAGAGGTAGTTAGAAAGGTTAATAGACTATAACATAGCAATATATTCCCCCCTTCTCACTGAAAATAGAATTGCTTACCTGTAGTTACATAGGGTTCAGATCAGCACAGAACCATTATCATCACTAGAAAATCACGTGCCATTTAGACGGGCTTTAACACTTAACAAGCTGTATGGTTTGGATATAAACTCACTGGGCTTGACATGTGAAAATGAGCTCGATGATAACTGTACGCTGTCCTTGGGTAGACATCACACTAAAGACTCTCATTTGCTGAAATCTGCAAAGATTACCTTTATTTTCAAATCAATCTCAACACAAAACACCTACCAGAGATAAACTGGGGCTTTGCTGCCAGTAGTGCTTCGAACTCGATGTCAAGCACAGCACCAGTCACACCATGGCCACCACAGCAGCACGGTGCTAGAGAAACTCAGTTTCTAGAGGAACAGCTGATTTCACTGGGAAAAAGAAAGTATGCCATGGTTTAACATGCTTTTAATTTTTTCTCCCCACAACATCTTGTCCTGAGACCTAGACCTGGCTTTTGACTACTACAGAGGTTACAGACTTGAACATACATCAGTCATTAGTGGAAACTGGATTCAAGGATCTTTGGGCTCTGAGGATATTTTGTCTGGGGACTCTGCCTGGAGTATCATTTATTAAACAAATCTGGTTGGCATTTATGATGATAGTATGTTATTTTCCCAAACTTGCTTGATTGCACTTCTGCTTTGGATCAGCTATGGTAATATTTATTCCAATGGGATCTCATTAGTTGCAATGCAGGAAATTACCGCTAAATTAACTGGCTCAAAATATTACTTCTACATATATTTACTCATAGAGCTATTTATAAAAACTGTTGGGCTCAAGTAAGTATAAGATTCCTCATTAATGAATTGGTAAGTTCATATTAGTACTTTAGTCTTTTGGATCTGTCACCATTTAGGGGCTGACACTAAATTCACTGAAGTTGTAGGAACGTTCCCGTTATGTCTGAGGGACTTTGCCTCAGACTGCTCATGGTGACGCTCCTTCAGATCACGGTGGATGTACAAGAATGTGGGTTGTAAAAGAGACTAAGGGTCAGTTTTATCCATTTGCAAAGCTGCCATTTAACTTTCAAAGGCGAAATAGATCAAGTGAGATTCGCAAAGTGAAAAAATATAACGGCTGATTTTGGAATAACGTTTAACTAGGTAACTTAGGGAGTTTTAGAAATTTTAGCGTATCATGTTCAGTACTTTTCAGTACTTTTGTTTCTTTTCAGGCTGATTGTACTTCAGATAGTACTTTTGAAATCAGGATACTTGTGGCATTTAAGGGCAAGTAATTAGAGGACTCTACAGATTTCCAACTTTTTGTGTGTTCATTTATAATCATCCAATATTAATTCCTTACATATCTATGATACAGTACTTAATCCTGTAATTCTTTAGGCAAAAAACATGTTTTTCTCTATGTCTTGTCTTTATTATGTATAAAAACCTAACCAGGACTGGTTAAAGATGTTGGACACATTCTCAGAGTTATTACTTAGATCTCTTTGGAACTAAATTAACTAAATTGAACTAAGCTGTTGGCTTTATAAAGGAAATGCTTCCCTATACTCCAGAAAGATCCAGAGCACTATTCTTTACTGAAGAATACACAACACCAGGGATTTCTTGTCCTTTATTTAAAGAATACCAAAACAAATAAGACGCTAAATTTACATTTAAATTTAACTATTTCCTTCCATTCTCAGGAGAGAGGAGGATTTTTACATGCAACTGCTCCAAACACTAGTAGCGCTTTTGGACTCTGCAAGCCACTTGCTTCAGCAAAAAAAAAACCCCAAAAAGCTAATTTCTGCAACCCCTGCTGGGGAGAAGCTGTTTACAGAAGCTCACCAAACTCTAGAGCTTATGCATGCAGGGGGGCATTATTTAAACTTTCAGTCTGCCTCTTTTACTTCCCAGCAGATGGATGTAGCCAAAGGCACTGCCTGCAGTCCCACGAGAAATGCCTTCCCTGGCACACAAAGGGGCCAACTTTCAAACTCTTTCTCCCTCCAAAACAGGGCGACCATTTGAGAACAGTACATGGCCCGTGCCAAGTCCTAAATTATGCCTGGGAGTTATTTAGGAAACCTTGAGCATAAAAATACCCCAGGCTCTACCCTAACAATTAAACAGTGTAAACAATCACTTGCTAGGGTCTAAGCCTGTGCCCTGGCATTGCTTAATTTACTGTTACTGCTAATAGGAGCACACGCTGGTAATACAAAGGATCTCAGATGATACAATTTCTGAGCCATGCTTAGATGCTGAATATAATTCAGAAATAGATAGGCCCTATATTGCAATAAATCCAAAAGAAGGTATTTCCTATTTAAGAACATATTCATTAGCTATATGTCAGCGTATTCTTATTCTCACATGGGGTAACTCCCTGCTTTGAATGATTAATTTTAAGAGATGTCTAACAAAAGTTCTATTTATTTGGGTAGTTATCCCGAATGGATGAGAACCCAGTTGAACCAAGGCAGCCAGAACAACCCCCCCAGCTACCTCGGCCGTTTGGCATCCTTCCCACTACATGCCTGCCACAGCTCTGGAGGTGTGATCCACACTCAAGTCTGACTTTGGACGGTGAAGTTCTTTCTTCAGATGCTGTAGCTACAGACTTCTCAGGAGACAGCTTGTGCGAAACAGAGGGAGCTCAGCTTGGAGTCGGAGGGAAGGAATTAATTGTTTACTGGAGGCTTTCAAGATGCAATGGGACGGGGCACTAGAAAACTTCCCTTGGGCTCCCCTTCCCACAAAAGGTTGGACCAGATGATCTTTGGAGGTCCCGTCCAGCCTGGGCTACTCTATGGTTCTGTGCTTGTTGCAGGATGTAAAGTCTGTGCTCACTTTTGGGATTTTATTGTTCTTTCAGTGTCTTAGGTTTTTCCTTACAGGCCACTGTTCTGAAGGGAGTTTTCCACACAAGATTTTGACCTTGCACTCTGAGATGAAAAGTCACCTTTCTGTTTTAATGGTGGCAGTGAAAAGTTTGTGAACACGGCTTCCTTACAGGGCTCAAAATCATGGACCTAATAGAAGAGCTCCACATACAGATTTATTTTTTTAATCTCCTAACTCTGAAGTTTCTGTGAAGACTTTTTAAGGAACAAAGAATATTTGAGTAACTGGGATTAGTGATACATGACAAAGTTATTTAGAGAATTCCAGGACTGTGGGCCATTGCTTACATTATTCTACTACAGACATCTTACTTGTTCAGTACACTAATTTTAAAAAATCAGAATAAAATATTTGCTGCATGGATGTAGCCACTAGATGGGAGGCAAGAGCTGGTTAGGAACTGGGAGCACCAGTGCCATGGGATGCACTTAGTGAGCTCTCATCAGCTGCCCCCGCCAGCTGTGCCATGCCGCGCTGGAGCCGCATGCTAAGACATCTGGGACCACTTGTGTAAGTGTACACCAGCAGGTTATTCACTGAACTGGAAACATTTTTTTTTATGAATCGGTAGTGGTGGTGATGAATTGTTGAGGGAGTGGGCTATTTTAAAAAGAACTGTGTTAATTCTCTGCCTCTAAATGGCTTTGCCGTGGGAGATTCTCCGCTTTCATCTGCAGCGCCGATGGGAAGGAATGTCGTTCACATTATCTCATCTACATGAGGTCTAGTAAAAATACAGCTGCCAAAGGCTTTTATGGGGCAGGAGTGATATTAGTCTATGTGTTAAGAGGGTGAAGTTCGAGACCATACAATGTCACAGACTCCCTGTGTAGCTTTAGGCAAGTTGCTTTTTTCCTCTGTATTTCAGTTCTTCTTCAGTTTATCTTTTTTTTGCCTTTTTTTTTTTCCCTATTTAAGTGGCATATAGTGGAATTTCCTTTCTTCCCCAGTGGAGATTAATACTACAGAGACTGTCCTATCTTAATAGAATACAATACAGAAGTGTCTTTTTTCACAGTGTCCATTTTTCACAGTTTTGTGTGGCTCCTTACACTTGACTTTAGCCAGGATAACAGAAATTTGGTGCAGCTTGTTGCCTAAAACTATTTGTAAAAACTGACCAAAGCAAAAACATTTAAAAAAAATAGTAATAATTTGAAATAAAAAGACATATTGCTCTCAGCCAAAAGGGGTGTGGGTGGAGTAACCCATGATCCATGCTGGTCATCTAAGAAACTAAGAGTAACAGATGAATAAAATAGTAAGAAAAAAGGTGGTTTAACTCAAAACACTTTTGCTGGAATTTTAAATGTAGTGACACAGACAGAAAGAAGTTTAATTTGACACCTCTGACAAATGACTTCTATAACATCCTGGTAGGACCTCAAAGTGCACTGCAATACGAGTGTCCTTTCACACTCAAATCTTGACTCAGAGCTTCATATCATTTAATATTCTAGTATTAACCTTGGGCTGAAGCCTTACCTTCTGTACCCATTTGGTCCATCAAAACTACCATAAAACCGATTATTTATCAAAGAAACAAGCCTTTTAGAAGCAGTTCTCCCTGTCTGAGAAAGTACGTAATCTAGTCAAACTGAAAAGACTGGTAATTATTAGATCTTGGATATCTGTTGCTGAAATTATGCTTTAAATATCATACATGGAGGAGGTGGATTGTACTTTGGAGAAGCAGGAACGTATTCTGGCAGACCAGAACCAAAGCTGGGCTTCTGAAGTTCAGTCCCCCAACATGTACAGCCTAGTCCCTTCTCCACTGCAGATGTTTCAATGATTGCAGTCCTTTGCTAACAGTAGGGTTAGCATCCCTGGGCTGACCACTGCAACCCTGCTGTTCATTGCTGTTCCTTATCTGCTGCTGCCCCCATTCAGCCAGGTGTGTCTGCATCCCCAAAATAAATAATTGACGGGTCTGACCCTGGAGCTCCAACCTCTGATAATTCTCTAAAGGTTAGAGCTTGATTAACAGTACATGGAGATGACCCAAAGGAGCTGCTGTCCTCTGCAGTTCCTGTGATACCTCGGAAGGGTGATGCAGCCACCTTTGTTACATGACCACTGTGCTGTTAACACAGGAGCATCAACCCACGTTGAAAAGCCTTCTGGGTCCTCAGTACAGAGTTTTAAAATCTTTATGGAGGACCAAATGGCATTTAAAGCCCATGTACTCTCTGACTAGGCATGAAGATAGACTTTCCTCTCTCCCTTTGTTCTTAAACTATTTTTATTATACAGTGAAGGGAGGATTTGTCCAGGGTAATTTCTTAGCCCAGCAATGTTTGGTCTCCTCCTCTGCTTCTGCCTCTCCTTTCCTATATTAATAGCCTTTCATTAGCAAAACCTTACTTCTGGCTAAAATGTGACAAACTACTGCATACTTAGAACATAAATATATAAATGGACTTGGCTTATTTGGTTCTTTCCCTTCCCCAGGAAGCGAGAGCCTTTCTTCAAGGAGCCCCAGGCTGCTTCCTTGGCCTGGATTATCCTTGAAGAGCAAAAGCGTTGTGCTGAATAGGGCAACAATTTACACAACACTTTCATTTGTGAAATGCTATTGAACTGCCAGTAATTACAGTGCTGTAGTGTACATAGGGGAAGTTGACCCAGATTGGATGAACTGAGTAGAAATCACATCCATACTTTCCTTAAAGCCTCCCACTGCTGTGCTACCAGAACCAGCAGCTGGTAAATGTCAGCAGCTGATATTTTTATTTTCATACCACCTTAATTTGTCTGGACGGGCCAAGGTAAAAATGAGTATGTCCTCTCTTCACAAGGGGTTATCACTGGTCTGGCTACAACTGAGTCTGGTGCTGTGGAGCAAGCTAGGACTGAAAAAAAAAGGCATAACAGATACTTTTTCTGTGAGTAGCAGGGAGAGCTGGACTGGGGAGATTCTGACCTCCATTTCTGTGTCCATTGGCTACACCAGAGATGGCTAGCACGTAACTCCAATAACAATAAACACGTAACGTTTATTTACACAGAAAAGAAGCATCTTACACAGCAACCATTGCCTTCCTCTCTCCACCTTGCCCACGCTCTGCTCTTGTTCCAGCTACAGACAAAGGAGACTCTGCAACTTCTTGGCTCCTTCAGGGACCATCTGCTTACTGACCCACTCTTCAATGCATCTATCCCGGTGAACAAAACCTGCACAAGTAACCAAAGTGGGGCAGGTTGTTTGTTTGTTTGGGTTTGGTTTCTTTTCTGGGTAGGAGGTAGCCCATATAGCTAAAGGCCATCACCCTCCAGAATGGGTTATCCGCATCTAATCTCCTCGTTGGGAATGGTCTACGTGCAAGCTGTGCCTGGGAAAGTGCAAGCTCAGCTCAGAACCACTCCAGGCTTTTGATTAGCATTTAATGCAGATAATGACAGAACAGTGGTTTTACCCACGGTCCAGTAAGTTTACTGGTATAGACAGACAGAGTCCAAATGGCTACACAGCAGGGATGGAGCCCACCCACAACCCGGGACTGGCACACGTGCACCAGGCTATCAGCTTTCACATTTTAAAGTCATGATTACCTCTTGCTAATACATTGCAGGTTTAAAACTCTCCACAAATTTTTTTCCTATTTAGAACGTAAATTGGTGACGTAAATTGATGGACTTCCAAAGATATACATTTTTTATTTCCAGACTGTGTGTAATCCTTTAATACAAACCAACGGAGGCAGAGACATTACTGGAAGCAGCAATGGCTTCCACCAAGAAACAGCTCTTTCTCCCCTCGGTCCCTCTTTGTAGTCTCACCTTTGTGTAACTGTTAAATACTCTGGTATTTTGTTTCTGACATCCGTGTTCTCTCAGATCCCGAGCTGAGAAAAGAAGAGGAAGGAATGATGAAAAGTGTTAGTAAAAACAAAAAAGGGTTGAAGATAATAGCGTTATTCCTTTTTATGTTACAGACAGGACTGTAACCATAAACAGGTACCAGCAGGGCAAGAATCAGCTTTCCATTCTATTGTCAGAAGTCCAGAGCTAAGTATAATATTCAGCATCAAATGAATATAAATTATTATCATTTACCTCAGTCTAAATATACAGCACTTGTAAAAGAGGGATACGCTCATTATTTTGAAAATTTCCTTGTGAGGTGAAGAACAGAATGAACTTCTGTGTGGAAGAGGAGGTGTTCGCTGCATTGATCAAGTAAACGCTATTCAAGGTAAGTGCTCCAGAAGAAGACAACAGTTGTTTGCGCATCCTTTTGTTCCACTAAATGCTTTATTTATGGGATTTGGGATACAGTTTTATGCAACTGACAATTCAAAAGCAAACACTGCAGTCCACAAAGAATTCTATCTTTAGGGAGAAAAGCTTTTTGTCAGAATGTAGTAAGAATTCTTTTTGATTACAGCGTAGCGGTACTCCCCAGTGAATGGAAGACACCAGTGCATTGTATGTACACTGAAGGTGGAACTGATGGCTGCTCATTTGTGACACTGACATTTTGTGAATCAAATGTGCTGCCTATAAAATGAAAACTGTGGGAATTTTCTACTGCTCTCCTTTCCCCTCGTCTCTTCTCCGCTGGGGTGGCTTGACCCTGGCCGTCCACCAGATGCCCACCAAGCTGCTCTATCACTCCCGCTCCTTCAGGAACAGACTGCTCCAGCGCAGGTCTGCCATGGGGTCACAAGTCCTGCCAGAAAACCTGCTCCAGCGTGAGCTCCTCTCTCCATGCAGCCACAGGTCCTGCTAGGAGCCTGCTCCATTGCGGGCTTCCCATAGGGTCACAGCCTCCTTTGGGCATCCACTCACTCCAGTGTGGGTTCCTCCACAGCCTGCAGGTGGGTCTCTGCTCCACTGTTAACACCTATGGTCTGCAGGCGGACAGCCTGCCTCACCATGGTCTTCATCACAGGCTTCAGGATATCTTTGCTCCAGCACCTGAAGCACCTCCTCCCCCTCCTTCACTGACCTTGGTGTCCGCAGAGTTGTTGCTCTCAGATGTTCTCACTCCTCTCTCCCGTCTGCTGTTGCACAGCAGTCTTTTCCTCTTCTTGACTATGTTATCCCAGAGGTGCTACCACCGTCTCCTATCACCTGAGACTTGGCCAGCGTCTGGTCAGTCTTGGGGTTGGCATTGGCTTTATCGGATATGGAGGAAGCTTCTAGCAGTTTCTTACAGAAGCCACCCCTGTAGCCCCCCACTACCAAAACCTTGCCATGCAAACATCCACTTTAATTCATCCTCTTCTGGATACCATTTCTTACATACCTGGGAGGCTGTACTGGTTTTTGCTGGAATAGAATTAATTTTGTGGAAGGGACTCTTGCTGGAGCAGTTCATGAAGAACTGCAGCCCATGGGAAAGACCCACTTTGGAGAAGCTTGTGGAGCTTCTTCCCCCATGGGAGGGACCCCAGGCTGGAACAGGGGAAGAGTGTGAGGAAGAAGGAATGGCAGAGATGAAGTGTTATGGACTGACTGCAACTCCCATTCCCCAACGCAAAGGAAGGAGGATGCAGGGGGAGGAGGTAGAGGAGTTGGGAGTGAAGTTGAACCTGGGAAGAATGGAGGGGTGGGGGAAGGTGTTTTTAAATGGGTTTATTTCTCAGTATTCTGCTCTGTTTAATTGGCAATAAGTTAATTTCCCCAAGTCAAGTCTGTTTTGCCAGTGATTGCAATTGGTGAGTGATCCCTCCCTGTTCTTATCTCAGTCCATAACCATTTTGTTGTACGTTCTCTCCCCTGTCCAGCTGAGGAGGGGAGTCATAGAGCGGCTTTGGTGGGCACCTGCCATCCAGCCAGGGTCAGCCCACCACCGTGGGCTCAGCGCTACCTCCAACGCGTAAAGCACAGCAAGTCGTAAAAGGAGCAGAACCTGAACCCATCATTTTGTAGCTCTGACGGGCAGGAGTCTATATGCAGGGGCAGAAACGGTGGCCGTTCATTACAGCAGCTGCAGTGCAGTGGTCTGGGTGGACTAGTGCTTGCTCACCTTTTGGATATATTATGCAGGCAGAAACAGGCCATCAATTATTTTCTGAACTACTCACATTGCGTCTGGCTATAAAGACAGTACCTGTGATTGATTTTTACCCTGTTTAATAGGACGGCGTCCATGGATGGAAGGAGAGCATCTAAATGCTTCCTGAATACGAGTGGCTGACCTGAATTTCTAAGATAAATGCCAAATGCTACACTTTTTAGTTTTCATAGAACATTAAATAAAGCCAAGAGCAGATGAAAAAGAGCTGAATTACCATCTTCACTGAACAAATCAGTACCACGGCAGGTACTTGTACACATAGAACAACTGCAAATTTCAGAATAATAAACTGATCCTGGGAAAATCCTACAGTTGTAATTACTCTGGTGCTCAATTGTCTGATGATCACAGATTTCCTACCATCCAGTACTTTCTATCTCTTTCCAGGAGGTGCTATTTTTTTGTTGCTTGATTGGACTTGGTTCTTCTTCAGAATTAACTGGAAATGATCTATGCAGCTATTTTTTTAATTCCTGTAATTAACATTTCCTGCAGCTTTAAAAATTATTTTCAGTATCATCTTTTAATCACTAACTGGCAATGGTTTTATGGTGTCCTACAACTACTTTTACTTCGGGAAGCTCAATAAGGCAGATAATCCTCCTCCACCTTCGCACTGCTCTTTGAACATGACTTCACAGGAACAGGAGAGCTGTGAAAGCCCTGCAGCTGGTGGAGGGAGAATCCCCCCCAAGACACATGAAAGAAGTCCCCGCAGTGCCTGCTGCGACGTGGATTTTCGGTTGCTCTGAGCTGCAGTTCTCTGGAGGTTTTCTTAAATTAGAGCAGACTCTGGGAGTAATGCTTTATGCCATAGGCTGGACTACTTCCCAAAGCTGACGTGAATCATAGGGGTGGGAGGGCAGCCACCTTAGGGCTCTGCTGGTGGGCCATGTATTTCTGTGATATCACAGCCATGGCCATCAAAAGAGACGTGGGCGCATGTATTATACCCAGCTGTGAAAACTATGAATGGTAGCATTCCCTCTTAAAAAGGGAGGGATTTCTCTTTCACCACCACAATTCTTTTCCCTGCTTCTGTCATCTATTTTCAGTTCTACTAAATGCCCTGGAAACGTTGCATGAGGACACGTGGGAATTCTGAAGGTGCAAAGCCTGCTGGAATAGCACTGGGGGGCTGTGGAAATGGAGAGAGCCAGAATTCGTGTGCTCCTGTCCACAGTGCTTTTTGGGAGCCAGTGCCTGTACATAGTCTTGAAGAAATCTGGTTAGAGGTCCAGAACAGGGCCAGAAGACCTCCCCAGTCTTCTTTTATTACTGTCACAAGACCCAACTGACCATAAGCTGGAGACAGATGTCAAGACCCGAAGTGTCTCCGGCCATGTGCAGAACTTTAGATGCCTACATCATTTCACAAGCATAAAGGTAAGTCCATACAGATGCTTCTAATGGAGTGCTGTATTTCTAGGACACCCTCAGGATTCAAGTACTGCTTTTCAGATTGTAACTCCAGTGAAGTTAGCAGGATAATGTAGAAAAGCATTGTAGATCAGAGACATTGCCCAAAATTATCATATGATCTCCTTCAGTGCATCTTAGTAAGTTTGTCATGCGCTGCATCTGCTCTTATTCAAATATTTGAGGTAAATAATACAAGAGCTGACAAAGATTCACAAATATCTGAACATTTGTGGTATTTTCCCAAGTGACCCACTTACTGCAGGGATGCCGTGCTCTGACTTTGAACTGCACTGAGAGGAAGTTGACACTGGCGGCCCATCAAACTGAACAACAAAAGTGAACCTTTATGTTGGCAATGCTTGACTGGTAAGTCCCAGCATACACAGATCCATATGCAAATATAGATCTTTTATTTTCATTAAGTGACAGAAAAAAATATTTTCCTCTAGCCACATGATAACGATTCATGCTGGGAAAAATCCTGGCGGCTTTCTCAAATGTTTCTGATATTTCAACTGTGCTGCTAATTTCTGTTTGAAGTGGGAACCACCAACAGCACTTTTGACAGCTGCAGCATCTTCTGTAATCATATTTATTCTTCATCAAAGCTTAAAGACAGTCAACACACACCAGGCTTTTAACATTTAGTTAGTCAACAGCTATGTTTTACAGATTCCAGTGCGGACCATCTAACGTTTCTGTGTTCATCACAGCTGTAGCAATCAGACTTGTGAACAGCAGTTTTGGAGTTTGAAGCATAGCTATTGAGTACAATGGTCCTTTTATGAGCTGTCCTTAATCACTGACATAGATGACATGACTGTCATCTTCAGCCACACGAACCTTGCCTCATGAACAACCCCAGGCACCAATATGTGCTGGTGGCCACCCAGCCGGAAAGCAGCTTGGCAGAAAAGGACCTGGGGGTCCTGGTGAACACCAAGTTGAACATGAGCCAGCAATGGGCCCTTGCTGCAAAGAAGGCCGGTGGTACCCTGGGATGCATTAGGCAAAGTATTGGCATCATCTCAAGAGAGGTCAGCCCTTCTCTGCTCAGCACTGGTGTGGCCACACCTGGAGTACTGTGTCCAGTCCAGCGAAGGGCCACAAGGAGGATGAAGGGACTGGAGCATCTCTCCTGTGAGAAAAGGCTGAAAGAGCTGGGACTGTTCAGCTTGCAGAAGAGAAGGCTCGAGGGGACCTCATCAATGTCTATAAATCCTGGAATGGAGGGTGCAAAGAGGACAGAAGCAGGCTCTTCTCAGTGATGTTCAGTGCCAGAGGTGATGGGCACAATCTCAATCACAGGGCATTCCCTCTGAACATCAGGAAACTCTTTATTCCTGTGATGGTGACTGAACACTGGCACAGGTCATCCAAAGAGGTTGTGGAGTCTCCCTCCATGAAGATAGTCAAAAGGTGTCTGGACAGGTCCGTATGTCCCTGCTTCAGAAGGAATGCTGGACCAGATGGCCTCTAGAGGTCCCTTCCAACCTCAACCATTCTGTGATCCTGTGATTCTATGAAATGGAATGGAAAATCAACTTCTGGACCTCCTTCCAAAACACTTGTCATGGCAAAGAAAGGAGTTCCATGTGTAGCATGAAACTTCATAGCAAGAAGTGTAACAAAACAGTCCCTGATCAATATACATCAAACTAACTCCTAAAAACTTGAGTTTCCTAGTCTATCAACCACATTTTTTTAAGATGCTGACTATTGAGATGCTGACCCTTTAATGACAGTTTAGGATGTGCCATTCTTGGTATTTATACCACGAAAAAACAAAAATAGGAATCCTTGGAAATTGGCCATTACAAACCAGAACACCGATCAGGAGGAATTTGTGTGAAAGGAAGCTCATGCTTGTGACTAAGGAACTGGGAAGAGGTAAAGAGGTATCTACGTGTGTTCATGTCAGTGATGAAACGGCAGGAGCTATGGCTTTTTGATACACAGATGAGCAATAAGCTATCCAGGATCTAATGAATTGCAAATGCTGTACTTATATCCAAGGTGATTTCAAAATGTGCTCTTAGATATAAACCAGCGACATAAACCTTGGAGGACTACCAATCATTTGCCAATCAGCCAGGATTATAGCCTACAAACAGACAGATGGCAACATAATTGAGGTCTACCAGTGGGTCATTAAAACATCATGGAAAGTAATCATCTTGTAACTTAGTACTTGAGTAAAAGTTAAAATACAAACCGTTACAAAAAGCAGAAGTAAAAACCAGTCAGACGTAGGCAGAAGGGTTTTCAGTGTCCTTGTATGACTGCGTTCTGGTGTCCTCATATGCAAATGAACATAGGAGATCTAGAAAATAGAGAGGAAGGGGACAAGAATGATCAAAATCATGGAATGACTTCTCTGTGAGGCGAGATTAAACACACTAGGACTCTTCAACCTGGAAAAGAGAGAGGAGAAAGAGTATGACAGTGATCTGTAAAACCATGAATGACTTGGAGAAGGTAAATGCAATGATTATTTTCACATTACAAAACTAGGGGTTATCAGATGAACATCAGGTAGCAGGCTCAACAGGCACACTTTTTGGCACAATGTATAATAAAGTATGAGACTCACTGTCACCACATGGTCTGGAAGCCAAATATAAAGGATTGTGAAAAAAGATTCCATGAAGAAATGGGAAAAATGTCCCTCAAGACTTGAGCAGTGCCAAAACTAAAGCTAGCTGGTATCTGTGCAGAGGGTTTGTATATCAAAACAGTATCTCTGCACATTTACTCTGTTCTTATATTTTTTTCCTTAAAAAAGTGTGGAAATTTAGTCAGAGATTAAACTCAGGTTTAGAGAGATGCAGCAGAGCAGCTATTCTAATGAAGAACATTAGCAGACAAAAAAATTTTCTGAAAATGGCCTTTAAAGATCTCTGGGTTAGCTTTTAATAAAAAATTAAAAATATGAGAAGCTGGGTATCGTACTCCATCTGGCCTTGTTCTGAACCAACAAAAATGAACATGAATTGAATGCATTATTTCTAAGAGGCAAGCTATATATTCATGAAGCCTCGGGTAAATAAGCGTTTGGTGTCTGCAATATTCACATAATGAAGTAATTTTGCATTGATGGATGGATGACTAGGATCTAACCAGATGTTTGCATTAAAGCAAATACTCCTATTCTTACCAATAAGGAACAAAATGCATATTACAAAATCATGAATATCCATCACGTTATAGTATCTCCTGTGTTTTCTGAGTATTCATTGATCACCACTGGTTACTCAGACACTTGATAGAATTTTTGGAGGGTATTAGAAAAATCTCTCTGAACACATATGAAGTCTCTTCCCTGAAGAAGGAACTTCGATGCAAATAGTGGCAAGAAGTAGAAACAAATTGTTTTCCATGGGGAAGGATGTGAAATAAAGATGTATTATGTCCTTAAAATCTTTCCAACACCTATGCAGGATTTACTGTGAGCCAAGTACTGAGATGCAATGACAAAGTATAATGAATGAACACTCTTAACTGAATACAAATTTTGAATATACACTAATGATCTGACATGCTTTTCTGAACAAACCTTGGCATTGTTAGAAACAATGGAGAATACAGAATGTCCATTAATATAAAGAAATCAGATATACACTGTGTAAAGAATTGACAGACATTGTAATTAGTAAGTCAGTTCCTGAAATGGATAACCTGCAGTCACACATTGCCTACTGAGAACCCTCTTCCAAAATAAATTTGAGGAAGTCAAGTAGCAGCTCGCTTACAGGGCTCATTTTTTTAATGCAAGTTTGGAGAAGCATGGCACCTGGAAAGAAACATAAATTTGACAATTGAAAATTAATGTCTTCCCCGTTAGAACTTATTCACTATAGATGAATGAATTAATGGTGTGCATCTGAAGATGACTGAAGCTTCTGAGAGGCTTCAGAAGATTCTTGCATTTCTCCTGTGTAGAAAAAAGACAAATTATTTTATCATACATTCTCATTGCAAAGAAGATGTTCTGTTTTAGGAAACCAATGGCTGGAAATGTTATTACTTAAGTTGAATAAGCCTTAGACACAGGCAGAACTTTGAAAGTTTTGATGAAAAAATATCAATAGGTTATTTTGGGAGCAACTGGCATGAAAGATGTGGTAAAGGGTGGATGCCAGGTTAGCAGAAGATCAGAAATCGCATTCTTATCTACAAGAGTGAGCAGAGAAAAAATACTGTTCTGTGGAATCCACAAAAAGTGGAACATCAGTTTCAGGAAGTGAGTAATTTTATATGAAATGATTAGCTACAGATAACACTTTATATTAGTTACTCTTCTCTTGTTCCAACAGTTGATTCACCAATGATGGATCTCATCTATGATTCTCACAAATGTCCTTTTTGAGTCATTTCTTGTCTCACATAGGAAATAATATGAACTTGTTGAAGCTGATTGGCTTTCAGCAGGCCAAATCGCAAATCACTGCCAAGCAGAGCTGTCAAACACTGCTGAACTCCTGACTCCCAGCCTTGTTTTCAGTCCTTGCTTATTAATTATAGCTTTGTTGTGCAGTGCCCTCTTTGAAGCTGGGCTCCCCAGCCTTGCAGAGGGCAGTAGATGTCATCAGGGCTTTATGGGGCCAGGGTCTGCGGCAGACCCATGGAACAATGCTAATTTCCATAAGGCAGCTCATGCTGATCTAAGAGCAGCTGCTCCTAAAAGATTGAAGGGAAAAAACCCAAACAAACAGGATACAAGTTAATTTTCCAGAGCTGGAAGACAAACACAAATTACCCAGTATGAAGGTTACAGGGGGGCTGTCTGACACTCCAGAGGGCTGTGCCACCATCCAGCATGACCTGGAAAGGCTGAAGAACTGGGCAGAAAAGAACCTAGAGGTTCAACTAGGGCAAGTGTAGGGTCCTGCATCTGGGGAGGAAGAATGCCAGACACCAAGATAGGTTAGGGGTGGACCTGCTGGAAAGCACTTCTGAGGAGAAGAATCTGGGGGTCCTGGTAGATAGTAAACTATCCATGAGCCAGCAATGTGCCCCTGTCGCCAAGAGGGCCAATGGAATCCTGGGCTGCATAGGGAAGAGTGTAGTCAGCAGATCGAGGGAGGTCATTCTCCCCCTCTACTCTGCACTGGTGAGGCCACAACTGGAATAACTGCATCCAGTTCTGGGCTCCCCAGTTCAAGAGAGACAGGGAACTACTGGAGAGAGTCCAGCGTAGGGCAACCAAGATGATTAAGGGATTGGTTCACCTCCCTTATAAGGAAAGGCTCAAAGAGCTGGGGCTCTTTAGCCTGGAGAAGAGAAGGCTGAGGGGAGACCTTATTAATGCTTACAAATATCTAAATGGTGG
>JAHREE010000094.1:4665477-4700757 GCA_033628505.1 Tringa tobata
GCACAGAAAATAACCTTTCATGAGCTGGAGGAAGGAGCTGAAGATTGGACTTGTATGTTCTATTGAGGGAGCTCACATGTAAAGATGACCAAGAACATTATTTGGATGTGCTGGACATTCTTTAAAGTAGCCAGACCACCTTAAAGTAGTTGAAGCTCACAATTTATCCCTTTATTAGTACATGACAGAGGGTGTGGTTTTGGCTTTTCTTTTTGTCTCCCCCCCCCCTCCCCCCCATCTGAGTGTAATTCTGATAAGACCTTTTATATTTTTATCCTCAGATTTATTCAAACACTTACACACCTTCTCAAGGGAAACATTGGAACTGGGCTTCTTGGTCTTCCCCTTGCAATAAAAAATGCTGGCATTGTGGTAAGAATTCAGTTATTTTTCATAGATGAGAAAAATTATCTAGAATGATCTACAGATGTGTATGAGCCTGAAAAACTAAAATCTCAATGTTTTTTGTTTGTCACTACCAACTTCAACAAAGTTGTGCTGTATTTTTCCTCTTTAGTCTGGTGAAGTTAGTACTGAAGATTGAGTTGCTTTTTTGGGTTTGGGTTTTTTTTTTTTAAAGTTACTACTTCATCCTGAAGACTTTATTGCATGTGTTGTATTTTTGCTTAGCTGAAGTATTTTTCTGGTGAAAACAAAAGCTTTGTCAGAAAAAAGAAATGTTTTTATTCGCTCAGACTCCTATGGTGTCTCATGGGAATTGTTATTATGGGATTGTCTTATCTTTGTCCAAACTTCTCTGGAGCCAGATTGTATGTCTTAGGTCGCAGCATCAGCTTGTTAAATCAGTCTTGTGTTTCTGTAGAAACAGGGTGTAGCACAACTTGTTTATACCAGTGACAAGCAATGCTTTTCCTAAGGCAGGGTAAATTTAATTAATTGAAATTGTCACTTTGCGACCAAATAACCCTGTAGTTCTTTATTATAGGATGTTCAGTTTAAGAGTGAAAGTCACATATGAAATCAAGTAACTTTTGTGAAAACTTTTGGTCAAACTTCTACTCTGAAACAAATTATTTATTTTGAAAATTATCTGTAACTTATAGAAGTAGAAGTTATTAGTAAAGTGTGGTTTTGTGGGCTGTTTTGTTTAGGTGTTTTTTTTTTTTTGGTACTGCACATCACCAAGTCATCTAATGTAAGGGAAAGAAACTTATTTTCATTGCAACTGTAAAGTGGTTGAAACCATTGTTTCATATTGTGTGGTATATGCAGTCTTCTCTCTTGACAAATTGTTTTGGCAAATATCTTAAAACTGTTGGAGGAGTAAAACTGTTCACCCCCATTTGGTTTTTATGGCTTGATCACCCCTGAGTAGCCTTCTGTCAAGTAGTGAGCTAAAAGTAAGGAATACCATAAAACATCAGTAGCAAATCCCCCTCTGAGGGGGGAAAGCAGTTCGGTTGCATAAGGTGTTTAGTTCTTAATCTATTTGCTACAATTTGAAACTTTTCCATGTAAAGATTTTTCCCCCAGCATATTTTCATGAAAAATTCTGTTTATCTCTCATGTCCTCCCTTTTTTTTCCCCATACCAGATTGGACCGATCAGCCTTGTGTTCATAGGAATTATATCTGTCCATTGTATGCACATCTTGGTACGTTGCAGCCACTGTCTGTGTCAGAGGTAAATGTGGAAATATTCTGTTGCTGAGTTTGAGTATTACTTTTTTTCTTTCTTCTTTTCTATTTCTAATTTTTGGCCTACAGAATGTCCTGACACTGTAGCAATTTCTTCAGATAAGGATCTTGTACTTCAAAGAAACAACAGTCAAATTCTTATTGTGCAACTATGAATGATAGATGTACTGTAAACGATAGAAGTGCTTTGTGCAGCACTGCTTTAATACATTGAAAAAATTATTTCTTCTCTGCTCATACACAAAATGAAGTTGGTTTAACTTGTATTGCCTAGTATCATGTTCCCTGTCCTATCTGGCAAATAATCAGATCTTTCTCATTGTGGTTTTAATTGCTAAGCTTCAGCCCATTAGTCTTTTGCTATTTTCATAGCTATTTTCATAGCTTCTGAATCTTCTTAGCTTTCAAAAGTGTCCAGTTTATAAACAGCCAGTTTATAACTACTTTATAGGAAGGAAGAAAAGATAAACTAAGAATTGTTGTTAATGTCTTCAGTGATTATAGACGAGCTCTGTCTCTTTGGATTGTGACAACTTGATAATTCAAAATTGTGATGCTGAAGGAATGTTTTAAAATAATGTTAGTTAGCGGCTAAACACTAGATATTCCTACAAGAAAGATGTACAATACTGGGGGGAAGCAGTTATTCAAATTTGATAGAGTATTTTGATTAACAGTGACTTTTATTAAACATTTTATTTTATAGGTGTTAAAGAGAAACAGAGGGAGGGTCTTGTATTTGAACAGTGCAATGAGGTTTTTGAACTGAATTGAAACACAAACCCGTTCCTGTCCCTGCAGCTGGAAAAAATATTTTATCGGTTTAACGTGATATTGTACTGTGAAGGGATCCTGTCATTCCTGAATTCTTCACTTTTTCCTCTGTAGTTTTGAATGGCCTTTTAAGATGTACATAAGACTTGGGTCAGTGAAATAATTGCGATTGACTGCTTGCCCAGGATAATCTGTTGAATTCTGTTGAAGTTCTTTGTGACTTTTAAATTTGAGATTCATTTCTTAAGCTGATGATATAAGAGTCTAATTTGTGATTAATTTATCAAGAAACTTGTTTTGTAAGAAACTTATTTAGTGCTATTGAATTAGGAGGAAGCAGCATTCTGGCTCACATGCTTGTAGAGTGCTGAATAATCCTTCCTGGGGGAAAGAAGCCCGAACAATATGTCTAAAATTCAGCAGCTGCGGAGTGGTGGCATAGGTGATTACTTATTATAACCCTGGGAGGTCATCAGCATTTTCAAAGTAGGGACTTAGGCCTTCATAGTTTCTAGAAACTCCATTCTTTCTTTACTCTTTGATTTCAGGATGAAAAAATCCTCACTGGGGTATAGCGATACAGTTAGTTACGCCATGGAAGTGGGGCCCCTGACTGCTCTTCAGAAACGAGCTTCTTGGGGACGGTGAGTTTGCATTGAATATAATTTAATTTAATAAATTTGCTGTTAAAAATTAATGGCTACACCTGGAATTGTTAGGAGATTTCCATTTTACTAACAAGTTATCTGCGTTAAGAATGTGTTCTCCGTGCTTGAAATATTTTTATGTGGTGTTATTTGTTATTTCCTGCAGCCAGCTTGTAGTGGTTACATGGGAGGACTGAGAGTTTCTCTCTCTCTTAGGCATTTAAATTTTCAGGTGCCCAAGAGCTGTGAGGAGAATTCTGTTTAGTAATAGAGGAAGAGATATGGTATAACCAGAAATGCGTTCTGTATTGTCTAATGTAGTGAAGTAATTAAGTTTTCATCCTTTTTTACCATAAACATATTTCTCCACATCAGAGTTCACTGTTTAAGCAGGTTGATGCTGCAAGTGTGACTGACTTCAGTACATGTATTCTGAAAGGAATCAAAGCAATTTTTTGATTCCTGTTTAAATATAACATACAAATAATAGAGAGGTATTTGCTATATTTTGCAATAATGTCATGGAGATATGAATAGCTTGTTGTCTCTCTTAAATACTTAAAAATACCATTATTTTTTCTTCTCCATTTGTTGCTGTATAGCTGTTTATGGAGTTCATGGGATGACTACACAGTAGTGAAACTGAAACTTAGACATGTTATTCAACGTTAATTTAAAGTGATTTGTTTTCCTCATTTGAGGAAGAATTATTTTTGGTCCTGTTATTTTCAAGTATGCAGGATCTTGTATCATGTAGCATTTTGGCTACTGCTGTTTTCAATAAGAAAAAGGTGAGCTACTTTTTAAATATCTTGTGTCATGACTTCGTAGGAATGGAGTAGAGCTCAATTAGAGGGAAAACTGGTTTGTAGTGATATATAATGACAATTCTGTAATGCACCAATGAGTTGCAAGCCACAAATGACAATTTGATTTCCAGAGATGCTGTGCTGCAGCAAATCCATTCTCCGAGGCAGATCTCTGCTGTATGCCTGACTCCAGCAAAGAGTTTCATTACCGCGTGTCTTCAGGCCACCACCGTGTGTAGCATTTTTCAAAACAATCTGAACCATAATGTAGAGTGTTTTTTTTCAATGAGATACAGTGTCTGAATGTGTATTTGGACACGTTGATATAGACTTAGTAAGATGTGAAAATGTTTGTTATCTTGAATTGCTGAAATTTAGATAACTTAGACGGTATGACACGTTTCATCTCTGGTCCTGGAGGAAAACTGTGTTAGGGGCTAACGGATGCCAGCAGAATTTATGTGTGCATTGAATATGTATGTCTGTTGTTTATATTTTGTACCATGTTATTAAGTCTTTGAATTTCATTTTATGCCACTTTAAAATATGAATACCTTCTTTGGTTTTTAAGGTAACATTCAGTAGGCATCAAAGTTTCTCAAAAAAAACCCCAAACCACATACAAATCCACTGTTTTGCCATAAGAGGAGCCTCCATTGCAATGCTCTTGAGATTAATGTGGCATTTGAATCTAGCATTTTGACTACTGTGAAAAGGAGCAGTCATTGCATATTTGGTAGAAATGGGTTAATTGTTTGAATCCTAAGTATAATATTTGTTTGTTTTTTCTTTCTCAGGTATATTGTTGACTTCTTCCTAGTGATAACGCAGCTGGGATTTTGTAGTGTTTATGTTGTATTCTTGGCAGAAAATGTGAAACAAGTGAGTAATGTTATCGTATGGAAACAGTTATGGATTCAGATTCATTTTTCCTCCCTTTTATTTCCTATCCTTATGGAGTCCAACAGAACTACTTGTAAAATGGAAAATGGAGAGATGCATGGAATGGGTTCTGCCGCAGTTTCCACAAAAGAGCTTTCGGTAAAAAGGAGCAATGTGCAAAGTGAACTAAGTTCAGATCTTGTGCAAGTGTTTGGGGCTTCATTGCCCTCTGATTTGTTTGTTGAATTTAAAAATTAATTGTGGAAAGGATAGAAAATAAGGTGGAAACTGATCTAGGAGCCATTTGTCCCTGAATTTTTTTTTTTTTTTTTTTTTGCCGGGCCTTCTGCGGACTTCTTTTATTCCCCTGACCTTCTGGGCATATTTTTCCTATTTCATGTCACTGGAATCTTTCTTTGTTTCAAGTCTCTTCCCTTTTCTAGAATGGTCTCATCTGCAAGAAAACCCATTGTATCTAAACCAATCTTGATTTTTGTTCTTAAAGAAGCCTGACATTGAAATTTCCACAGCCACCTCAGCAGTCAGTTCCAATGCTTTCTTATCTGTTAGAACAGCTTTTTCTTTCTGGAAGCTTAAAATTTCTTAACAGTGTTGTAAGTCCTTTATTTAGCACTCTAGCTACAATAATTTATTCTTTTCTACTTGTGGACACCTTTTATATTTTTGAATATTGTTATCATGTCTCACCTCTATCTGATAGAGGAGGAGACATGATAAACTCTAATAATTCTTGCTTTTCTGTGAATGCTCTGCAGTTGGTCACATCTCTCTCTTTTTTCCAAGTTTTATCCCTGAATTTGGTTATGCTAGTCTAGTTGAAGTTTTGCTGGTGACCAATAGAGCTGAAAGGTTATTTCACGTGTTTCACAGATCATATTCCAGGCTTGACACTTCAGTTTAATGGTCATTTTGCAGGACCATGTCAATATAGATCCACGATTGACTTGTGATCCACTGTGATCTCTCAATCCTTCACTGCAGAGCTGCATTCTAGGCAATTCTTCTGGTTCTTCTTTCTGTACAGATAATTTCTGTTGATCTATATAATCCTTTACTTTTCCTTACTGGATTGATTTTTTTTTTTTTTTTAACAGTTCTCAAGGCTGGATTTTAATCCTGTTCTTCAATATTCTTTTACTTTCCATCTGGAATAGANTAGAATGGTCTCATCTGCAAGAAAATCCATTGTATCTAAACCAATCTTGATTTTTGTTCTTAAAGAGGCCTGACATTGAAATTTCTACAGCCGCCTCAGCAGTCAGTTCCAATGATTTCTTATCTGTTAGAACAGCTTTTTCTTTCTAGAAGCTTAAAATTTCTTAATGGTGTTGTAAGTCCTTTATTTAGCACTCTAGCTACAAGTAATTTATTGTTTTCTACTTGGGGACACCTTTTATATTTTTGAATATTGTTATCATGTCTCACCTCTATCTGATAGAGGAGGAGACATGATAAACTCTAATAATTCTTGCTTTTCTGTGAATGCTCTGCAGTTGGTCACATCTCTCTTTTTTCCAAGTTTTATCCCTGAATTTGGTTATCCTAGTCTAGTTGAAGTTTTGCTAACAGTTCTCAAGGCTGGATTTTAATCTTGTTCTTCAATATTCTTTTACTTTCCATCTGGAATAGATGTTTAAACCCTGCTTACTACATCTGTGTTATTAACCAAAGTATTAAATAGCACTGCTCATGTAGTATTTCATGTGGTTTACTATAAATACTATTACGCACATAATATGTAGTTTTAAATATACACAAACAAATTTCAATATGTTAGCAAAGGTGCTTTGAGCTTGTGGTGCTTTCTCCTCCATGGGCTTATTAAGATGCCAAGACTCCACCAATGTACTCTGCTGTGTTTTCTGCTCATCATATTATGGTTAGTTACTTGACATAAAGCTAAGGAGGATGAATCTGAGGATAAATCTGCATTAGTCATCCATGTGGACTCTTATACTACCCAATAGGTAGAATAAAGGTGTCTTGGCATATCTTAACTTACTTTAATGAGGAAGAAAACTATCCCCTTGGGCAATTAGTACATAGAAGATAGTATATTTTTTTTCTTCCCCTTGTAAATGAGTATTTATATTGTGTTTAAAAGTATTCCAAGTTCTACAGATGAAGATCTTGTGAAGATGAGGTGGATTTGTGTATTTAGAAGCTTGATACTCTCTAATTTGTGTCTTGGAAGAAAAAACCCAACCCAACCTTAAAAGTGGCAGTCCCACTGTCACAGTCTATCTCAATTCCTAAAAATCCCATTTTACGTCTGGTGTCCTTTTTCTGGCATTCTGAAGTGGGAATTTTTATTGTGTAATGTAAGTTTTAATTGAAACCTTTCCTATCAAATACATATCAGATAAAACAGTTGTTATATATAAACACCCTTTAAGTGTTTTGACCTTAAGCAAAAGGCAAGGCTGAACACTTGACCTTGGCTTTTGTAGATTTTGGAAAAAACAAAACCTTTTCAGGAATCTTGTTGCTGCTTTCTTGAAGAAAGGTTGAAAGATCTTACAGAAAAGTAACCTCTGCAAAAGCAGTGGCTGCAGAGACCCATGACATGTACCCTGTGAATGAATTAAAATCATCAGCAATTCAGAAGTCCCAGTTCCAAGAGTATTTGATTCAGATTGCCCCGTGGTCTTTCCTCCAGGTGGGAGAAGGCTGTGGATTCTTCCTGGCAACTTTCTGTTGTAGAGATGTGTCCCGTAGAGGGCACCAAAGAACACAAATTGTTACTGCTTTAAATCTGCTTATTTGGGGGAGTGGAAGGAAGAGGCAGGTGAATAGAGGGAATGGGGGAAAAAGGAAAACCATAGTAATAATGTTACTAATACCACTCCTTGACCAATACCTCTGCATTGTGTTCCAAACTCTTTATGATATTTGCATATTGAGGTGTGCAAATTAAGCCCATTGGAACCAGTGGGAACTTCCACTGAGATGGTTTCTTTGATATTCTTAGTTAAAACTAGTACCAATCCAAACTGAGTAGTCTCTTTCTTCCCTTTATTTACAGTTTCAGAGAACTAAGATGGGACAAAGCATTTTAAAATGGTTCTGGCAGGTGAATGGAATATTTATCAGTCCACTTTACTTTGAGGTGAATATTTAGTTAAACACACATGGTGCATGTGAATCTAATTATTTATTTCATCTTTTGAATTCTGTGAAATGTTTGACATACCCTTCTTCTAACTATGTAGTATAGCTTCTGGTGCCTGGGAGATTATAACAATATTGGCTGAATTACATTAGAGTTTTCCCAAGACTTTGTGCTACAAGTCTCTATTTCCAGTTATGTCAAATTTCAAATGGAGCTTTTCCTAAAAAATATTTTCCTGGGGCACCAAAGAAACTCAGGTTGGTGACCAGAGTTCTGGTTAAGATTGTCAGCGTGCAAATAAGGGGCTTACAAGTGAAGGTGTCTGGAAATGGAGAAGAACTGTGAAACTGGAACAAATACCTGGATGTTGACTGCAGCAAGAGTGGAGCAGGAACATACTGGAATAGAAAAAAGAATCTGTGCCCAAAAGAGCGTGGTCCCTTTTCGGTTACTTTGCTTTTCTGGCTTGAGCAACAGAAGATCTTAAGCCAAGAGCTGTACTGTTTTGATCCCACTAGATGATGAAAAGTCTATAGACTGTATGACAGAAGGAGTGGGTTTTTGGGATACAGACAAGGAAACAGTGGTCTCAGTCAAAGAGACTAAGGAAATTAAATTATTTCTTGCTTCTGAGATACTTCTTATAAGAACTATGTTGATCAGTTGAATTGAATTTTCTGCAGTCACTAATTGTGTATTAGTCATTTTCTGAGTGCCTGACATCAGGAGTCTGATAAGCAGATTAGCACAAGTGGTTGATCTTCATGGATATGGCTGATGTTGGTAGATGCTGTGCTTGGGCTGTGGAAATGAGCCATGAGGTGAAGCACTCTTGTGAAGAAAGCTGTTTCAGGTATCACACCATCATGTAAGTTGGTGCTTGAATAACTGAAGGGACTTCTGATGAAGTCACCTTGTGACTGTACATATCACCAGCCTTTGTAGTCACTATGTCCAGTGACGTCGGTGGCTGCGTACTTACTTACGTCCTTTCTAAAAACATAATGATATTTCCTCATGTGGTTTAGGGAAGTGTTTGTGGAACTCCCAGGGATGGTCATGATAAGCACAGAACAAAATGCAGATAATGTGTGTTCAGATTGGAAGTTTACCAATATTCACTGGGCTCTGTGACATATACAGAAGAATAGGTACCTATGCCTTTTTCAGTAACGGATCCATTGAATGGATAAGTGAAAAGATTTCTCTAAATTGGCTGATATTCTGATGATATTTCAGATGATTTTGCTTTGTTTAAGAAAGAGATACAATGCCTGCTGTTCCTGGTGCAGCATGACAGCCGTATGCAGAGAATACCAGGAGGTTGAAAGTGATTGTTGTCCAGAATAGGATTCCAAGATTATATTAATTTTAATATTTAGGAGACTAGGCTAGACAGATAGTGAGTCATAGTCTGTCCCAACACAATCAGCAGAAGACTTGCACTGAGCTAAACAGCATATGAGAAAGAGTTTAAGAAAAAAAAAAAAGTCCTCCTGCTGCTTTGTATTTTGTTACTTGTTAGAACACTTTTAAGTGTTATCTGATTATTATTTTTTTTTTTTTAAATCTGGTAAAGTGCATTCAAAGTGATGGTAATGCTAGCCTGCATGTGAACAAATCAGTATAATGTCTTTATTAGAGTTCTCCTCTGCTGCTCTTTTACTGTCAAACTGCCCACAGCCAGTTTCACTCTAAGAGGGAGAGTAGCGATCATTACTTCTTATAATTTTTGCATTTCACTTTCCGACTCAGCTTTCTGCCATCCATCAGTCACTCTTGCCTGTTTGTTTAGCTTTCCCACAAGATTAACCTTTGCTGGGTCTTATCTGGTGTCCTCCTTCTGAGTCAATGTACAGAGTCACTATTTGTGTCATGTCTCAAATCCACCCCTGTGGTATGGATGTTTCCTCTGGCCTTCCCTAAACCCGTAAGTGGTACTGCCCTGACTGACGTTGTTAAAGTTGCTTTATTGATATGAAGTTGATTTAAAGATAGATATATATATATACACACACAAATGGGAATAAACTTTTCTCCTGTGCTTTTATATCATATTACGGTGTCCATAATATCAGTTATGTTATATATGTGTGTGTGTATGCGTACATAAAATTCACCCCCAAAGTAGTTTAGTAATGTGAAAAACTCTATATAACGGACATAATGAAAACAGCTTGACAGTCAGCAAGGTTTCTTTTTCTTAATAAATTGAAATATCGATTTTTTTGAAGTCACGGGCTTCACATTTTGCTGCATGCAAGTAACAGCTAGTGGAGAGTAAATTTCAGAAACCTCCTCTGCACCCAACAGTGTTACAGTTCATAGTAACCTCTTCATCTGATGGCAAGGTGGTCTCCAAAATACTTTGCCTGAGAGAAGTATGTGCCCCTTGAGGAGTTATTAGGGGATAAGTGGAACTTAACTAACCATTTCAAATGTTTGGGGTTTTTTTTCTTTATATAAGAGTAATCCTCCATAGGATAGGCTTTGGGAAACAGGGCTGGTTCATGTAGGGCTCTGATTTTCTTTTTTTATCTAAAGACTTGTAGAAGAATAGTCCTCTGGGGTTGGTCAGATCTCACTAGGGTGAAGATTATCACAAATAAATAAGGTTTGTTCCATTTTTCTGAGCAGAATAATAAAATACTTTCATACAATGACAGCTGTGACCAACAGAACAAAGATGGGAAGAGAGTAGGAATTACCCTGCTGTATATTGTCAAAGTCTGTCAGTGGTGTTCTCTGAAGACAAAGAGAAAGAAATGAGTCTGGAACCAGGTGGGCTGTATCCCAGAGTGCTGGGAGAAACCTGGTCTTTGAAAGCCCATACAGAGTCGGGGGAGGTCTCCGAGAACTGAGGAAAGGCAAATGCACTTATCTTCATAAAAAGCTAGAATAAATTATTATTGGAGGATTATAAGCCAGTCAGCCTCTCTTCAGTCCATTTGAAAATCAGAGACTGAGTCTTCTTGGAGCACATTTCTGGGCACAGGAGAGAAGATGAGGTGACTGGAACCAGTCAGCATGTATTTACCAAGGTACTGACCAACTTGATTGCCTTCTATAAGAAAAAAAAAGTCTGAATTCGTACATAATGAGAAAGTACTAGATGTCACCTTGACTTTAGCAAGGGTTTCCATGCTGTCTCTGACAGTATCTTTGTATCCCAGTGAGGCTGTTATGGTCTGGACGGATGGATGGACAGACAGACAACTAGCTGGGGAACAAAAAAAGCTGGTTGTATGGTCAAGCTCAGAGGGTGGTGGTCATGATCATAAGCCAGCAGTACACCTTGACAGCAAAGGAAACCAACAGTATCCTGGGTTATATGAACAGTAGAATTGCTGGTAGATTGAAGGAAGTGATTATCATCCTTTACTTTGCATTTGTTAAGCCACATCTGGAATACTCTTGTCAAGTTTTGGATATTTCTAGTGCTGGAAAGTCATCGACAAACTTGAGTGAGTTGAGGGAAGGGCTGGATCTGGGAAGGCTGAGTGTACACTTGTACCCTTCCTGTGATTGTAGGGTTATACAGTCTTCCTCCGAGTTCAGTTCTACATGAAGTTGAAGACTGTGGCTGTAGTAGTTGGTTGTCTGACAGCACTTAGGAGTCAGAGTATTGTCTTCAGTTGTTTTGTTATATATTGATTTCCCATTTTAGTGTAAGTCTCTCTGTGCTATAAGGAACTAACTATTTTTTTTTTTTTACTGTCTAAATATCTTTTCATACTCATCAAGCTGTAGGCTTTCTGCAGCATGAACTGATTAAGCACAGTCACACGCTGATTTGTAAGGTGGCGAATGCAACAGAGA
The DNA here is from genome assembly GCA_033628505.1 of Tringa tobata. NCBI lineage: Eukaryota > Metazoa > Chordata > Aves > Charadriiformes > Scolopacidae > Tringa > Tringa tobata. The sequence goes on from JAHREE010000094.1 coordinate 4,677,200, forward strand.
GGAAAAGGAAAGGATACACTCCTAAGAAAAATGCATGATAAGATTTAAAACAAATGGATTTTAACTGTTACCATTTTGCAGCAAGCAGAATAACCAACAGCTCATAATGTTTTGATTGTGGTCTGCACATAGTGCAGAATATGTTTCCACAAAACAAATTTTGGCAGTTATGGCCACATTAACATTTTTCCAAAAGATGCAATGGGGGTTGTGAATAGTCCCAAACTCAGTCTTCTGAATTGAAATTATTGTAGTGTTATATACAAAAAACCTAATACATTTTCACATTGTGTGCTACTGTTTATCTATAGGCATGAATTTATATCAATTTAATAGATACAGAACTTTCAACACTCTCAGAGCTCGTGCTTTTTTTGAGTTAACATTGATAATAAAAGTGAAATTAAGCAAAAAGAAAATATTTTGAATTAAAATAAAGACAGGCAGGTTTATACTGCAACATCGTTTTGTATGAACGCTGCTATGATGTGGGTGGATAAGGCATAAGGTCATTAGGCACTGAACTCAGGTACAACAGGAGTTGGTCATCTAACTTTCTTATTCTCCTTAGGAAAATTCAAATGCTAATATTTAGGCCTACATCCTTCTTGCATTCGTTTTACCAAACTCTCCCTTTCTAAAAGGGATCTGATCTAAACTGCTCGTGTGGATATCCTCTTTAGTCAGTGGTGGGGTAAAGCCACTTTCAGGTCTTTGAGGTCCTGATTTCATCATTTGTCTTAAGGATGAAACACTTGCTGAAGGTGCCTTGTCTTCCCCTCTGCGCTGAGAGTTCAGGGGGCCTGGAACACCTGACACTTGGCAGGTGAAGCAAAGGGACAAATTCCCCTAGAGAAAACCAGTGATGTGACCGTTTAATGCTCTTTTTTTTTCTTTTTTCTTTTTTTCTACAGGTCCATGAAGGGTTCTTGGAAAGCAAGACTGCTCCGATAAATGTCAGTGCCACCGGCAGTTCTCCTGAGAAAAGGAGCACTGATTTACGAATATACATGTTGTGTTTCCTGCCATTCCTCATCCTCCTGGTCTTTATTCGTGACCTTAAGAGCCTGTCCTTTCTTTCTTTGCTCGCCAATCTGTCCATGGCTGTCAGCCTGGTGATCATTTACCAGTATATTGTTAGAGTAAGTATGAAAAAGTTAATTAACTTTTTTTTTTTTTTTCCAGTGTATTTGTTGCATGTGGCAGTTGGTCTTTGGTAGATAGATACCGATACTTTCTGAAAGACAGAATTATCTTGTATTTTATTGAGGCATCTTATTTTAAAGAGGTGCCTTAATACTTGAGACATGCTGTAAACACAGACTTTTACAGTACTTTTGGAAGAAAGGGTAACATTGCTGTACTTAAGGTAATAAGAATATGCATTGTAGTAACTTGGAGTCCTCGAGTGGAAGAATATGTGAGTTTTTATGTGTTGCACACAGAACTTGCAAGGTTTTAATCTGCGGTCAATCTTTTTGTTGCAACAGAAGAACAGTTTCAACAGTGTTTATTTCTAGTGTTTCTCCAGTACAATCAGGAAATATTTAAGACTTGCCCTTGAAGAACACATATTTCAGAATTCCATCTCCTGAGAGGTTGAATAGTTGCTTAGTTTTGTGGGTTGCTGCTGTTTTTCATATTTAGAGGCATTTCCTAATGGAACAAATTAAACTGATGGCTGAAAAAAAAGCCCCACGTCTAGAAACCTCTACATTTTTCTTTCTTAGGGTTTTTGAAATGTAGGTCAGTAGCTAGTGCCACTGTTCTTTGAGAAAGCTTTCACATGAGTGCATGAAAGGAGTAGGAAGCAGAGGATGTGGAGGGAGGCAGAAAAGCCAGTGAGAGGTATTGGCTGGGTGAGGAGGCAGGAGAAGTTACATAGAAGAGATTGGGGGAGATAAAGAGAAATTAATTGTTCTGCAGGAACTCAGCTTGTATTAAAAAGATTTTCTTTTACTGTCCCTTATGGTTATGAAGAATATCTGTGCAGTATGAAAGCAGATTAGAAAATACAACACTCTGAGAATAGCATGTTTGCACAAGATTAAGCTTGAGGTGTGAGCTTTCCCTTTTGTTTTAATTGATGCTCACTCATACACACCAGTGTGATGATTTAACTGTGAAAATTTCTAGGGTCAGTAATGTGAATCTAGAGTAAATGTGTCTATAAGTGTCTGTGTGTGGGTGGGAACGTGGCTATAAACATGTATAAAGGACTAAGTTTGGGAGGAAAACCAGGGATTGTAAATAGCAACGTATACACCGCTGTCAGCATGTACTGAGTTTTCTTTCCTGTAGCATAACAAATCAGACAAAATTGTAGAAACAGCTAATGCACTTTATTTACGTAGTGCTATTTTGCTTTGTTTTCTTCAGGATATAGTAGATCCTCGAAAACTGCCTCCTGTGGTTGGCTGGAAGAAATACCCACTGTTTTTTGGGACTGCAATATTTGCTTTTGAAGGAATCGGTGTGGTAAGTGCTGAATTTGTGCTAGACAGTGGGATACGGGCAGTTTTGCTCCTGTTATTATTTGTTTTTGTAAAAGCACGAATCTCCCATGTTGATATGAAAAGGGTTAATTTATCTTGTCAATAAGGCAAAATTTGACAGAATATCTCCATCAAAGGGGAGTTTAGTGAATACCAATTGCTGCTTGGACACATCGCGCCTTCCTAAATTACAAGGATAACTTTAGTTTCAAATAGATTGAGACAGCAGTGTAATAATAACTGCTATCATAATATGCTATATAATAATATAATTCTCAGCTAATAATATGATGATACTATAATTATAATGATTCAGCAGCTTAGTTTTAGGTGATGAGTATGTAAAAATAGAAACATATTCAGCATCCTTCTGTTCCTTTGGGATCACAAAGGACAAAGAGATTTATTAGAAATGTATCATTCTTCCTGCTTCAAACTTATCTACAGATGTGACTTGATAGAGATGGGGATGATAAGAAAAAAGACAGAAATTTCAGAATATTTTTTAATTCATGGCCTCCTGACAAAGAAACTCCATTCCTCATTGTTTCCTGGAAGATAACAATTAACTAGATTTATCACTCTGAAGATTTAGTTTTTGAAAGTGGATCTTTTTTATTCTCTTACTCACTTATTACCATTTCTAAGGGCTTTCTGATTGCATCTCACACTAGCAAAGTTTGCAAGATAGTTAGTGCTTTTATTCCACATGGTGTATTTTAAAAAAAAAAAGAGAGATAGGTAAATAGGCTTCTGGGAATGGTAGATCATAATATCTTTAAACTATTGGGAAAATACTATATACACTTTATTTCTAACTAATATAATTACATACTTCATCAAGTGTTAGTATATGCTTAAAACTAATAACACACTAAAAAACCCCATCAGCAAATCTCAATCAAACCAACCGCAAACCAGTGTGCAATTAATCTGAAATGACTGTCCGCCATTGACATAACACAGGAGAGATTTCAAATATTATTTTTTTTATTTTAATTTCTCTGGAATTTTCAGCTCTGAATTAAATCAGAATATTTCACTTGGCTGCTGTATTATCACTGCCAGAAGAGCTGAATAGCAAAAGCTTTAACTAGGAGTTAGTTAAAAAGCTTTTTTTATGTTACAAAAGTGTGTTTTCACACACAGCCTATGTGGATCTAGTGACTGTGAATTCTCCATTTTTCAAACTGTTACCAGCTGTTTCCCAAATTGTGAACTGACCAATGCAGAGGTTTAGCTGCCATATATCTGAGTGTATCTAGACACCTTTCCTTTTGTCATCTGGAAGTCACGTCACAGGAATTGGCCATTTGTCTGGGCTTGTTTGATGCCTTCAAGTCTTGGGCAAAAAACTCCTATGCTCAGTGGATCAGACAGGTTGGGCTATACTGAACATGTTGCTCTTAAATTGTATAGTCCTCCTGGGACAGACTGCACTTAGTACATGTGTGTAAATGCAGGTCGTGTACAGTAGGTCTGATACATGTCCCAATTGTATTAGATTTGTTGCTCATGTACTGTATAGCACACAGGTGTGTATTTGGTGGCAGGAAATCCCAAATGAGGGTCCTGTGAGCCTCAGGAAAGTGTTGGAAGGCTTACCGTTTGGTAGTGGTTGTTTATTGAATTATAGGTAGGGAATGGATTTATGTTAATTATCTTCTGGCATATTAGATCCTGCATTAGACAGCTCCTTTAATTTACATCAGCAGTAGTAACATTGACTTCTGATGTAAACCTGAGTGTTTAGCTTGATTGAATCCCTGGTTGTTACTAATGACATCTTTAATAACTCCAAACTTTTTTCTTCTTTTATTCAAGAGCATATAGTATCATAGAATGGTTAGGGTTCCCTTGAATTGTACCTTTAAAACATTAAAAATATTGCTTGATATTATTAGATACTAGCATTATACATTTATTGCATCTTTTTCTGTACAGGTTGTCTCATTTCTTGGTCAGAATTTACTTGCACTCTGAATTTGCTTTGAAGAGAATTTAGTTTTTTGACTTTGTTTACAAACTAATTAAATGTTTATGTTCGTTATGGTTTGATATCCTTTGTGTGCATATCCATTACATGAGACCATTAAAATAATGTCACTACTTTTACAAATTAAAATTAATGTAAAAGTGAAAATCTAGAGCTTAATGTTTCTTCCTTATATGCAAAATGATATTAATGTCTCTGCTTCTCGGGGGTACGTTGAACATGCAGAGTGTTTGCTGTGCATCCTTGTGCTGTAGTTGCATGCACCATAGAGAAGACTCGAAGAAAAAAAGTATTTTATGGATTTGAATACTCAGAACTAAACAAAATTGTTGAGGCATGAAATAAAAAAAATAAATGAGCAAAGCAAAGCAAGACAGACATTTCCACTTCACATAGTTAGTATTTCATACAATTCTTGCTGATTGATTTCATTGATAACTAGTTATTACAGCTCAGTAAGTTACCATCATGGACTGAACTGTGATATCAGTGTTTGGGACCTGTTGCAAATAAGAAGTGAAACACATTTAAAATTCTTCCACTGAGATGTAAGCTGATGTGTTTTAATTCATGTTGCAATGGACTGAGAATGCTCACATACTCAACTGCTGTTGTGTAGCTGATGGGTGATAACTCCTTACCCTGTGTCTTAATTACTGCCATTCCTAATCCATGTGGTTGTATTGTTTAAGTTAGGAAAAAGCCCTCACTGTTTTACTCTGCTCTCTCTGGCTGCAGGCACTCAAAGTGGATTTACCTAATCTTGATCTTGTTAGAGACTTGATTTTAGATTTTATTCTGGAATATCTTGCAAATAACGCTGATTACTGTGAAGCTATCTGAATGTTGCATTATAAACAGAAGCCTTAAGGTCTTAATTTTATCAGGAAAGTTGATTATGGTTGATTCATTTTATGCAGTAAGTCGGCCTTAAACAGTTATGAGACCTCATTTTTCCTTTCCCTTGATTCCAAACATGCTTTATGCTAACTCCTCCTGTAGTCCTCTGAGAGCTGCCAGATTATTGAATGTTATGAACAGGGACAGCAAATGAAATTCTGAGTTTTTTGGGCTGATTAAGTCATCTTAAACAGAAGCTGACAAGAGATGAAAAATACTCTTGGTGTGGTTTCTCTACCATCATTGTTCTGTGTAAAATGGACTTTCCTGCTAGGAATATTTAATGAGCAATGATTTGAATAGAGGAGTAAAAGATCTATAAGGCACAGTATAAACCAGTATTTCACTGAATTTTTAGAGTTGGAAGGGACCACAGAGATCATCTAGTCCAACTCCCCTGCTGAAGCAGGATTGCCCAGAGCATGTTGCTCAGGACTGCATCCAGATGGGTCTTGAAAATCTCCAGAGAAGGGGACTCCACCACCTCCCTGGGCAGCCTGTTCCAGGGCTCTGTCACCCTCACTGTGAAGAAGTTTTTCCTCATATTTGAGTGGAACCTCCTCTGTTCCAGCTTATGCCCGTTTACCCCTCATCCTCTCACTGGCAACCACTGAAAAGAGTCTGGCTCCCTCCTCCTTCAACCCACCCTTTAGATACTTATAGGCATTGATAAGGTCTCCCCTCAGCCTCCTCTTCTCCAGGCTAAAGAGTCCCAGTTCTCTCAGCCTTTCTTCATAAGGGAGATGATCCAATCACCTTAGCCGTAGCAGTCAGGAGGTGTTTCTATTTTTTCAAAGATACTTAATGGACTTTTTCATTAAGAGGGAAGTGGCTAATGTAAAAAGAAAATAATTGGCAGTTCATAATGCCATGCTCAGAGTGGAAACAGGTTTGTCTGGTTTCTTTGAACCAAGTAACAGATTGCAGGGGAAATACTCTAGCACTGATTTTTTTCTTCCCGTTGTTCCAAAAAGCTTTTTATATATTGTTTTTTCTTTTCTTTTAGTTTAGCACTTGCCATCACTTAAAGTGTGATATAGTTCTTCAGTAACTCCATTAAAATTAATGAGACTAATTAAACAGAGGAGTCTAAAGTCCCGTTCACTGTGGGCAATGTGATTCAGGGAGGTGCAGTGATTCAGCAGAATTCTAGTAGGATTTTCTTGATCTTGAGGAAGGATAGTTCTCTTTTAGATGGTGTGTGTATGAACATGGATTTTGGTTAAAATCTGTGATTAGCTGTCCCTGTATAGTAAGAAAATCAGCAGTATGGAAGTAATTTGGAGTGTTGTTGCTTTGCCTATAGTCAATACCTAGATAAATAGACTTTAAGAACCTTGATCTTAACTGAATTGTGTCTGTAATAATTCAAAGAAGGAAGGGTGCCCTGTTTACAACTGAAATATAGAATCTCAAATAAACCAAGCTTGTGCCTAGAAAACTAGTACTTGTGTAATACTAAGAGCTAGTTAAATATTTCATCAGCTACTGTTACATAACAATTTTGAGATATTTTCATTAAAGCTAAAATTATTAATATGATGAATTGGTGGTATTAATGTGATGAATTGAGCTGTTCATATCTGTCTGCAAGATCAGTGGGAACTCTAATTTGGTGGCAGATTTGAACAATTTTGTCATTTTGCTAAGTCCAGACAAATTGGTCGGTTGTTGCTGCAGCTACTACAGGCAGAAATAAGATTAGTGCCATCAAAGGGCTGATTAACATTAAGGCATGCTAAACCCTGAGCGATGCTTGTAGTGGGATTTAAAAGTGCTGCAGTCTCTTACTTGTGCTCTTGGTTTAGAATCATAGAATCATCTAGGTTGGAAGAGACCCTTGGGATCATCGAGTCCAACCATCTACCCTATTCTACAAAGTTCTTCCCTACACCATATCCCCCAACACCACATCTAATCGTCTCTTAAACACATCCAGGGATGGTGACTCAACCACCTCCCTGGGCAGCCTATTCCAATGCCCGACCACTCTTTCTGTGAAGAATTTCTTACTAATGTTTAGTCTAAACCTACGCTGTTGCAGCTTGAAGCCATTCCCTCTTGTTCTGTCATTAATTACCTGTGAGAAGAGAGCAGCACCAACCTCTCTACAGTGTCCTTTCAAGTAGTTGTAGAGAGTGATGAGGTCTCCCCTCAGCCTCCTCTTCCTCATACTAAACAGTCCCAGCTCCTTCAGCCTCTCTTCATATGATTTGTTTTCCAGCCCCTTCACCAGTTTCGTTGCCCTCCTCTGCACTCGCTCCAGCACCTCCAGATCTCTCTTGTATTGAGGTGCCCAAAACTGGACACAATACTCCAGGTGTGGCCTCACCAGTGCTGAGTACAGGGGCACAATCACCTCCCTACTTCTGCTGGTCACACTATTTCTAATACAAGCCAGAATGCCGTTGGCTTTCTTGGCCACCTGGGCACACTGCTGGCTTATACTCAGGGGCTTGTCAATGAGAACCCCCAGGTCCCTTTCTTCCAGGCAGCTCCAGCCACACTTCCCCAAGCCTGTAGCGCTGCATGGGGTTCTTGTGTTTCTTTGCTCCTCGTCTGAGTTGTTTGTAGAAATGGAGTCACAGGTGATTGGTATAAGAGACCTTGCTGCAAATTGCTGCAACCAGGTGGTAACGATGGCTGTGTGCTAACGGGAGGCATCGTCAGCAGGGGTACTCAACGAACCCTTAATATCCAGTTAACAAACAGGAATGGAGGGCTTGCTACTGTCGATCTGGTGGTTATTCATCATGTTGAGAATCATTTGGGGTTTTCAATACTTATAAGTTAAGATACTAAGATCATCAGGCAGAGGGTGACCTTGTGAAAGTTGTATTGACTAGTGGCATCAATACAGTTTGTAAAACAGTTGTAGCAACAGAAATGCAATACTTTTAAGTGGGAACATTTTAGATATTTGATTTTGTTTTTATCTTTAAAGTGAGGATTTCTGTTCAGAAGGCAAAAATATATTGATTAGGAGATGGAGAAACTATATTCAGCCCTCTGAGGACCTTTTTAAGTACAGGGCTCTGCTAGGGATGGGAGAATCTGCAGCTGCTGCTTTCCTTCTGTGCTTTAGCTTCTCTTTGGCCCTGGGTTCCCTGTGCCAGGTGATGCTCCCTGCCAAGTCATGGGGCTGGTGTTCAGGCCACAGAAAAGAGACGTTACTGCTTCAACACTACTTGAATACAGGAGCTGCAGGTGATATAATGGAGCAAATATGTCTCTCACAGAACATGTAACATTATTTTGTAAGAACCATGTTCAAGAGCCTCTTCCGTATTCCAAAGGCGAGTAGGTCTTTTTATAATGAATGTGAGATTTTTGTTATGAAATTAAAAGGTAATTAAAAAGTAAAAAGTCTGAGCACACTCAGACTGTGCTCCTGAATGTGCCCAAAATTTAGTTAAACCTCTTGAACATACTTTCCAGAAGAGTCTAAACCCAAGCCTTCGGGCTTGGATATGTCTGTAGCATTACCATGTGCAGGTAATAGCTTTGCATAATGTTATATTTCTGTGATAGCGGTTGCACTTATTGAATATTTTGCCGTGAAAGTCTGATTGACTTTCTTGTTTGAGGTGGAATGTGGAAGTGATATTTTAATATAAGCTTCAGGGGGAAGGAGATGAAATAGATTCATAACATTTAAACAAGAAAGATAATTTTTCTTCTCTATTACATATAAATATGCTAAGTTAAGTATGGTTTGTACACTTGAGTGTGATTTTTTTTTTTTTTTTTCTTTTTTGTGTTGAGTGCTACAGACTGATGAGTCTAGTGAAAATGTTACTTTCCAACACTAATTTCAGGTTTAGAAAATAAGGCTTCTGATATTTTACCCTATTACTTGAAGATGTCTATTCAAATTGTTTTTGAACTTGAATATCACAGCTTCACAGTAGAAAGTGGGGTGGTATTTGTATACCAAAAGACAACAGGCTCTGGAATCACGAATCAGCAGCTAACCAATTCCAGGAGATTTAAAAAAAGAGAGAACGAAGTGGATTATAATTTTAAAATGCTGTTATTCTGAAAGTGGTGAGATTCTTCTGTTTAAATGTCACCCTGTCTTAAATGGAAAACTTGTCTGTCTTAAGTATACGTGCAGTAGAGCTAGAGAGAGACTTGTACTTCTTATGATTATTATACATATAATTAAGAAGCATAGGTAAATAATTTCAGGTAGAAACACTTTTTGTAGCTTGCTTTGCTACAGTGCTAGGTAGCATTGCAGTGTGTGCATGTATATATATAAAATAATAAATAAAGTCTATAACAGTAAATAAATAAAGTTCTAATTTACCTCTAATATTTTGTAAATTAAATCTACTGCATGCCCTAGATTCATTTACATTTATTGTATCAAACATGGAGATGACAGTTTAAAAAAAATAAAAGTGATTTTATTGTTTGGTTGAAAATACTAGATATTAATAGATCTATGATTTTGTCAAAGGACTTCTAAATCCATAATCTTGAATGTTCTCTGACGAATAGTGTTCCTAAATAAAAATAAAAAAGTTATGAGTACATGTTCTCCTGGATTTGAAAGCATCATCCACTGTAGAACACTTTCCCATGAGCGTTAGTAGTGGCATTCCAGTAAACATTGTGGCTTAAATATTGTATTGATTTGTCAAGTGCAGCAGAAAAATAAGTCCTAAAGGACAAGTGTCATAATGGTGAAGGTATTCGAAGGAAGAAGATTCTAGGAAGGTGATACATTGTGTATTCTTCAACTTGTCTCATACTTGAGCTGTTTGAGCGCTTCACAGCAACAGCGATGAGTAGTTGAGCTGTCAAGGTGCTGGGCTCTTATGTCAAATGGGAGCGTATGAATCTTTCTGTTTTTCTAAGAAAAGCAAATAGAATCATCAGTGTGTTCCCTTCCTTCTCCTATTTTGGATGGATTGATTTGGATTGATTTTTTTTTTTTTTTTTTTTTTTTTTTTTTTAGAATAGGATGGTTATTTTTGTTGACAGTGGTTGTGTTGAAATGGGAGATGTGAATCACAGACCCCTTTATATTGCTGACCTTTCTATGCTGGGGTCATGTTGGTTTTTAACTGTTTCAGTCCAGGATTTTGCCTGGCTGTTTTTAAAGTTCCTTACCTCAGGATAGAGAAATTTCTGTATTTATATTTGTAAAACTTCTTAGGATCCTTAATCCTGTGTATTTCCTATGATACTCTATGATCCTCAGTAGAGAACATTGTAATTTATTTATTCGCTTTTATACAGTCATGGAGTTTCCTCAGCCCCATGCAGGACCCTGTAATATGCATGTACTTTGTCCCATGTCACTTTACAAGCTAAAGCAACATATAGGCAGAAAACCATTCTGGGTACAAGTCAAAAGACCTTTTGGGAAGACCTTTTTCCAAAACATTTGCATTGCAATAAATTAATGTTCATATGTTGTTTGACTGCTGCCTACAAGAAGCAGATGCGGACAAGTGAGAACTTTGTGATCATTGTAATTTATTTAAAAGTGATTTAAATGTGTTGTAGTTTTTGATTGTTGGGTGGCATAAATGACCAAGTATCATTGCAGCTTTGGGAAACTTCATGTTTAACTCTTGGGCCAGAAAGAGTCCAATAATACTTTGTCTTTCTGTACGGTTTGTCTTTCTGTACGGTTGCAGTGACGTGTACTCTCCAGCAACACTTGTGTTTCTAACTCATATTTTCTTCTATCACTTATCTTGTGGAAATTTTGAGAGTAGAAGAAGCTCTAGAGGACATGTTAGAATATGGTTTTGTATAGTCTATAGGCTGCAGGCCCTATATGCAGTGGGGAGGACTAAAGCTAAAGAGTATGGCTGGAACTGACTAATTAGGAACATAATTTTCTACTGATATATCTTTTGCTAGATAAAATTGCATACTAATGCAAAGAACAGCAAAACATATAGTGCTTCAATGATTTTGACAGGACAAATATTTTAAGATAGTGACAGAACTAAGGTGCTGCTTTTTAGTTTTCAGTTTGCGTAGTGGGGAAGTATTTTAGATTTCATTCACAAATAAAGCCAGATAAGACACAATGGTACACAAACTTACATAGCTTCTGTTAAATTTCAGAGCGAGCTAAAGATTAAATAAATGTCATAAAGGAGTGATAAATAAGCTCTTAGGCATAGAAAAGTAAAAAGGAAAAGAAGACCTCTGGAGAAAACGCCAGGTTCAGGTAGCAAGCTAAGTAGAATCCAGGCTGTGAAAAATTATTGTAGAGTAATCTTACTTATTAATAAAATCACCTAAATTTTGGAAATTGGCTTTCAAAGGGGAGAGAAAAGTAATTCTACTGTGAGGACATAAAATGTAATTGATTCTCCCTCTGCTCCAGGTGCTGCCACTGGAGAACAGAATGAAGGACACCACGCGTTTCCCGCAGGCGCTGAACATTGGCATGGGAATAGTCCTGACCTTGTACATCTCACTGGCCACTCTGGGCTATCTGCGCTTTGGGGATGAAATCAAAGGCAGCATCACTTTAAACCTGCCACAAGATATATGGTAAGCGCATATGTGACTTAAATCCAGTAATCTAAATGCTAAAAACATTGCAAAGGTGGTTCTGTGCCTCAGTGCTGTCATGCTTATAACTGTTATGGGCTCAAACTCCTCTAAAAGTATACTCTCTCTGTGCCTTCTACAGCTGAGCTATGACCCTAGCCAGCCATTTCTTGCACATTAAAAATAATTTAATATGGAAACAGATCAATGATCTTTGTAGTGAAGTATTTTGTCTCTAGCAGAAGCTAGTTCCAGGCGTACTGAAGGAGGGAATATGCAGTTTGCAGCCAGCTGTATTGCGGTTCTGAAACCAGCTAGTATTACCTTGGATATCCTGGTAATGCAGTGGCCTTTTTTAGTGGCATCACTGAGTTTAGCAGGTAAACAACTGGAATAGAAGACACCAAAGCTGAATAGATGACAGCAAAGCTGGATAGGTATGTAGTTCAGATGCAAGTCTGTGGATAATGGCTTCCAGTCAAGAAAATCAAGCTTATGTGTCAGGGATATTATATTTTTTATTAAGTTTTTTTTTTTTTTTAATGAGGTTTCTACATGTCATTTACTGAAGAAGCACTGAAGACTGCTTCAGCTGGTGCATTGTTTGTTCTGTATGTATCTATGGATGGATATATACTGTAACTAGTAATTTAAATGACTCCTAGTATTTTAGTACCTTTATGTCTGATAGGCCTAAAATTTGGTATATCAGCAGTGTATAAGTCTAAAAGCTGAAAAGTTATTTTAATGTTTTTATTCTGATCAAGTAATGTCTTACCTGTTACATGCTTACATCTGCTTGTTCTTTGTCTGTTGTGGTAGCATATTGAAGTAGTGACATCCCAAATTCTGTGAAAGAAACTGCTTTGCTGGACTGAATGCTGACTCCTTTTTTTTTTTTCCTCTTTGAAGACAGTAGAACACATTTAAAGAGTGTTCCTAATTTTCAAGTGTTACTTTTTCACTCTCTTTTTTTCCATTTTAATTTCATAAAATGTGTCTTGAAGGATGATTGTTTTTTCAGTTGCTAGAATTTTCATGTGTCTGTTTTCTTGCTTGTTTTATTTTTGTACGGAGATTTGGGCCTCAATTTTCTGCCTATTTTGTGGGGTTTTTTCCTATTTTTTCCCATAGTTCTGGTTTTTGAGGCGTGTTGCTCATATATATTTGTGTCCTTTCATTGGACATAAAGTAAAAAAAATTGGAAGTCTTCAAACATTACTGCATCCATTCTGTCTATATGATGCATCTGAGAAGGAAAATACTTCTATTTGTAATATTACACGGCATTGCTTATTGTTGATATGATTAGTGAAAAGTTGGTTTTAAATAGTGGATCTGGGTTTATTTGTGCCTTAAGTGCTTTTAAAGGAGGAAGAGGGAGAGGAATGTGGAATATAAAGTCAAGTTGCTCACTCTTGCTTCTTCCTGCACTCATGCAAGCAACAGGATGAATTTTATTCTGCTGTAACATTCTGCAGCCCTGCTGTCGAACAGAGCTGTTCAAATAAGAGTTTTCAAATAGCTCTTGGCTACAGTGCAGATGTGATAATAATACAATATTTATCCTGATGGCTTTATAGACCTAGCGCAAAGAAAGATGATAAAAGAGATGGAAACTGGTATTTTTTAAGGTGAAGAATTGGCATTATGAGTTTAATAGCCTCAGAGCTGCTCAGGGCACATACGTAGAGATAACAAACTCATCTGTTTATGTCTTACCTTGGATGGTGCCCCAGAGCAACAGACAAAATTAGAAGGAGAAGCAGTTCAGTGGTGTGCCCATGGGTGGTGACGTATGGTGCTATTGCTGTGCAGTGCTCCCTGGTACAGTACTGATGAACAAACGTGTGCAATTAACTGTGCTAGCAAAAACAAATTTCCAGCCAACCGTATGACAGTGTTTTGTCATTTGATCCTCACATAAAAAGCCAGTAAATGGCCTGATTGAACTAGAGAAACGCAAGGAATGGGTGAGTTTTTATAAGAAAGCGGTCATGCGAAAGTGCCTGGAATATAGCAAAGCAGTGAGGCTTGGTTTATGTGTTTAATTCCAGCTGGACAATCCCTGTCTTAAAAATAAGCCTTTCCTGATAAAGAAAATTAAAATTCTGCTTTCTGAGTTTCATTTGATGTCTCACAGATGAATTGACCAGAATGCATATACAGACCAGTTAAGTCCTTAAGTTTTAGTTCAAGTACGGGACTGATTTATTCTAAAAATGTTCTGCCAAATCAGAGCTTTTGGAGAAGAGACTTGTTACAGTTCTAGTTTAGAATGTGTTTTGGAATACAAATCATTGGTCAGCATGATATATTAATTAGAATATGTTGAAAATTCACTATGAAAAGAGTAGTTCTCAGCTTTTTTTTTTTCCTAATCTTTAACAACAACAACTTTCTAGAGTCAAGGAATTCTATTTTATTGCATTAAATAACTGAGAGGCCACACAGGCAGAGACTGTAGTTTACCTGACTTTTTCATGATCACAAGGTGCCTCCAGATTGAAGTCAAGTAAGCTATTTATAGGCAAAAAGTGCATAGAATCATAGAATGGTTAGAATTGAAAGAGACCTTAAAGGTCATCTAGTTCCAACCCAACCTTCCACTAGACCAAGCTGCTTAAAGCCTCATCCAGCCTGATCTTCAACACTTCCAAGGATGGGGCATCTGCAACTTTGCTGGGCAACCTGTTCCAGTGTCTCACCACCCTCATCGTAAAAAAATCCTTCTTTGTCCTTGGCTGGCATCTCATCTTCTAGAGGCTGAAGGTTAGCTACCATGCAAATATTATAGCATATAAAGTTCAACAAGATGTTACGGGGTACTAGTTCAAGCAGAAGATAAGCATAGTTAATACCAGGTCTAGCTGTAGTGATATACAAGTTTTGTTACACTAGTTTCTAATTTTTTTCCCCTTAAAAGAGGTACAACAGAATCTAAAATGTAGAATTGGAGAGAGACAGACTTTTGTTAACTTCTTTTAGCACATATGAATGATTTAGAATTTTTTAAAAAAGGTAGCCTAAGGAGCTATCTTTATCTGATTGGAATATAATCTTAAATTACTAGTAAAATCACTTTAATAGTAGAAAAATTGTTTCCTAAGTTGAAAAATTGGAATCCTTGTAGAGCTAGCAAAATAGTTATTGTAATGGAGATGCTTACTTTGATCTACTGTATATTTAAAGATTTGAATCTTGTTTTTGAATGTCTTTCAAAAATTATTTTTGTAAAGGCTTGGGGGGATCTGAAGCCTGAGGATTACAAGCAAATTGTGGGTAGCTGGTCAGCTTTTCTTTTTGTTAACCAGCTAAAATTGATCTAAGCTTCTGGAATAAGGACAGTGATGCAGAGCTAATAGAAAAGTGACCTTGTGTATTTTTCTTCTAAATTTCTTAAAGTTGTTTAGCAATCAAAAAGAAGTGACTTCTAAACTGGCTGCACTATTATGTCACCATGTTAAGTGATGTAGTAGGTTTTTTTTTTGTCCCTTTGAATATGCCTATGGGGCTTTATGGAGTTGTGCACAGTGATGGTCAAACCTTTGAATAAATAATTCAGGATCTGTTAGTCAAAATGTATTTTTAGGCAAAGTGTATTTTTCTTTTTTCCCCCCATATACACACTTCAAATTCTTTCTGTATATTTGTTCAGCTAATAAAAAAGATGACTTGTTTTTGTTAGTAATCTTTTGATATCATCAAAAATTGCAAACTTGATGAACCGTCTTGCAGTAGCGAGAGGAGAAGCACGTAAGACCAGGCTGAAAGAGCTATGCAGGTTCATCAGCTGTATTCCTCTGCTCAAAACCCCTCCAGGGTCCCAGCCCCATTACTGACCATGAGTTCAACGCTTTCTTCAGAATGTTGAAGGAAGGATGGTGGAGGCGTCCTGTTTTTAAAGTAACTTTTCAACAAAATACAGTCTCTTAAAAAATATCTTGATCCCTAAAATGTTTGTCTAGTTACAGCTTGCTAATGGCATTTATTCCTGTACGTTAGGAAAGATATTCCTGCATCAGAATGAACTCTCTTCTACACGTCCATACATTCTTTTTCCAATTTCTTATTAACGTATCCTCCCAAACCACCACTGGCATAAGGTTGGCACAATTTGGAGCTGTGGAGTTTGGTGCTCTTTTGCGTTGCTATCAACCCTGTGAAATACTCTGACGTGGCACAGTAACTTAATGGTGTTCTGTGCCTAGTGATTTTAAAGAGGAGAGTGTAGACAGCAAGCAAATTTGGTAATGGATGTTTTCTAGCCTTAGAAGGTACTCCTTCAAATTTAAATAAATAAAATTTCCCGAGATTCCTTCTTCCCAGTGTGAAAAATCTTTTTAAGCACACTTTGTGAATATGTAGAAATCTGGAGGATATTTGTGTTGGTCTTTAAAATGGCCAGTGTTTATTGCTGTTGTGAAAGGTTTATCAATGTACAGCTTAAATTTGATGTGAATTTGGAAATTTTTTTACCAAATAACTGCCCACTGATTAACCTGTTCTTTAAGTTTATTCACTTATGATTGTGTGATATTGATTTTTTTTTTTTTTTTTTTTTTTTTTTTTTTCCCCTTTGGCCCATATTTTGGTAGCATGGTTACCTTCTGCAGTTTCATAGGCAGTTATAACTTGCAAGCAGATAATGTTACCTTCTTGTTTGCTGGGGGGAAAAAGTATATTTTTTTATATATAGCGTCTTAGTGCCATTAGCAAGCTAATTCTTTATGAAGAATTTGAAATTTCAATCAATTTGCAATTTGTAATCTGTGATTCTGTGATTTGCATGAACCCGTGTAAATGTTTTCAACAGGTTGTATCAGTCTGTGAAAATTTTGTACTCTTTTGGGATTTTTGTGACCTATTCGATTCAGTACTACGTCCCTGCAGAGATCCTCATTCCAGCTGTCACCTCCAAAGTGGAGCAGAAGTGGAAGTTACTCTGTGAGCTTGTGGCAAGAGCACTATTGGTCTGCTCAACCTGTAAGTATGTGCAGAACATCCATAAAATAGCTTGCTATTACGTGCTGTTGGGGACCTGCTTATTTAAATACATGTTTTGTTATTTATTTTTCTGTAGGCTAGCAAACCTGAAATTTCGTTTCAATGACTCAGTTATGTTTTGACTTGTGAATCTAATGTTGTATTTGTATTTTAACCACGCTTTTTTTTTATAGGTGTGATCAATTATTTGACAACTATATCTTTTGCCAATAATACTCTAAAGCTGCCAACTTGAAAATAATTTTCTTAGAAGAATATTTTTCCAGTGATTTTATAATCATTGGCAAACACAGGTGCCTGGTAGAAGTGTTCGTGGAGGGCCACTTAATTTTGGTGATAATGCTCCACAATAGTTTAGTATCTCTGCCCTCAGTGCCTGTCACTTCTAGTGTTTTTCTCACTTCTCCCCCCACTCTTCCCATCACTCCTCCTGTGTCCCTGCTTTTCTCACAGCTAGTCTGGATATCACCAGCAGTAATTGGCAGCACTCCTTGGACAGTGAGCCATGATCTCATCTAGGAATCAATATTTCTGAAGATAATGACCCGAGGAGGAGGTTTAGGTTTGTCTTTACAGCTCCCATCCAAAGTGCTGAATAACATAGGAAGCTTTTCTCAAAGATGTTTTAAAGAAATTGTTTCTAGTACAGAGCTGGCTTCTTGACTCCACCATTTGTACTGAAATGAGCTGTTTCCCTTAAAAAGAATGAAAGCTGCCAAACAAAAAATCCCAAACCTTTCTTTTTAGGGGGGAAATATTGATGAAAAAGTAGAGTTTAGTTTGTGTTGGCTCTGTTGGCTTCGTGAGTACTGACCAGTGATCGGTATGCTGGGTGGCAGTCGATGGTTGTCTGTTGTCAAAGAAAACTTTAACATCTAGTGAGACCTTAAGGTCAAGCCCGTTGAGAGAAACAGTTCAATGTTGGTGCAGTTTAATTATTGCAGCAAGCAAAGGGAAGTACCATTGATCTAGTAACTTGCTGCTCTGAAAATACATCTGCTATGTGAAATTAAAAAAAAAAAGGTGAAAACTTTCTCGCATAAGGAAGTGCTGCTCTGCTGAAGCACCATGTAGCCCGTGTTCTGCTTCTAGTGTTCATGGTGTGTTGCAAACCTGTTAAGATTTTAAGACTGGGGGTAGCAAATACCCAAGAAACATCTAGATCAAACTGCTTCAAGCTCCAAAATGCTTTTTGGTGTCTCTCCAGCCTTAACAATCTTGGTGTCATGAGGCCCTCAACTTCCACTTGTTCTCTGTTGTCCTTTACATGCCCCTTATAACCTGCCCTGAAAATGGTATCTCAGTACATTTGAAAAGCTAAAACCCTTGTAGATCCAAACTGTTGTTTACAGCTGAAGGTTTTGAGAGTTTATGGGTGAAAAAGATGCCTTCAGAGATATGTCTGAGAGAAGAGCCTGTGGTGAATAGGTTGGGAAATACATTTGCCTGTTTGACTCTGGAGAATTATAAATGACCATATGACATTCAGCCCTAAGTGTTTTTTTTTTTCTTTCTTAATTTTATTATTGAACTTTGTACTTACTGGGTAGTCTGGGAATGCAAAAATGGGGAACAATCTCCAAGAAAGGGAAGGAGAAAAAAAAAAAGAGAGTTAGCTTTAAAATCTGCAAGAGGAGTCTGCAAAAGTTAAAAGGAAATGGAAGCAAATCAGAAGTGGGGTACCTTGTGAGCAGGACTTGAAAATGGAGTGGTTGCCTATAGGGTATAATTAACTCCAGTTAGGTGAATTGGGACAGAAAGAATCTAGTCCAGCATGAATTGTGGTGGGTCCCTTTTTCCCAGCAGTATGTTGACATGTATTCTGTCTTAATCTTTTTGTTTTCATGCAGTTGTACGTTGTGATTTTTTTCAGATTTTTTTTTTTTTTCATTATAAAACAGCAACTAATGGCCTTTCTTTTCTGAAGGCATAATAAATACTTGTAAATGATTCAGTATAAAGTGAATGCTCTATCTTTATTTCTTTTTAAAAAATGTGTATAGTGAAATTGGACCTGGTTTGTGCCATAGAAAACAATCTGTGATGCGAATCTCTAAAGCAGACCTGCTGAAGTGTTACTGAGATATTTGAGGGTATTAAATTGTTTGCTGCAAGGCACAGAAAGATAAAACTAGAAGTTTGCTCTTAAACGTTTGATATTTGCCAGGCTGTTGTGTGATATGTTGTGTTTATCCTAGATGTCATTTCAGGTTTTTTTCAAGTAGTTACTACAAATACTGTGCATGCAGTATCTATAATGCTTTTTCACCAACAGTTGTGGGGGGGGCTCCCGTACTTACACTCCTATTTGTCAGTTTTCATTGAAGCATTTGTTATAAATCAGAATTGATAGGGCTTTGCTTTCAGTAGGTGCACACCATGGTTCTGAAAATGGTTCAGAAAAGTGTTTCTTTATTAGAAAGAAAAAGCCCGAAACCTTTTAAATTCAGTTTTAAAAATGAAATCGTTCTGGTATCAGTGACAGAATATGTTGTAATGTCTGGACCATTCAGAGGTCATACACTGATTAAAGGGACTCTGCCTGCTTGAAAAGAATTCTCTAAAAAGAGAAACTTCAGCTGTGTTATAACACATTAGCTTATTAAGAGAAGACTGGAAGAATCAGTTATTACTGATTTGGGGGGCTTTTGCATTTCTCAAAAATCAATGAGGTCATGGTTTTATTGTTGCAGCGTATCAGAAACTTTGCTGGGAAAAAGCATACCCTGGACTTATTTGTTGTTGTTTTGCCTGGTAAGGTTTGCTATAAGTAAGAACTTGATAAATGAGTGGAGATGTAACATGCATCCAAAAAACCATGTGCCGTGCTTATGGTTTTTCATTATTTACTTGCTCGGTTTTGGGCAATTAGCATTGCAGGAGGATGATCACAAGTATATTACGTATTTTTAAATTATATTTTTAAATTTGCATGTTCTGCTTCCTCTGCTGTTGTTTCACAAGAAGAGACCGTATCTGGAGCATGCTATAGAAAAGACAGTTGACCCTTAATACTGCTAGTCTGAGCCAAGCCTTCAAGCTTGAGGCAGGGGAAGAGAGTCCCCGGCCCTTGGGAAGCACGTGGCTGGGCTGGCTGGTTGTCACCCAGGGAGTAGGTCCATCTTTCCTCCCTGAGCCATTCCCAAAGAGCAGTGAGATCACCTGGACTCTCTTTCTAGACAGAATCGGTAGTTAAAGCTGTTCAAAAGATTGTTTTCTACCATATTAAAAAGCAAACTACAAATAGATTTAAGAACAGTGTTTGCAGTAGCTGTCTGAAATTTCACAGCTGTTCTTAGCAGCTTTTCCAAGACTCTGCCACGGTATTATTCAAGATAAAAGCAAATACTAAGGAGTACTTTTGCTGGGAGAGCAAAAAGCGTGCTTTTCCTTTGTTTATAGCCCCTTGTTTATATGTTTTGAACAAGGAAACAGTGAGTGGAAATGATTTAACACACCTTGTTTCCCTGCTGCTTTTCTCTCTTCTTCCAGCGTAGTTTAATGTTAAAATAACATCATAGTGTCGCCTGGGTAAAACTGCAAGTCAGACTTCTGAATTGTAAGGAAAAGGAGGGACAGGGAGAGTTTCCACTTCATGTCATGTCGAACACTTGTCTCCGTTTCGTTTGCAAGAGATGTGCATCTCTTCATCTTTGTTTGGATTTCACAGTGTAAGGTGTGGCAAGTTGGAAGATGCCACCGTAGTTCATGAAACATAACACTGAATGGTTGTTTTACAAACTCAGGTGAGCACCCTGTGCACTGGCTGGAGGGATGAGCAAGGCTTCTGGTGAAAGTCCAGACTAGAGCTGGAGACTGGGTTTGGTAGTTGTTGAAAGGAGGTGGGACCTACGATTGAAAGCTGGGGTAACCATCACTGTGGGGGACAAAGTTAGAAAGTAGGGACACATACAAACGGAATGAGGCAAGAGCCACTGTAGGATTTGGAAAGACCAGAGGACAGATATGGAGGTGCAGTGCTGGGTGGATGCTCACTGGTTGTGCTTGGAAGCTCATCGTTACAGGAGTCCTCCAGGAACGTGCCTAAGGAACTCCAGCAGCTGCCTGCATTGCTGCCTCTGCCTGGTGACTTGCCAGCTTTGTTCTTTGGTGGGTCAACTCAGCTTATTGTAATATTATAGAGGTACTCCTTGTAAGACATGAGGACAGAAAAAATCTGTCCGATGGTGCTCAGAAAGTACAACCACGTCCTTATAGTTTCAGTAGGTTCTGTTGCTTTTGCATATGAATTTTTATTTGAAGTGTAAATGCTCTTCATTTATTTCTCTCACAGATTTTACTTAGTGTATGTGGTGTTTGCATGTCTGAAAACTTCAATACTTTGCAATATTTGTCAGGGGGGAATTTTCACAATGTTGAAAGTATTTGCCCCGATTTTGTATCTTTAAAAAATGTCACAAAAATAGTTTGGATCTATGTTTGCTGCTTGGATAAAGGCTGGGCACCGTGTCCATGCCCATGTGGTGGGGTTGTGGCTACTGCACCTTGGCATTAACCATTTGAAAGTGAAGCTTTTTTAGTTTGCTTCTGAAGGAACTGGACCATCCTGGCTGAGTTTTTAAAAGCTTTATTAATATCTTTACATAGAACAGTTTTCTCTTTGTGGGAGAACAAGAAAAAACTCTTCTACCCAAACGAGACCTGTTTTGTGCATTGCTTGAAGTAAGCTGCCATAATACCATGATAAGACCATGTAATTTTGGAATGGGAGAGTTTGGAGAGGTTTTGTTGAGCCTAAACAGTTAATTCTCCTGTGTTAACTGGAAAGTATGGTGAGCACATGGAGATTGAGAGATGTGGAGATCGTCAGCTTCAACTGATGCATTCAACCAAGCATTAGTCATACTGATGCTAAATAGCATCAAATATATTCACTTCTATTGGTGCTTCTCAGTGAAAATTGTGGTTAAAAAATTCAGGACGGGGGCAAGAATATACATTTCTAGTTGAATTTAAATGTAAATTTCTTGCTTACTGTCTAGCAAAAGCTTACTCATGTCTTCTGCCAGAAGGACACTAAAATTAAATTGTTCTTGCTGGAGGTGTTGGAAGAATTAAAAAATAAAAATAAAAATGAAGTACTGAGAAAATAATTTTCATCTGAATGGTGGCAGCAAATCCATGAAGTAAAGGAATAAAATAGAAAAAAACAATTTAAGCAGTACTTTAGTTTTTAAAGAATAAGTCGCGTTTGATTTATAGTTTCAAGATAGGAGTGAAAGAACTTTTTTTGTGAATTGGTAAAAGCTGCTGAAGAGCATCAGCAAATATAATGAGGAAAATTGGATTTGAGAGTTAGCAGTACCTTTCATCCACACAAGAAATATAGATGTTTTTTAATAGCTTAGTTTGGAGCTGCATTCCTGCAGCCACAGCGCTCCTGTTAAAGTGAAAATTAAGAAATACTGCATTTGAATGTGGATGTGGAGATATTGGTTGAATTGCCAGCTGTTTTGATTTTTAGCTTGAAATGAAACAAATGTAATTGAATGGTGGATCCAGCTGATTGTGAACTGAGCTGTTAGTGAGCTGCTTTCCATTAAAAAAAAAAATAGCCTGAGCTTAGCGAGTAATTTTACCAGGTGAATAAATGCATTATTCAGTTGAACTTACCAGTAACGCTTGTATAAATATTTCCCCATTGTAACTGTACCTGGTTTTAGGAAAGAACAGTTCTTAATGCTGAACAATTAGACACAAGATAACACAATTTTTACGGGATATCTTACACTGTTTAATGATGTTGTGCCAATAAAATACTCGCTTAGAGTAGCTGCAGCTACGTGAAGGAACTTTAAGATCTGTATAGTTCTTAATACCTGCTTTTAGGATTCAGTGATAATAATTTATATAGAAGAGGTTTGTCTATCAGTTGTTGGACATAGAATATTTTTTTAATAAATAGTTTGTCCTTTTTAAAGGTAATATTAATGACAGATAAATGGAATAGTAAACTTTGTGATCTACTAAAATTCCACATGGGATTTGGAGTATTTGTGTGGACTGTTAACAGGCCTCTTGAATTGGGTTTATATACAAAATAATTGTTTATGAATTGTCAAAGGAATATAATGAAATATTTAATTAATATTTTTTTTCCCAATGTGGATTCGTAAATTTTTTTTCGGGTATGGGTAGCTGATGAGCATAAGTCTTATTTCCTAGTGGAAGATCCTGTACTTTTCAGTTGAAAGATGAGAACAAGCATTATTGTGTGGTTTTTAGGCAGGTGCTTACGTGTAAGAAATAGATATGTGAAATCCAGGTTCTTCCAACCTGTTTGAGTATCTTTGCAAGAAGCATGGATCTCTTAATATATTATATATTATATTAATATATAATATATTATAATATTATATCTCTTAATGATTTGTTTCTTTCTTTTGATGTGGCATTATGAATTGTCTCACATCTTATGAATTGCTCGTGGCATATGTGTTATGTATGTAAAATAACTAATGTTCTTTCTCACAGTGCAAATACTACTTTTTTTTCAACCTGATTTTAACATATGGATACCAAATGTCTATGGATTATGACTAAATGTTATGGATTATTTGAAAGGTGCTTTAAGTATTTCTTGTGAAATAAGTTGTATGATATAAGAGGTT
>JAHREE010000094.1:4715488-4784167 GCA_033628505.1 Tringa tobata
CATAGAATCATAGAATCATAGAATCATAGAATCATCTAGGTTGGAAGAGACCCTTGGGATCATCGAGTCCAACCATCTACCCTACTCTACAAAGTCCTCCCCTACACCATATCCCTCAGCACCACATCTAATCATCTCTTAAACACATCCAGGGATGGTGACTCAACCACCTCCCTGGGCAGCCTATTCCAATGCCCGACCACTCTTTCTGTGAAGAATTCTTTCCTAATGTTCAGTCTAAACCTACCTTGTTGCAGCTTGAAGCCCTTCCCTCTTGTTCTGTCATTAATTACCTGTGAGAAGAGGCCAGCACCAACCTCTCTACAGTGTCCTTTCAAGTAGTTGTAGAGAGTGATGAGGTCTCCCCTCAGCCTCCTCTTCCTCATACTAAACAGTTCCAGATATGGAACTTAATAACAAATTATATCCTTAGGCAGGCAGGCGTGATAATGTTTCTACTTGGTACTTAAGGTCATTTCTTAAGTAAAAGGAGACACAGAGAAGTTGTGGCTAACTTTGTTATAACATGTTTCTTCAGCTCTGTCACTTGGAATAGCTAGACTTTACGAATGAGAACATTCTAGAAAAAAATGGTATGGTTATATTCAGCATCGTTCATCTAAGGCTGATTTTCTGTGTGTCATGTTAGCAAACACTAGACATGCTGAATCTCTTCTGATGCTTCAGAGAAATCTGGAGAAGGAGTTTCTATTTAGCATACCATTACTATTGGTTATTCTGAAACAGGATATTTTGAAAAGGGCTAGCATTTCCATAAAGCTGCCTGCTGGTTTATGTACAACTATAAAGTGGCCCCACAAGCTGAGAATCATTTAACACCTTTTTGACTATGAAAGAGTAACTCCTGCACAGGGATACTTAACATTAGCAAAGCATCATCTGTATTTTGATGGAATTCCCTGGACTACAGGAAATTAAAAGATAAAGAAGAATTTTACTATTACTGTTCTTTTTCACGTGAGAACACTTCCTCTCTTAAAAAGGCTGTTATACTTTTGCTGTCCTCTCCTTGGAACTCACTTGTGCTGTGATCTCCAGTGTTGCCTGGGCTATTAAATATTTCAGTGGCTAGTGGTATGCATTGAGATGGCTTGAAAGAAATAGCCCTTGTATGTCCTTTCAAGATCTCTTCCATTACTGATTGGTTTGTTTCCTTTGCCTTGCTTTTTCTGGTCACAAAGTTAATTTGTTTGAAATTCCTGCACTGCACAATAGTTTAAAATCTTCTTTCATTTCTTTTGTTGGCATGAAACTATGGAAAATTGGAGTTTCATATATTCCTAATGTAAAAATTCAATATTTTCTTTAAAAAAATGCCACGAAAAAGTGTTAGAAAAAAAAACATGGAAAAAACAATTTTGAAGAAGAGAGACTGTTTTGGTATTTGTATGTGTCTTACTTGCAGAAATGTTTTGAGAGCACAAGAATTTATAAAAACAAATCTAATTTTCAGGTTCTGTATCTAAACAATTCTATCTTCTATCTTTAGTACCTGTAAGTTTACAAAGTTAAACTTAACTCTCTTGCTTTTCCCTGGTTTGATAGAAGTCCTTTTGAGTTGATTTAGTCTTGCATTCAGGTATTTTTGCACAGAGAGTAGTGTTTAAATTTTGGAGCAAAGGAATCATTTTGAGTGTATAATCTTTTGTTTGTAGACAAATGTGAGCTTTTTGAGGTTAATAATTTCATTGTAAAGCTAGCTACTTTTTGAACTCTAAGGTTGCCCCAGAATCTTGTGGCTTACTTAAAGTGAAAAATCAATGTGTTACTTAAAGTGTAGATAGTTTGACCTTAAATTTATCTAGAACATACAATGAAGTAATTTACTACAGCTCATAATTTAGAATTGAGCTTCTTACCACAAAAATAGCTTTTAAAAATAATGGAACTGGGTAATAGAGTATATAATTACAGTCCCCTTAATTTCCTAATTCCGTTGCATTTTCAGAAGATTACACTTTGGTTTTGATCACAGCCTTTGTAATCAGTGTAGAGCAGTAATGAAGCAAATTATAACGCAAAGGAGCGAGATTTTGACAAAATGCTGGTAATTTTATTTGCTGTCTAGTAGTGGGTGCTAGTATTGACTACAGCACCACTGCAGAGAGATGCAGGGTGATGTATTTGCCTGCCCTCTAACTTGGTGAGGAGAAGAGAGATGATGGCAAAGCTTAAAGCAGTCTGCTGGGGATTTGGGAATTTCTAAAGCTCAGGCAGGGAAGCAACAATTTACGAGGAAAGGTTATGTCTGGGGAAGTGGGGCCAAACAGTTGAATGGCAGGAGAAAGATGGTACCCTCATTTTTTTCTTGGAGACCTGTTACCTCCAGGAGTGGGGGTGTGCCTGTGGTGCTCAAAATGTTTCTTTCTGATCCCAGCAACCCCTTTTACCTCATCATCAACTGGTCTTCACACAAAGAGTCTAAAGCAGTTTAATATGACCGTTACTATTTTATGTGCTAAGCTGGTCGATGCATGAATTCATTGTCTTGGGTGGGTGTAGCTTCTTACTTCACATCTGCAAAATTTTTGTTTTCTGAACAAAAGTGATTTTATATTATCTATTATGTTTATTTGGAGATTAAGAGACAAATTGCACAATCTACTTCAATATTGTACTTAGCTTTTGGGGACAAACAAATTTGGACCTTACATTTTGTGATTGGATATCTCATTTAAAAGTGTAGGCTTCAGGGTCTGAGCTTTCCTTAAGTGGAAAATAAAAATTCTACAATAGTATAAAGTGATGGCTAAACTTCTGTGATCAGTTACTCTTTTCAAATAACTTGTTTTACAGATACAGGCAATAGCTTCTTATCCTTCTAAGAGGCAGCAGAGGATTCAAAACCAAGCAACGCTTTTCCTTTATAGGCATTTGAATTGATTTTTCAACTGCTTGTGTTAGGAATGTGATTAGATTTCATGTACTAGAATTCCTTTCCAAAGTGTATAATGCAGAGATTAGTCCAAGGAACTATTTTTTTTTTTTTCTTTCAAACTTTCTATAATTTTGCACACTTCTTTCAGGCCTTATGATATCAGAGCCAGTAAGTCCCATCCGTTCCAGGTTGTTCGTAGGGTACCTGTGGTGGTTTACAACTTTTATTCTGAGATGCCAAGTGCTGTAGTCATGTAGTACTAAAACCAGCCCATGTACTTCTAGTTAGTGACTCCCAACCTGTAAAAAAAAATAATACATGAGGAGCACCTGGACCAGGGCACATGTCTCATCTGACTCCCCACCTTCTGGTCCTCAGCAGTACTGTCTGCACCTCTGGCTTTTTAGTGCAGAGCTTTGCTCTCTCCTGAAGTTTCTCTGTAAGTGGTTGGGTGCTACTACTACTATCCAGGACATGTGAGAATATTTTTTTAAAATGATAAGAATATCGATTGACTGGAAAAAGTATATTTCAGTATAAAATGCAAAGTTCTTTTAAAGAAAATGCCTTCGTAGTACAGAAGCGAAGGCAGAAAAAGCAGTCAAAGCTGGGCTACACTGCACAGTGCAGGCAGAATTGTTGCAAGGTCTGAATTAAGTCTTGCTTGTTTACCCTGTATTTATAATAAAATGCTGTAAAATCAGATAGTAATTATGTCTTATGGATCGAATTGCAATTACCCTTCAGTTTCCATCTCATTCCAGTGATCTTTGTGTATGAGAAAGCTGGAAACTGTAATGTAATTGTAGTGTTTTTCTGTTCTGTAAATGCTGATGCTTAACAATAGTAAAAAAAAAAAAAAACAACCTTAAAATAAATAAATGAAAATTTTAATTAGTTGCTTAGCAAAAATAATCTTCCTAGCTGTTGGCCTGATCCCAAACCAATGAACTGAATGAAGGGTTTGGGACTGAGCCTTCATGTGTGTTTTTTTAGATCCTGAAGCATAAGAATAAATCTGGGAGCTGTTGCAGTTTCCTGGGAAGGAATAGGAAAAGGTGAAACCTTATTTTGTTATGAATTTGTTGTTATGAATATGAGTCTTAGTGCATGTGAGATGATATGTCAGAAAGATAAATATTTAACAGCTACTGTAAGTACAGGGGTGGAAGTGGACTGGTGCAAATGGCAAAATGCTGTTGATCTGAATTAAATTATCTGAAGTTTCTTCTGAAGCTGTCAGTGTTTTACACTGTATGTTGGTTTTACAAAGCTATTAAGACTTAAGTTCTGTGATCAGTAATATCTTTATTGTCATGCAATAGCAGAGCACATAATAATACATACAGTTGGCTCAAGTCTCAATTAGAATTTATTACTAAATTTCATTTGTTTTTACACTCAACATTTTGCTGTGTGCTAAGAACACATTATACACAGATGCAAAGATTTTTTTAATTAAGTCTAGTTAATATTTTATGAATATAATTAAAATACAAGGTAGCTGTTATTAGTCCAGTCATGATGATATTAACACTCATAGTCCAAGTGAATTTTACAGAAAAGCTATAAACAAAGTGAAATTTCTATACACAATGTAGCGTTACTCAGTAGTACATGAGTTTGCTAGATTGTCAACATTTATTGTGTTCACAGAATTAAGCTAGAACAAGTTAGGCAAAAGACAGTTTTACTGTTTGCTGGCGAGAGAATTGTTTTTACAGTTAAAACAAGCTAAAATCAGCTCAGGCTAATACAGGTCGAGACAAGCCCAGAGACCCTGCACTTTTAAGTGTGTACAAAGCCTGTGGACTTCTTCTGTAATAGCAGTCATATTGAAAGGCTTACACATTTAATTAAATTATATTTTAATATATTGTTATGGATGCTAATTGCATGCAAAACTCTTGAAATAAGTTACTTTAAACGCATCAGAGATTTTAAAGACTATATACTTCTGTTTATTCACAACACAATTCTGTACCATCTTTTTGTGGCAACAGAATCTTCTCTTTGCTTGGTTGAGAAACCTTCACTTTGTTATTTCCTGACTTGTGAAATGTTCTCCCATGTTCTCATATTACAGTACTCTGTTTGGATATTATATATTTATGGAAGAACCCTTATGTTCCGTTGTTGGAATCCAGTTGTTAGTTTTGAGGCTTTCTCAATGCTAAATCTCATTTTCATTTTTTTTTAATGTGGACAAACAGTTATTTCTGTTTTCCCTGTTCTACATCAATAGCATCTTTCTTCTCTGAAGTAGCAATGTGAGAGTGTGTGTTTTTGTCTATGAAGATGTAAAACACAGCACTTAGACTGTCTTCATTGTGCCTTATCTGCTCTGTAAGGGATGGCCACTGAGCTGGTGATGCACACACATACTGGGAAAATTAGACATTCCTTTGTTACCATCTTATGTTCTTGCCACCTACTTATTTGTCCAAGTGCTCTCAAGAGATATCCTAATTATTAGGTACTTTGGAGTTCCAGATAATTGGTGGCATTTAGCACACACATGACTCATTACAAATACTCTGGCTTTGCTTGATGTTCTTACAGTGCAGTTAAACCCCTGTTGCTAGTTGAACAACTCAGCCTCTAGAGACAAAGGGACACTCTTAGGTCATTTATAAAGAATCTCTATATTGAGATAATTAGACACAGGGTGTCTAGGATAGTATAAAATACAGATTTTTATGTTTTTAATAATGCTGGTATTCAGAGTGGCTGCCTTTCAGAATTGCACATATGTTACAACCATACAAGTTTTTGAAGTCCTATAATGTGGTGTCAACACCATGACTCTAGTATGTTAAATTCCTTTTGCTTGGTTTATTTTATAAGTATACAAAAATCCTGTTTGAGAAAACACAGCTCATTAAACCTTTATTAGCTATAATGTCACACTGAGCAAGGAAATGCTTGTATTACCAAGTTAATGCAAGTACTTGTGCTCTTTGGTTTAGACTTTATGAAGTGAACCTTTATTGTGTCTTACTATGTGTTCAGTATTACCATTTAAATTACTTGTACTCTTGTCAGCTGTCCATGCAACTCTATGTACTTCATATGCCCAAAGTGATTTTTTTCAAAGCTGATATGGGTTTTTTCACTTTTGAAAATATTGATCACCCAAGTGTGTTTTTATGTATGTACACATATATATACATGTGTGTGTGTATACAGTGTGTATGTTATTTTATGCCCTTTTCCAGACATTTTTTCCAACAAGGGGGAGGGTTGGAAAGATGAAAAATCTGGAGAAACAGATGTATAGCACCTGTATATAAGCAGTTCCATTAAACAAGTAAATAATAAAATGGTCTTCCAAGACACGAAGGCAAATCTAGAATCACAGGCGAGCAGAGGTAAGAAGGCACCAATGGAGATTGTCAGCCCTGGTCCCCTGCTCAGAGCAGGGCCAGCAAGAGCAGGCTGCTCCGGTCCATGCCCAGGAGGGCTTTGAATACCTCCAAGGATGGAGACTACACAGCCTGTCTGGGTGACCTCTTCTGGTGTTTGACCACCCTCACAGTGAAGATGTTGTTTGTTTTTTTTTTTTTTCTCACATTCACAAAGAAATGCTTGTATTTCAGTTTGTGCCTGCTGCCTCTTGTCCTGTCCCTGGGCAGCACTGTGGAGAATCCAACTCCATGTTCTTTACTTCCTCCCATCAGGTGTCTGTACATCTCGACAAGATCCCCAAGACATCTCTTCTTCAGGCTGAACACTCCCTGCTCTCTCAGCCTCTCCCCTCATGAAGAATGCTCCAATCCCTTAGACGTTTTTCATGTCCCGTTGTCAAACACACACCAGTATGTTCATGAACCATGCAGATGTACATCCTTTGGGTGTAAAAATACAATTTAAAAATGCATTTAATTGTTTTAAAAGCAAATTTTCTTTAGCTTCCAGTAGTGCTTGTTGTCAAAGCTACTTTAGCAGTAACATTCTGAGACATTCTTGTCTTGTATAGAAGTAAAATAAAGAGAATGCCTAAGAAAATAGGGTCAGAAGGGTAAATAGGAGATTTAGTTGAAAATAGAGTATATTTTTAAATTCCAGTATTTCCTATATAAGACTACGGCTACAATCCAGTGGAACAATGGATATATAAATCTGCCCTTAGAAAATCATACCTTGATTAGTGAGAGAAGTGTGGGACATGAGGTAGCCAGTTCCTAAAACTCCCTTTCCATTATAATGGCAAACTCCTCATATAAATATAAAAAGTTTTGATATTTATGGCTAGCCAAATATTAAGTATTTAACATAGTAGAATGTGTCTAAATTACAAATTTTCTTTTATGTTTCTGTATTTATTGTCTAGGCTTATAAGATGGACATTTTAAGGAACGAAAGCCTATAATTAGTACGGCCTAGATCTAGACAGTTACCTGATTTTCTGAAGTGCTGAGCCACATCGTTGAAGAAAAGTGGTGGTGGTTTGGTGATTGGCATTTCTGACATCCAGCAGATGTTTGAATATGGATTTCATAGATTAGTTCCTGATATGTGTCAGAGAGGAAGAAGGAAATTTCTTTTTCTATTCTTTTTTGTTGTTGTTATTACTGTGAGATTATTCAGCGAAATTGGAGCATCCACTTGTAGCCAACAAGATAGATGTAATCCCTCAGCTTTGCAGTCATTGGAAATACTTATAAAATCAATACATGCAGGAACAACAGAGGTGATGAAATGACTTAGCTCTCACAAAGTAGTTGCAGCTGTTGGAATCAAGTCTGTCATGTTTTACAAATACTTGTAGTTTCTGGGTTGTTCCTAGCAGTGAGGAGTGGGTGTACGCTGTGTGTACCCTCCTGTGCTCTTCACAGGACCTGCAGCTCCGTCGTCCTGGTCTGCTCTAAGCTGCTCTTTCTGTTTCTCCCATCCTGTTGAGGAGGGTATAGCTTTCCCCTTTCCATAGCATTTTTTTTTCCCTTTAACTGCTGGTTCCTGTTGTCATGAAACCTAGATAGGCAAAAACTTGTCCTAGAGCTGAATCCATTCGTTCCTTATGTAGGCAATGAGAACGGCGTTGCAAGAGTGGACTGGGAATCTTTTTACTATAGAAAAAAGTCACAGCTTTCTGATGAGTTGCCTGTTATCATTCAGGAAAGACTCAAAATTGCAGACTTCAAAATTTTTCAAAATTCGCTGGTTTGGTGTGTGTTTGAACTGTTAGTGCCACCAACTTCCTTTTGGAGGGGACGAATGCAACTTCAAGTCCTAGAGGGGCTCACTTCTGCTTCGAAGGCTGTGGTCTCTCATACGTACTCAGACGAAGTAGTGGTTGCAGCAAAAAGTGTAAGAAACAAGAAACAGGTAAGAATTAATAAGGTGAAATACTTGACTGCAGACAGAACAATATGCAAACATTTCATTTAAAAAATACATCTAAAACATTCCCAAGGTTGTTTTCTCTATATAATTGTGTTTTGTGTTTTTTGAAATGCATGTCAATGAGGCAGACAGTTATGTGTAAGCCACATTATGTGATCTATGTGATATGTAGATCAGAGTTATGTGACCAGATCACCTGGTCAATTCTTGAGGGTGATTCAGGGTTCTGAATTTTGCCCAGTTAAACTGGGTACAGGAATGTACTGTCAGGTATGTGAAAACTTCTTTCCTTTCATCTTATGCTTGTTTCTTAGTGTGACCAGATCTTAGTGTGGTCCACTTTTCATCGCATGAGGATTCAATTCTGCTATTTTTCTTTTTTGTAGTAAAAGGTTCCCATTTAATTCCTTTAAAAATTACTGGGTTTTGTCAGATGCTCCTGAAAAAACCCAAGAGGATAGTTCATCTTGCAACACACACCATTAAGTGGTGTGCGTTGGAGCGCCTCCGTCACAGGTCACTGAGTTCTCTGTAATTATTTCTGCAATAATGTGATGAAATTACTTTCCAAAGGCATTTCCAATGTGGAAAATTGATATGGGTGCTTCACATGCGTGCGTCGTGTCTGTAGAGCACCTTGCAAACATTAGGCAGG
The DNA here is from genome assembly GCA_033628505.1 of Tringa tobata. NCBI lineage: Eukaryota > Metazoa > Chordata > Aves > Charadriiformes > Scolopacidae > Tringa > Tringa tobata. The sequence continues at coordinate 4,724,389 of JAHREE010000094.1, forward strand.
GAGACATCACTCATGGTAGATAAAGCATTTGTAAAATACTATTGGTCTTGCAGGTTAGAATTCCCTCAGAAAATAGCATGAAATGAAGCACGCAATTATGTTAAGTACTCAGTTACTACAAAATTGTCCTAGAATGTCATGCTGTACTAAACCATTTATTTTGGACACACATTCTTGCATATTTGTCTGAAATGCATCTTGGGATTAAATACAGTAATGCTATAATGAAAATGCATGTGATTATATACTGCAAATTTGTCTAGAGGAAAGAAGAAAAAAGTTTGATATATGAACTGTCTGTAGAGGAAACATTTTGTTTCAGCCAAGGAATTAAAGTAACTTATAGCCCGTTGTTTAAAATATACGAAAACAAAACCTGAGACACAAATCTATATACGGTGATGATTTACATCATAGAATTGCCCAGGTTGGAAGGGACCTTTCAGATCACCTGTTCAAATGATTCTTAAGCGTAGCTACTTTATCTGATAAAGACAGACACCCATGGCATTGAAAAAAATCATGGTCAGGTCTTATTTTCTGCCCAAAAAAAGAAAATCAAACCAAAATAATTTTCATACCTTCGACTCCTCTAAGCAAAGAAAACTGATTCTGTGAAGTTCTGTGAGTTGGTAGTTGAAAGGAGCAAATAAAGGGATGAAAGAGAAACAGATGATGCTTATCGAAGCTAGTCCTTGCCAATAGAAATGCTTCTGAAAACAGAGATGCTTCTTGGGTTGCTTTTGTAGAAGAAAATACTGAACACAAATAGATTCAGTAGGCTTCGTACCCAGCTCATTCCTATTGAGAGAAAAACCACAAAACAGAATTGTGACATCCGGAGGGAACAGATGTGTGTAACTTGCATATTAATTATCACTACATTGATCTAAATTGAGTTCTGCAGGAGGCTCCCATTCACATTGGAAAATGTGGTAGAAACATCAGCAGAGAATCCCCAGTTGTCCTCAGCACTGGTACTTATGGAGGGCAAAACCCACTGCAAATATCTAGTGGGCCTGTGAAGGATTTTTGTTCGTTCCTGGTGCTGATCACCTGGAAATCCTGTGGGACAACGTGTGTTGGGGGGTAGGATTTAGTGATAGCAGTTCTTAAATGTACTTAATTGTAGTTCAGGAGAGAGTTTACCTGCCCTGAGAAATGGAGTACAACTATGGTATCGTCTTGATTGACCTTAAAACACCATGTAATGCCTTGACTGCTGTTTGTGATGGCTAGATTGAGAAAATAAAAAAGGAGAAAGGAAACTGGCCACATGAAGGAGCAGTCCTGCTCCCCTTTCTTCCTGGAGGAAAGCAGAGTCCTTTTCACAATGCAGTGAAAAGGACTGTGGCATCACGGGTAGCATTTTTCAATCTGAAAATTTGTCTCTAAACTCAGATCACCATTCCTTCTGGACTTCTGGTCTTAATTTTGTTCGATGAACTTGTCAGGATTTCCATACGTCAGTGGCAGAAGTATCATGCTTAATGGAGTGCTATGCAGAACATACTCCTTGCTGTATTTTGAACTCCTACAGTTTAGGGTTTCTTCATCTGTCCACGGTACAGCTAACATAGGTAGGATTTTTGTCTTCTAATAGTGTTGCACATTTATTGAAATATCTTTCATTGAGTGGGATTGATACCTGCGAAATCAAAACCACAAAAGTCTATTTGAGTCAGATGCACTACTATTTCATTTTATGAACCAAAATAAATAGGTTTGTCGAGCTTTATTTTTCTCTTCCTGCCCAATTTTGTCTGGCTTTTAGTAATTGAATTTTTGAAACACCATCCTCCACAAAATCTAACCTTATTTCTACATTCTATTTTCTCCCAGTACAGACTAATCAGATGAGTTTTCAGATTGTTCCCCATAACCTGTTCCTCCTGATCTGCTTGTCAATAAATTTGGTTCGAGTTTTCACCATCTGTACTTTGGCATTCAAGTGTCGACTTCATTAATGCTGAATGAGATGTTAGTGTTACCTGTTCACTTCTTGGTAGCCAGAGATTCAACTCTGTAGAATTGGGAAAATGTAACTTAAAATTTGATCTCCTTAAGTAGTCCAGATCTAAAAATTTCAAAGATTAAAAGCACTTACATTGGAGGAAGTTTAGATGCTTATGAGACAGTTTGCATCTAATGTTTTTCTGTTCCTATCCTAGGGTATTCCAAAGCCCTGAGGGTTTATTTTTATTCTTAAAGTCATGCTGTTCTGTGTCTGACACTTAAGTTAAATGCTGTCGTTCACACACTTGTCTTGCATTACCCTTATGCTAATACTTGTAAGTAATTTTAAATTTCAGCTCATCTATAGGAAGTTATTTATGATTTGATAAGGGTGCGTAAGTGGTATTTAGGTTTGTATGAAAACACTCTGATATTCAGATTTACACAGCTGATATTTTTGTGCGGTGTGCCACCAAGATGGCTTTCATTAGTTTGTCTTACGCAACTGCAGGTGATCAGGCCGTGAGGAGAGCAGTCTGCTTATTTAGATGCCATAATCTAGAGATACAACACTGGGGAGATTTGATATTGACTACTTTTGAAGACCTGAGTTTGAAAATTTGGCTATAACATATCCATAGGATGAAATAATCTTGCATTGATCTCAGTCTTTCTGCAGGTCAGTATATGTCTGAACTGCAAAGTAGTATTTTTAGTCTGATTTCTTCAAAAGTCCATAGTATTTGAATATCCTTTAAATTATCCATTCAAACAGCTATCAGTACAAACTGCTATGTGTTCTATGGTCATACTGTATTGCTTTAGATTTCATCCCATACTTTGCCTTTTTTTGATAGCATAACTGAATGAGATCAGCCATAAATAGTCCAGTCTGTACAAGAATATGGCGAGGTAACATGAAACTTGTTAAAATTTAGAGTATTTAATATCCAGTATATTATTTAATTCCAAAATACCCATAGCATATAACATACGTACACGATTATGAAGAGCTGTGGCTTTTCAATGTTATTCTTTTTTTTTCTGTCCTTAACACGGTAGTAGCTTGAATAATGGCCAGAACTTCCATGTTCTACTGTAGTGTTTTTACAAAGAGTTAACGTGCCAACACTTCTGATGGAAAAAGTGTGCTTATGTGGATAGTGTTTGGTTGTCACCGTTCTGCAGCTGCTACATCCCACATTGCATAGTTAAGACATAACTAAGCAGCGCTACGATGTTGATTACAGCTTGTCAGGCATTTCAGGCTGCTCCTCTATACTTAACTGAAGTAGATATTTTCTAAAAGTATGGGTCTCCAGCAACAACACTAGATTTCAGAAGTTTCCATTTTTTTTCGTTTTTAAGCTATTATGCAGGAAAAGATTCTCTTTAAATTGATTTTTGTTTTCTCAAATGGAGAAATGAAATTGTTTTGGATCCTTTTCAAAGTAATTTCTGAAAGGTTTCATTTTTATTGTATGATTTTATGGGCAATTGAACAATAATGTAGAGTAGGCTAGCTTTTTTTATTTCTGACACTATAATGCAAGGCTAACAAAATATAAAAACACTTAGCTTTGAAGTAGGCAGCTATTTTTGTGCTGGTGTGCAACTACTGAGTCATACATTTAGCTTTTTGTTTGATTATAAATTCTGCAGGGCAGAGACTTCTAGGTAATAGGTATAAAGCAGCTTGTAAAAAAACAGCATGATTCTGCATCAGTTTTATTCTACAGTAGGATTAAAAATAAAATTACCTCTTTGCAGTCTTTCCATGTGTCTCTGTTGATATCTGTTTACAAGAAAATTGTGCTGAAGTCAAAAGCGAGATTCTCATTTACCTGAAGGCATGAGAGATTTTCTGAAACAAAATAGACCTTTATGAAATAAAATTGATAGCGTTTTTATATGGCATTTTGCACAGTGAACTGCTGCAATAATGATATTATAGGTATCCAAATATTAATCATTACAATGTCTTACCTTATTATTGCATTATCACTCTGATATCTTCTTTCCTTGGGAATTACTACTTTCTCTGTTGTTTCACCTCTTTCCATCTCCATTTCTTTCACTGCAGCTAATTCAGGGCTTCCTGAAAAGCATTAGTTTGGCAAGAACCTGAATCGGTGCGCGGTTGTTTTCAACCACTCATACTGATGCAGCTTTGTAAGTGTTTGACACTCGGCACGTTGAACGGAGAGTGACAAGTCTGCCAGTAATCACCACGGTGTCTGTCCAGGTCAAAAAGTGAGAAATGTTTCCCTTCACCAACGTTGAGACAATGTGAGCAGAAACTGCATGTAAACTGCAACAGACCTGCATGGTACAGTGCTCTCGACAGGCTCTCTGGGTGCATGCATCGTCTGGCCGCCTCTGCGACTCCTCCTCATGTGCTTTCTCCTCTCTTCTTCTTTTGATTGCTTATTACCTAGGGAGGAAATTAAACCATCTCTTTTTATCACCTTCCCTTAAATTTTCTTCTGAAGATCGAAGTCGACTTGTCAAAGCTATTTTAAGACTGTATTTTATTAAACTCTTTAAAGAGGAAAGTCAGAATACAAATTGTTTCATTTTACTTTATTTAGTAAATTCTATGGCAAGATTTGAAGGAAAGCTGGAATTTTTTTAATTCCTTTTGACATCATAGAGAGAGACAAAGGATCGTAGGTGGAATACTGCAGCCCATAACTAAATTAAGTGTCTTAAGCTCTGTTTGCCAAAATGTCTTTGACAGTGAGTTTTGTTCCATTCCTTAATTGTATATTGCTTCATCTATTTTTTAAATTACAGGCGGAGATTGTACTTAATACAGAAAAAATCATCCACAGTGCTAGTTTGCACTTTGCAGTAATGCATTTTGGTTTAATTTTCGTTTCTTACAGCAGCCAACAAAAATCCTGTTGCCCACCTGTAACTTGAGTGGGTGTATCTCCCTTTGGAAATCAGGCTGCTGTGTTAGAAGTCTAGTGCAACTTTTATATCCTGTTTAAAGATTAAGGTACTGAAGATTTAGTCTGTAAAAATAGGTCTGTTTCATTTACATTTCCTTTTGAAAAGTTGCAATTTTATTTGCAGTGTAGCAACCAAGAATTGGATGCCAAATCCCTTCAAATAAGTAGCTAATCTGGTTTTCTGTTGAGATTCCTGCTTGGGACCCCAGTCCTTCTTATTTAAAGTCTACCTGTGATGTAGCTTTTCAGAGTTCTGAAGCTTCTGGGAGTAAATTCTTTAAAGCTTGTCCAGTTACTCTGATCAAGTACATAGTTGACAAGTTTCAGTTCCAAACTGGACTTTGTTATCATTTGTGCTGTGGCAGAGAGATTCTGATCCTCCAGACTTTCCTGCTTTCTCCAGCTACATCAGCTGGTCTAATAAAAAAACTACTGCTTTTACCACAGTTAACTTTATTTTAGGGAATATCTGGCTGCAGGTATGAATACTTATAATTCAGGAAAATCAAAAGTTAATGGTTTAAAATACATGAACCTTTTTTCTGTTTTGTTTATCTGATTTTGTTTATTCTTAGTAGATACTGATCTTTTTTTCTTAGGTAAAGTAACTAGGATAGAAGCCTCACCTGTCACCTGTAGGTACTTCTCAGTCACTGCTCTCTGGCACCGTGTCACCTGTAGGTACCTCTCTGTCACCAGGTAACATTCTGTTACTAGTGCCAGTGTTCCAGGTCTGAGGCTTCTGTTCTAGTTACTTTAAGGTTTTTTTTCTTGAGTAACCTCAAGTTCTGACTTATTTTCATCCCTTGATTTCAATTAATTCTTTGCTTTCCTGTTCCTAGACGTTACACCAAAAGAAACCGTTAGTTGATGAGTCTGAATCAATGAGTAACACTGGCTGATGAATTGTTGGTGTGCTTTGTTGTTTTTTGGGTTTTTTCTTTAGATTTTAGTAATCTGCGTTACCCTTCACTACATTTCTTAGACTAACATGCAGTCTTAAACTGAAGACAAGATGGAAATCCTGTATTATGAAGTATTTTCCAAATATATCTGGCCTTAGCTTCTTGCTGTCAGTTTTTTTTCTACCAGATTAATTAGTTAACTCTTTTGTGGCCACTTCCCCCTTTCCTAGTCTCAGTTATGTTGTGTGCAGAAATAACATGGTTTTTTCTGTCCTGGCTTAACAATTTTGTGTGCATCTCCAGTGAGTGTAGTAGCCCCTGTGCCATTACTGGGACTTGCTTCCAAGTTAACTTGCTCAGACTAACCTGTAGGTACTTCTCAGAGTCACTGCTCTCCTGCACCCTGTCACCTGTAGGTACTTCTTGGAGTCACTGCTCTCCTCCACCGTGTCACCTGTAGGTACTTCTTGGAGTCACTGCTCTCCTGCACTGTGTCACCTGTAGGTTCTTCTTGGAGTCACTGCTCTCCTGCACCCTGTCACCTGTAGGTACTTCTTGGAGTCACTGCTCTCCTGCACCCTGTCACCTGTAGGTACTTCTTGGAGTCACTGCTCTCCTGCACTGTGTCACCTGTAGGTACTTCTCAGTCACTGCTCTCTGGCGCAGTGTCACCTGGAGGTACCTCTCCGTCACCAGGAAACATTCTGTTACTAGCACCAGCGTTCCAGGTCTGAGGCTTCTGTTCTAGTTAAAGATGCACTGAGTCCTAGTGTTGAACACTTGTGCTTTTCTAGAAAGTTTTGGATTTTCTAGAGACCAAATAGGGAAAACCATACAGAATCTGTTGGTGTGTGAGTTTTGGAGTAGATTTTTTTTTTTCCTTGGTTTGTGTTATGGTGGTTTTTTTTTTTTAAATCTACCAAAGTTATAGGTCAGTAATTGTGCAACAGTAAGATGTCATTAATTAGAGACAATATCTTAAACATTTTAGCAAAGGTTAAAGCTATTCTGGGGTAAAACCTTTTTTTGCGGCGCTTGGCGGAGCTAAAGCAAGTAGCTCAGGAGGGAGTTGTGCTGAGCTGCTTTTGGTGTGGGAGCAAAAGGTAAAAACAAGAGACTTCAGTTTTCTAATGGAGCGGTTTTGAAGAAGGTTTTTAAAGGGTTGAAGAAGGTTTTTAAATCTGATTAAAATTATGCTAGTGTGAGTACGGATAAATTCAGCATAATAATAGAAAGGAAGAGCCAATAAAAGAATGAAGGAACTGTATTCTGAAGATAAAGATTTCCCTGGAGTGGTATAACTTACATAGCAAATTGTTATTCTTAGTAATCTCTTAGTGTTTGAGCAGCCACCTGAAGTGATTGCTTTTAACGTGGCAGCAGCCCTCCTTCAGGTTTGGTTTGGTTTGGTTTCACATCGTTACTAATTCTCATGTGTGTTGTTTCATTGTACTTTCAGTGGTAGGTTACAGCTTACTTCTCAGAAATTCATCAAAAAATAATTTACCTTTGGGACTGAAAATAGATTTTCACAGAATGTGAAAGCCAGTTTACAGCAAAAGAGAGTCTGTTACCCATACAGACTTGTCTGGTTTAGTGCGCTAATGAAACATCTACTTTTTTAAGCTCTCTTGTTAAAGAAAACATATATTTATGGTCTTTCTATTTATTTAGGTCTTTTTATTTCTCCACATAGAAGAAAATGAAGTTTGAAGTTGTTATTAAAGTCCCAGATTTTTTTAGGCATAAGAATTCTGGCTAGGGCTGGTTTATCTCCTGCATCTTTACCCTGTCTGACTGTTGTGCTGCTGAGTTGATCTGTATTTCTTGCAGTATCCCCTTACAAATGTGGCTTAAGGAAAGGGAAGCCCAGCTTTCATACTTCTCCCTCATTCCACAGGGATTTATCACAAATTGATTTCCCTTTCTTACAAAGTTGTATCTGTATATTCAGTGGCATCCAGTCAGCCTGGATTGACGAGGGTGTTTGGTCAACTTGTCTTCCCCGTTGCTCTGGCTTAAAAGAGGGATGGTAGAGCCAATGAATCCCTTAATTAATTTTTCTCTTTGCAGACAGGACATTTAGGTAGCCAGTACATGCTAACTGATTAGTAATTTGGAAGATGCCGAATATTGTCCTCTCCTGCTGAGGAGGTAGCTCAGTAAAGATAAACATTTTAGTTAAGGAGTAATCCAACTTTGGGAAAAGGTAGGTACAAAAAAATGCAACAAAACCAGCTAAGCAGTATTTGCTCAAATAAATTTCTCTGACTAATTGGCAATGAAGTCTATCAAGTACTTAATGTACTTTTGAAAGTCATTTAGATACAATTGAAAGTTGTTTTCAGATATATGCTATAAATAAGACCTATCAAGCATGCTACTAGGTAGGGGAATGAATACAACTGGGGAGCAAAGTAATTCTATGAGGAAAGGAAACTGAAAATTATTGTCAATAACACTGAAAGTGTTTGTTTCCCTTCAGGAATATATGTAAAATATGGACCAGAATGCTAAGAGTTGTTATTACCAGTCTCTGAAACTTATCTACAGGAGCCACTTCTGCTTTGGAGTATTGCTTTCGAACTCAGACAAGGAAAAAAGAGGAAAAGGGAAACATAACCCAGCTATTGTATGTGGGATTTAACTTCTCTTTGGATATCCTGTCCTTACAATAAGCTTGTAGAAGAAAATGATCTAACAAGTAGAGCTAGCTGATTAGTAACACATTTCAGTGTATGTGCTTTAATGTCTTGGCCACAAATGTGGCACATGGAAAACATTGGCTATTGGGCAAGAAGGAAATGGCTCAACTAAACATATCTGGGTACGGTTTTGGTCTACAGATTGTTGGCGTTTTGTTTTAATTTTCTAGTGCTAATTATTTTTCATATCTAACAGTAGATATGCAGATACTCAGCTGTGGTTCTAGTAGAGGCAAACTGTGGTCCAGTGAAGTTCCTGCTGTGGGCTCTGCCCATGCAGGGAGTTCAGTGGAGAACTGACACTTCTATGCATTATGTGTGCATGGCACTCTGGATGTCACTCAAACAACAAGGGGCATTTAGGTGATTTTATCCACATTTAAGAGCAACTGGGAGTCAGAGTGATTGCGTTACTTTAGCAGCACTACTTGGTAGAGAGCAAACTCTGCTTTCCCAGGGAAGGCAGGGGAAGTGCAGTCAGCATCTCCAGTGGACCGCAGTCTTGTGTGAGCTCATGTGAAAATGAGTGAAAACTGTTCTCACCCATTTGTATTGCTAGGTTAGCACGAGAGAGCATTTAAAATTTGAATAGTGAAATACCATATTTAATGTATACTGAATTAAAAAATTTCAGAAATTGATTGGAAGTCTCTTGAATTGACCCCCAGCATGACATCTGCTGCTAGGGTTGGGTTGCTTTTAGCAAGATGGTTGCAACTAGCATGAGGTCCAGAATGCAGAGTTCTAATTAGAAAAGCTCTTTACTTTCAAAATTGTTTCCTAATTTATAGATGAGGAAAAACATTTTTTCCCATGCTTAGATAGATCTCGGTACAGAAAGCCAAACATGTCGAGTTTTTCTTTCAAGATGCTAGAAATTGTAGACAGATTGCAAGTAAACCTTTTGAAGATTGCAAAGGATAAAGGTAGCCAAGGGTATTTCTTGAAAATGTATGAGAGATTTTTCACTGGTTATTGAAAACAATTATCAATAAAGAAAATACTCAGGGCCATCACTGTGTAACTTTTCTGTCTGTTTGTATATCGGCATCCCAGTGCTTCTCTTTCTNATCACTGTGTAACTTTTCTGTCTGTTTGTATATCGGCATCCCAGTGCTTCTCTTTCTTTTCTCTTTTCTTCTATTCTTTTCAATAGAAGTGTAAAATTATTTTGCCTTTAATTGTTTCTTAAAAAATTACTTCATAGTTAGAATTAGGCACTGCAGGCATTTTCTTTGCTAGTGCTTCAAGGAAGCATAAAAGCTAAAACATTAATGATGCCTTAGTGTTACTCATGATTAGTGGCTTGATAAGCTGATCCTAACAATAGGCTTTTTAATGTCTTTCTTGTTTTATAAAGGATTGGAGAGGAATTGCTGGCTGCTGGCAGCTTGTTGTGCCTTCTGAACTGCTTGCTGTTGGTCAAAATTAGCCATTTTTGAAATTTTATTTTGTTTGATTTCCTCTACCCTTACCATGTATAATGGGCAGAAAAGTTAACTTTAAGTCTTGAGATACAGATGGAACTGTGTGAGAATGAAGTCCTCCATGACTTCATTATAATGACTTCACAGCCTGAAGATAGCTTGTAGTGATAAAGGCATACAGCCTTAAAATATCAGATCAAAATTAAGAGAAAAAAAAAAAAGTGTAGCATATTTAGATGGATTTTGTCTTTGCAGTGTTACATTTTCATATTACTGTTTTGTTTTCCTTTTCTGTGATTTCCCTTTCCTGCCTTACTGAAATATTGCAAATTGCTCTGAAGAGGAAGATGTTTATGAATGGCTGTAGGATCTGCTCATGTGGGTATAATTGTTAAATTATTGCCATGAATGGAAGGAATGGATAAAACCTTGTCCTTTACTCTCCTTCCTCATTGAAGGACTTCCTTTCTTATGCGATATGCTTGGGTGCTTTGTCTCATCCAAAAGAATCAATTATCTTGAGAGTGTATAAGGTATCAGCCCATGGGGTACACGCTGAACTTTCATTTACTCAAATATGGAGCGTTACCACTGAGAGATGGATATTTGCCAGTGGGACTTGGAGCAAAATTTTGACTTCCTGTGTTTTCTGACCATGTTAACTGTCCTCCATAATGCTCTGTGGTGTTCAGCCATACCTAACTTATAAAATAAGATTTTCTGTGACATGCTGTTTACATTCAAGATTGATCCAACCATCAGTATTTGTTTATCCCCAAAAGAAACAGTCAATATTGATCTACCGTACCATAAACCCCTTTTACTTAAATCCACATTTACTATAATTTTTCTTCCTTTTTTTTTATGCTGGAAAATCCTCTTAGTCCATTCTGATATAGTTTGATATTACCATTCTTCTGTGTATTTTCATAATTCCTTATTCTTGTTTCTTTGATGAATTTTTCTTTAGAGGAAAACTAATGAGGGCAAATTCTTCCCCATCTGATCTATGAACAGCAGTTTCATCTCTTCTAATTGGCAAAACTTGTGGCAGTTTTATGTTCTTAATAATTCACTTGTTTTCTATATTGGTTCTTAGATTCACAATGGGTAGATCAGTATTCTAACTCCATGGTTATGATCGTGTCCTTAAATCAATATTTACAAAGCTCTTGGCAAGGAATAAACTGCTCCCTCAATTTAGGTTGGTAGGGAAGCAGTGTTCCAACATCCAGATCAATGTTTTGGGAACAAAAAACACCATAAATATACTTGTCGCGCAAGGCTAATTTTGTTTAACAAAAGTGATCTAAATTTGAATATTAAATATAGTCTCATCTATAGGTCAGGTAGAGATAACAATGAATTACTGTCAGATTTTTTTGACAGTAAAAAGTTAGTGTTGATGAATTTCAAGCATACTGTAATTTATTTTTTTGTGTTAATTTACACTACTTTTAGTAACATGAAGACCATAGACAGCACGTGTATATAATAATTGCTACAATAATATTCCAATAAATTTTAATGAACGCAAGTATTTGTCTCAAAGTGTGGAGACAGTATTGCATAGTCTGGAGAATTTTTATTGGCTGTATTAATTGATCTAATCAAGCTGGCTAATTTCAGGCTGAAGTAAAATAAATCCTATTAGTGATACAACAATTATGTTTACTTATTGCCTTTAGGAAGTGACAACAGTGTTAACAGTTATGCAAAAAGGACGTATTATTTGAGAAGGCTTTAGCTGGAAGTAAAAAGATGAATGTATGATTGCTGGCAATCAAAATAGTTTTATGTAAAATTGATCTTGCCAAATAAATCATGTTATAATCATCATGTAGGAAGTGCTAATTGAAAGAGAAGCATGGTCGTTTTCAGGGCCTGGCTGAATTGGCTTATATTCTACAGGAGGATGGAGTTTTCTCATAAAGCCTTTTCTCCTGCAGCACTGAACCACAGTATTTTTTCCTAATTTCAAGAGAGAATGTTCTCTGAAAGCTGTATCTAATACAAGCCCACACTTAAACAGGTAAATTGAAGCCAGTGCCTGTGTTCTGTGTCTCCTTCCCAGGTCTTTTATGTTCACATTGGGGTAACAGTAGTTTATATCATGAAAAAGAAAATCCTAGTATCTTTAGTTGGTTATTGTTTAATTATGCTGCTAAGTAAAAACATAATAACTATTTAAAATTAAAGTTTATTTTATGACTTTTATCTAAAATCTTACCTTTTTTAGACAGGTTTTTTTTTTTGAGAAGGAAAGAGAGGTTGAGCTTAAACATTAACTCAACAGTAACTGTTGGGGGAAAAAAAAAAGTTGGTTTTTTTTTTTTTTTCCTGTGGAAAGTTAGATGATGATTATCTAAAAAGCTGTAGGATAGACTTCAACACCGTGCTTCACACTCATCTCCGCCAAGCTCTAACTGGAAGCTCACTCTCTTGCCTTGCCAGGTTTTGGCATCTTTGTTTGGAAGACTACCAGCAGGCACCATTTTGACTTTGGGAAACTGATACTTTCAAAGCTGTTGGCAGCAGTGGTTGTAATGCCTGCTGGTTAAAAAATGGCATTATAGTACAGTAATATCTCATGCTTGATATTTAGTATTGTCTTTTATGCTGTGGGTTTCCATAGTGCTTTCTAAGGTGTATTTACACATCATCGTTTCACTGCCCACTTGAAAGCATTATCAAAGGATTATGGTCAAGTTTGGCATAGGAAGAAAAGCATCTCTAAAACAGAATTTTGAGGAATTATTTGAGGATAGCAAAAAAAAAAAAAAGATATCTAATCACATAACACCAGCTCAGGTCCTTATTTACCATCTATTGTGTAGGCATGTGGAGAATTAAGAGTAATGCTCTTTGATACCAGAGTGTCACCATAAGTATTAAAGCTCTAACAACTACTGCAATGATACTAAAGTTTATTATTTTCATATTGTTTTCATCTATCACTATCAAAGTGCCTTACAGAAGAACTCGCTGTTATTGTTACCACCTTGCAGATAAGGAAGCCGAGGTATGGGGAGGGGAGGTGACATACCCAAAGCTACTGAACAGACCAGTGCGAGTGAAAAATGCCCAAACCATGTTTCTTATGCGTAATTAAAAACTTTATTTCTAAGTATATGATGCCTTTCCTTTGCTTATGGAGATACAAAATTACAGGACCTCCAATCCCAAACATTACAATGATGGGGATTTGTAAGCTGTTTGAGAGAGCATCTTGTTCTGGTACTTTTACAGGCTTGAAAATCACTTTCATTGACCGTTTCTTTAGACCAGCTGCACCGCTTGTCTCCTGATAAATGGTGAAAATGTTAAATTTCCAGTCTGTAGTCCATCCAGATGCTTTCTGCTCCTTTGCTGTCTTTCCTTCTCGGATAAATGCTTGTTTGATGCACTGCTGTTTCCTGAGCAGCCTGTATCTTACGGCTGCATCCAATGCAGTCATAAGGACCAGAGGAAATGGTCTGAAGTTGCAGCAGGGGAGGTTTAGATTAGATATTAGGAAGAATTACTTTACTGAGAAGGTGGTCAGGTGCTGGAAGGGCCTGCCCAGGGAGGTGGTGGAGTCCCCATCCCTAGAGGTATTTAAGAAACGTGTAGACATGGCTCTTCAGGGCATGTTCGAGTGCCCGAGATTGTTTTGGGTTTTGGGGGTTTTTTTGTGTGTATGTGTATGGTTGGACTCAATGATCTCAAAGGTCCTTCCAACCATGAAGTTTCTGTGATGCAGATCTGTCAAACCACTGGCTCTAACAAGTACTGTTTTTAACAGAACATTTCTTGACATGAGGACTGCTTGATGGTTTATGTTGACTGTTATAGGGCAAGAAACTACACTGCTTCATTCTTAAGTAAAAAGCTTATTTGAAATGTAACTTTAAGTTTGCTAAACTTAGGAATGGTACAAAACATGTTCATTTCAGAAAACTGCTTCCTTAGAAGTTATAATGAGGCTTTTATAGCTATATCATGTGTATTTTGACACCACGCACAGGTTTTTAAATGTTTTCTTTCCTTTAGAAATGTTGAAATGGAGCTGTGTTTTAAAAATGCTCCAGAAAATCTGAGAATTCCTCTGGCAAAACTTCAGTGAATCAGCAATTCAGGCATCTTTTAAAAAAAAAACACACCAAAATACAGATTGAATAATCTTATGAATCAAGAGTAAAATTACATTTTTGCAAAGTTCTTTGGGTCATTAAATTGACAGTATTATGTTTAGAAAAAAAAGAATGGAAAGGTAATTTTCTAGGTCAAAACTATAAACTCAGTGTTTGGGACACTCAGGGTGGGGTTTAAACCTCACCTCCTTGAAGACAGCATCAAACCTGAGCCCCCTATTCCTGTGTAGCTGCTGTAAGCGTTTGGCTGTTATTTTCCCTCTCCCATCAAGTTGAAAAGATGATAGTGAGTTCTTTGGAAATTCTAGCTAAAGGATATTATGTAGCGGTACAAGCTTATGGTATGCAGTCAGGTATTTATATTGGGTATTGATTTACTTGGGTTGCAAAAAATTAAGGATGAGTGGTAAGGAGGGTGACCCCTTCTGTTAGGCATGGTGGGTGTACAGTGGGTGTTTCCAGACATCTGGCCGAGAGTGACCTGTGCCATAGGAGTGAGCAGCCTGCAGCCAGCCCAGCCAGCTCGACTCTGGGAGAGGATGGTACCTCGAACACACACTGTGCCTGAATTTTACTTAAAGGGAGGGTGTCAAGAGGATGGGGCCAGTCTTTTTTCAGTGGTGCCCGGTGACAGGACAAGAGGTAACAGGCACAAACTTGAGTATAAGAAGTTCCACCTGAACGTGAGGAAGAACTTCTTTACTTTGAGAGTGGCAGAGCACTGGAACAGGCTGCGCAGAGAGGTGGTGGAGACACCACCACAGAGGTGGTCTCCGTCACTGGAGACATTCAAAACCTGCCTGGACACGTTCCTGTGCAGCCTGCTCTGGGTGGACTGGCTTAGGCCAGGGGGTTGGACTAGATGATCTCCAGAGGTTCCTTCCAACCCCATATCATTCTGTGATTCTGTGATTCCCTGTGCTGAGCTGGAGGCAGCTATGTGTTTGGCAGTCAAGTTTTCCTACATGATGAAGCAAGCTGTTCTCTCTGAACTTCACTTTGTGAGGTGAAATGCCAACAAATTAAGATTGAAACATCTGCAGATGACTATTTTTTTGATGGATTGGGACTGCAGGCCATAATTCAGCACTTAATCTGCCTTAGCCTGTCAACACAGGGAGCTGAACCTCAACTTGCTACTGCACGAGATTCTCTCTGGGAAGCCAAAGCACTTGGCAGCTTGTTTTTTCTATATCATCAATCAACACAGCAGGCTTTAACTAACTTATGCCTGTGACACCAGCTGTTCCAAAGCATTCTTTTGGAAATGCGTTGGTCATCCCACTGCAGTGCGATCGTTGTCTTTTTATGGGCATTATTTTTAAATTTACTTTGGATCTGTTGCAGTAAACTCACATGTCATTTATTAGCATGTCAGTAATAATATAGTATGTGCCATATGCCATAGGTACTGATTTATCAAAAACCTCTGCGTTTTCACAGCTCAAAATAAGCAGGCCAGTTCAGACACTTAAAAACTACGTGAGAATCCAAGTGTTTGCTTTTTATGAAAAACTTATAACATTGTGTGAAATCAGAGTGTGGCTTCCCATTTGAAGGTGGCTAAAATCTCTCTGGAGACTGAAGTCCTTGGTTTGTAAGGTACTTATCACTGCTATTATTTAAATAATATGATGTATCACCTAAGTTGTTAATAAGCAAGAATGAATATCTCTTTAAGCCATTTTATTTAAGAAATAACATCCCCCTGTGAAATGTCACTGTTAAAATACGAAGTTTAATCCAGCTTTGAATCAGGATTAAAAATCAATGATTTAAATTGGTTTGGACTTAAAAATTATGTCAGCCCACTTTCAGCACTGTTAATTTGTGCTACGTGGGATGTTTTTGTGAGCAACTACTATTTTAGTGAGCACACTACCATTTTCTAGGTTTAAAGAACATCATTCATGTCGTCTTAGATGATCATTTCATGTTTTTATCAGTTACAGGAAGCTTTTACTTTCCCTACTAGATGTAAGATTTTTACCAGCCTCCAAGTAGACTGCAAATCATTAACCACTATTCTTTTGTCCAGTGAGTTTTTTACTCATCTGGTTTCCCTCCATGCAGATACAAGAATATTGTGGGAGACAAGTCAACAGTTGAGATAAATGACAACTACTGCTCTCCTCTCATATGTAAATTCAGTCATCGTATCAGAGAATGCACCTTTTTTCTCTTTCATGTGCCCAGAAATGTGCTACAAGATGACTTGCTTCATGATTTTTTGCGGGGACCAAGGTGAAGCTGACTTGCCTGTATTTCCCTGATTATTTTTTGGACCTTTCTTCATGACGTTTACACTCACCCCATCACTAGGGGTCTCCGTTGCTTTTCAAAGACAATATAGAGTGGTGATAGAAGGATGTTGGCCAGTTCTCTTCAGCCCTCGAGGATGCAACCCACTGTGTCATGTAGACCCTTGAGTTTGCTCAAGTAATCTCTCGTTCAGTCCTCATCTACTGGTGGTAGTTCTCACTGAGATCTTTCACTGGTCACAGGGGCTGGGAGACTGAGTGCACCAGCCTCACCTGCGTGTGCTGTCACTAAATCCCACACCCCACTCGGCAGCAGACTCACACTCTCCTCCTTCAGCCTCTTTATTACCAATGTGGTTGTAAAAGCTCTTCTTACTGCCCTTGGCAGCCCTTGAATGTCTTGTCTCAGTAAAGCCAAAGCCCATCAAAACCGGTCAATGTGATGTTTCTAAATTTCTCCTTTGTAGCATGTCCCAGCTACTATCTCCTCTGTGCTGTCTTTTTAGGTTAGAGTTGTGTCATGAGTTCCCTTCTTAGGCAAACTGGTCTGAAATGTCTTCATGTTTGGAAATTTTGCAAATTAATGTGTTCTGCTGATGGAAGCTCTAGCTGTAGCACATACAACACCCCCAAACACAGGTTAGAGACGCTTAGCTCAGAAGTTTCGTTACAGTTATCCAGAACAGAATCTCCTTGTTCTATAATTTATTAAATACCTGGGGGGGAAAGGGAGACCTAACTTAATCTGTTATTTAATAATTTTTTTAGTCCTTAGATGTTAATTAGAGAGGATAAATTATCTGGCACACTTATTATGATTTTTGGCGTCCAGATGGATTCTGTAATGACAAAAGAGTTCCACAGTAACAGATACTTTTTTTTTTTTTGTCATCTCAATCAGCTGTTCCTTTAATCATCTTTAAAAAAAAGAAATGTAAAATTTTATTATGAAATAGGACAAGAAGTATGACAGATAAAATTAAGTAATTTTAACTATTCCTGAAGCTGTCTTTGGTAATGTTTTCTCTTTATATATACATGTTTAGTATTTATGGAACAAAGTATAGTAGCTTAAGGTAGAAGCTAAGTTCCATTTAATCTTAATTACATTATTTTTTGTTCACCATATGCAGTAATCAAAAGATATATGATGATATTTTTATTTTCAAGAGCGAGGGCAAGACAAATTGTTACATGAAATGATTGCAGCTTCTTGTTGCCTGAGTCTTGCTTTTGGCCTGGGATGGCAAAGTCTCCTGGATCACTGCTGCCTTTGTTTATATAGTGCATCCAGGAGAAAGCCTGGGGAGTTTGGGGTGATGACAGTGAGGGGAATAAGACTTTCCAGCCTCATGGGAAGCAGCATGGCTGGCTCTTCAAGGCTTAGCCCCTGCTCTCAGCTCTTTCCTTCCCCTCTGCTCCCCTCGGCAAAAACAGTCTTGTCCTTGGATGAGCAAACATTAATTTTTGCTCGCGCTGTTGGGAGCCCTTCAGCTGTCTCAGAGTCACAGTTCATTTTTAGAGACTGAGACAAAGGGGGCAGAAGTTTAATTGCAGACTGTTTTCTGGTGGGTCCATAGAATCAGATGCCTGAAGGGGAGCGATTGGCCATAGGAACCATGTCAGTACTGTAATGGTGTAGGATCACCCCTTTACAGTTCAATATTAATGAGTTTTGCTGCATGCTTTACATTAATTTGTTGAATCTAGCTGCGTACAGCAGTTGTTTATATTATATCACTGAAGTATGTCTAAAAAGATTTGTATGATAAAGTATCGGTAGCAAAGCTCAAATAAATTTACTGCAGAGATGAATAAATACATTTCAAATATAACAGTCTAACCAGATGTAATTTTTGAACCCATGCACTGTACATAATTAAATGGGAAACACATTTTCACACAATGCAGCGTGTACTGTGCCAAGCACCTGTGCCTGCTGGTTTTATGGATATCCCTTTTAGGTAGTCTGGTCCAGAAAACTGGACTCAGTGCCTCTGTTAAATTGCTGTTTGGTCTGATGTCATTCTTCATGCATCTTTCTGCATAAGGAATAAAAAGAATATGGATGTAAACCTTTTTGTAAACAGCTTTGAAATCTGTGATGCAAAGTGTTGTAAAAAATGAATTTACTTGCACATCTGAGAAACTGGTGTGGAGGGCTCTGGGGAAAGGATGGATCTGGCCATTCTCTCACCAGGTTATTAGGGCTCTGCTGGGTGTCGGGACAGTGTCCTTGATTACCTCTTACTGTGAAGGGTAAGGATATTTAAACCTCTCATTGTGAAGGGTAAGGATATTTAAACCATCTTCTCCTGTATGAATGTAGTCTTTCCTACTAACACAGGACAAAGCAATCACAAACAGTGAGCTGTAGTGTGATGGCAAATGATGTGAAGTACTTTCTGTCTCTGTTTACTGCGTGTTGTGGGAAGATAATGATGAAAGAGGTTTTCATTCCAAAGGGAATAAAGCCAATCCATATGATGATGTGTGTGGCTGTCCTGCCTGCAAGCTGTATCTCTTTTGCTTTCCAGTGTGAAAATAGAATTTGTCACCTTGTAGTGTAACTGCAATTTGTCTTCTGCTTTGTTCCTTTTTCTGTTTGCTTTTGGTTTTGGGATTGAGCTGGTACTTAAAAGCATGCTTTTTAAGAAATTGGGTTGAGAAAATTATTTTTGGTGAAGACTCAATCTAAATTTTTAAAGAAATTATCTTCTGTGTGTATCTTCTAGCCTTTTGATGGCTCATAGAAGACCTAAAAGAACCACCACTTAAAACCCTATGTTAATTGGCAATTTTGTCCAGAAAAAGTAATTTTCTTATTCACAATTATGTAATATCAGGATCTATTTCTAAAATCCTTTTTTTTTAAACTGCATCCATCAATACATAGATTTCTTTCTACCTGTGTGCAAAGGGTTATTATTCGCAAATTCTTTTTATTTTATTATTTACAAATTCTAGAAATTATTCCCAAATTCTTTTAAGTGATTATTTGCATTAGTTTGTCTTCAGGTTAGTAACAGGTTTCTACTTGATCTCCTATTCCTTTGTATGTACATATCACAACACAGTTTAATTTCCACTGTGGAATTCTGGAAAGGCATTTTTTGTTATTTATTTAGACTTTTTCTTGAGATACTGTGTTCTGTTAAATTTTGTCATTTATTTTTAAAATGTGAATTATTTTAATTGTGCTGTGGTATGTTACTGTTTTATAAAAGAGAGATAGATGATTTATTATGATTCTCTAAATAAGTCTGCAGTGCCCAGCTGTTGTTGGAGAGGTAGCAGGCACTGTTTTGCCTGCCTTCAAGCCAAGGCAGAAGATTTAACTTACGTACAGAGCATGGAAATACATTTGCTTAGAAAACATGACATGGATTCCCTGGTCAAATAACTACTTCAGAAAGTGTAGATGTCCTGACTTTCTAAGTTGTCCAGCCTGCAGATGTAAGCTCCTTGCAGCTGAACCTGCCAAGCTTTTTGGGGTTGTCCGTAGCAGAGAAATGGTTTTCTATTCTCTTAGGAGGTAAAGGAAAAAAATAATTGAGCAACGTGGAGAACAGTGTTGTGAAAAAGGAGGATTGAGTTGGAAAAACGTAAAGAAGTGCTGCATTAGGGAAGGGGATCCAGGAAGCAGTGCAGTAGCATGAAGGGAAGAAGAGGATGCCAGTTTGACTGCCTGAGCACTACTGTAATAAGGAAAGATGGACAGAGAGCACAGCCTGGGATATTAGAATAGGAAGGAGGATTCAGGCTGGTATTTTGAAGTGCCGTTTTGCCTACAGCAAGAATTCTTTGGCAAACATTTAATTTTTTTTCTTACTGGAAGGAAGTCTTTGCCGTATCACAGGTGTCTGTTAAAAATATAATTTTGTTTTTTCCATTTTGGGAAATTGTATGAATGTCAGACACTCGTCTTTAATACATCAATGCTCTGGTCTTCTGATTTGGTCCTGGAAAAGTGGTACAAATAGAGAGTAAGTTTGGGGTATGCTGACCTCCTGCAGAACAGGGACCTCTTCAGCACTGTCACTGCCTTTGAGTAACACTGGTTGTGTATCGCTAGAGAAAATTATTTTGCTCTTCAACTGTGGGAATTTACCACTCCCTAGTAAAATCTGACAATTCTCATGCTTAAAAAGCCTTCAGTCTTTCTGACCAGGTATATATATAAAATCTGCTGTTATGACAATTTGTTTGGGCCATACTGCTGATCTGGTAACATATATTACTTCTTTTCTTCAGATGCACATGTATAAATACCGCTGACCTGTTTCTTATGATTGAATCTAAAATCTGTACTATCTGGAAAGTAATTTCTTATAATGATTTCAGTAAAGAAATACTAAACAGCTTTATTATTGGGCTAAAGGAAAATTTAGGAAAAATTATCAATATTATTAGCCTTTTAAATTTCAAAATTGCCTTCTGTCCTAAATAAATTAAATCCTACTAGAAATATGGAAAAAAGGTTTTTTAAGTGAGCTGTATCGTTAAAACCTCCTGATGAACAGAACCAAAATTATAATTCAGTCTTTACTTGATCCTTAGATGCTAATTAGAGCAGTGCTTGTCTTGCTCAAGGGTCTAGCATGGCATATGCATTACTTTTTGATAGAAATAAAGTATCTCAATATTTGATTACTGGAGGAAGTATTGGAATACGGTAGTCACATATTTGAATTACTTTGCAGATATAATGCACTTAAGTTGGATTGTATTAAAAATGTCAGAACTTTTTTTTCCCCCCAGCAATCTCATTGGAATTACCTCAGCAAGTCCGGCTAGTAATGTGCTGCTTCTGTAACAAGGAGAGAAAGTTGTAAAAGAAGCAGCACTACAATATAAATAGAGTAAAGTTAAGGGTATCTTTCTACTGGGATGATACGTCCCTTAAGAAAATAGAAACATTCTACTACAGTATTCTTCCCCCAGAAAAGCCCCAACTGACACAGATGGGTGACTCCATGGCTGAAATGGGCCAGAGAATCCATTATTACTAGTTTTTGAGATTAGGCTGTAGTATTTAAGGTAGAATTAATATGTTGTTTAGAATATTGGTAGACTTAATTTCTTGTTATGTCTGTGAGATGTTAGGTTTATACGGCTCTTGCTCTTTCAGTTGAGCCTGAAGACAATTTAACTGTTGGCCAATAAATATGTCTCATATTGATGCTGTAGGACTTTTTTTTTTTTTTTTTTTTTTTTTATAATTGGGATTCCCAGAGCTTCCAAACGATAAAGTTTCATGACTGTTGATAAAGGTTCATAATTTCTTCTTGACTCAGTACTTTAAAACCTATGTGGGGCTGGGAAAATCAGACTCCCTGCCTGTAGGAATGCCCCTTGTTTATTTCTCCTGGAAACTGAACCCCTTTCTTAACTCTTGAGGACGTTTTTTTGGTAGATAATAAACATGAGTTGTATTTCTCATGGATTGTTAGAGCATAAAGACACTAGTTAAAACCTTGAAACACATTTCCAAACTTTATCCAACAGCAATATCCAGATTCAGGCAAATTCGTATGAGCCGGACAGACTTTTTTTTTTTATGAGATCACAGCATTTTGCTTTTCTGCACAGCATTTTGCACACAGTAAACACACAGCATTTTGCTCTTCTGTAACCCGAAGCAATTATAAACTGTAGTTTTATTTTTTCCAATTAAAAAGGTATTGCATTATTCGTAATAAAGCAGAACGTTTCAGAGAAAACTATAAGCTGTAAATTAATGACTACCTTCTAAATTCTGGACACATGTAGATTTGAAAGAGTTCTATTCCAGAAGCTGAAAATCAATATTTAATGAATACACCCACTACATCTATCAAACTAGCAATATAATAAATGTGCAGCCCTCTCTTTTCCTTCAGAAGAACACTTTTCAATTACTTCTGAACAGTGCATTGCTGTGGAAGCATTGAGCACGCTTGCTGGTCGGTCTGGTCTGAGCACCCATCCTATATGGTTTGGGCACTCATGGTGCTGCTTTTGTGGCTTTACGGGAGTTATGGCCGCAAAAGCTACAGAGGTGGGTACTTTGTGACTTTTATTAACGTTGGCACAATTCCTTTGGCTGCATCCTAGATAATGTGTAAATATGTGATATTTTGAGTCTTTATATGTCGTATTCACGTAATGGAAGAAACCGTTTGGCGTTGAGTAGGTCTGTCATAACAGTGCGATAAAAAACTGGGCTTATCCCTTTTTGAGTGTCAGGGTATACTGAAGGACACCTTTGACTCTGCCCAAGCTTCCTTTGGCCACATGGTACCTCTCATATCTCTGTAGAATCACAAAGTGTTGATAAACTATAGTCATAACAAGCAAGACCAAGTTAATTGATATTTCTTGCCACATCTCTGCATGATATGCTTCTTTCAAATACAATGAGCTGGAGAATCCTTTATCCCTCTATGGGCTCGTACCTTCTTGTCTTTCTTACATGAGATCTCTGTAGTTAGGGGTTGTATTAAAATGTATAGAAAATGGTTACCTGGTAGCAGCAGGTAACTGTTGTGTTCTGCAAGTGAATTTTGAGAGTATTTGCCCATGCAGTTTTCCCCAAGTTAGATATTCTCAATGGAGAGCATCAGCCTTGACAGAATTTGAGCTTGTTCCATTTGTTTATTGCCATAAACGTTCTCTACGTAATGCGTGGTCGGTGGAGCAGTTGCTCTAAGGCCAAACATGCTTTTAAGAGGGGTGGTATGGAAGAACCAAAACTTATTACATGGTATATATTACAGCAGAGGACCACAAAGATGATTAGGGACCTGGAGCATCTCTCTTAAGAGGAAAAGCTGAGGGACTTGGGTCTTTTTAGTCTAGAGAAAAGAAGACTGAGGGGGGATCTGATCAATGCTTATAAATACTTAAAGGGAGGGTGTCAAGAGGATGGGGCCAGTCTTTTTTCAGTGATGCCCAGGGATAGGACAAGAGGAAATGGGCACAAACTTGAACATAGGAAGTTCCACCTCAACATGAGGAGGAACTTTTTTCCAACTCTGCCACTTGAGGGTGGCAGAGCAGTGCAATGGACTGCCCAGGGAGGTGGTGGAGTCTCCTTCTCTGGAGACATTCAAAACCTGCCTGTTCCTGTGCAGCCTGCTCTATGTGGACCTGCTTTGTCAGGGGGGTTGGACTAGATGATCTCCAGAGGTCTTTTCCAACCCCATATAATTCAGTGATTCTGTATTTTTTATTTGCTGGTGGCTTTTACACCAGTTTTCCCCATTCCCTTTCTTCCTGATTGCTTCCTTGTCTCAGTGAGATGTTATAGAAAATGGCAAGCAGGCAGATGCTGTGGATGTTTACACTGAAGTCTGACAGCTACAAGGTGATATATTCATGGAAGGGAAAAAAAGATGTTTTCACCACGTACAGGGGGTCATATAGAGGCCTGTGCTCAGCTGGCCTTTGAAAGCTGGTTTCTAGTACAGGACTGAAAGCGTTACGTGACAACCGGTGTCTCTGAGTTAATACCAGGGTACCTGGCCTAGGCTTCAGCCAAAGGGGTTAAAACCAGAAGTGGTTCTGGTCCAACAGGATGGATTCTGTTTCTGTCAATGGTGAAGTTTCGGGAGGTGAGACTGATCGTGACAAGCTAACAGACTTAGTAGGCTTTGTGTCCAGAATTGTCTTTTGCCAGAACTAAGTTCTCGTTTCGTTAACTGGGCAACTATTATAATGACATTTTACAAATTGAATGCAATTGTATAGACCAAGATTTTTCAAGAGACAAGTTTGTGGGTAAAAGTGACTTAAATGATTGGGAGAATGCCAAGGGGCCAGTGGGTTCGGTTCATTTTGAATAATTTTATGTCACTTTCAGATTATTAGTAATTAATAGCAATATGTTTTTTCCCACTGTCCCCTGAGCAGCGTGCAACAGCCCCTTCCCCTGCTCCTCCTGAACTTTATTGTTTCATCTTAAAAACCCAACAACCGAAAAAAAAAAAATGTCTCCATACAATTTCATATTTCTCATTTCTCTATGATTTTCTGGCCTAATTTATTTACCCTGTAAGTACAAGAAAACTTTAACTTGGAGCTCTGCCAGCTCATGCAGAAATTCAGAGTTGAAAGTGAGTATCTCACATGAGCATGAAGATGTATCTTACAAATACATGCATTAATCTATAGGTCATACCCCACCTGCAGCTGGAAGAATGGTGAATGGTAGAATCTTTTTGAAAGCATGAACCACTAGGTTATGTGTTTGTTTTTCATGAGGATGTTGAATCTGAAGCCACTCTTACCCTTCTTGTGTTGTAGGTGCTGTAGCAGTTTTGATCCCTCGCCTAGACCTGGTGATTTCTTTCGTCGGAGCCGTCAGCAGCAGCACTCTGGCACTGATTCTGCCACCTCTGGTTGAAATCCTCACTTTCTACAAGGAAAACTTGAGTTTGTGGACGATATTTAAAGACATTTTTATAGCTGTCATTGGAGTTGTTGGATTTTTAACAGGGACCTATGTGACGGTTGAAGAAATCATTTATCCTGCATCCACAGTTCTAACTAATGCAACAGAGAGCATCCCTGTGGATTTAAATGCTACTAACTTGGTGGCTGGTTTAAAGTAATAACCAGGGACTTTGAACTACTTTGTTCTTTAACAAGAAATCCTAGATGGATGGCAGACCTACGTGTGGGACAAATTCCATTTCCACATGAAGTTTTGAAAAATAGCATGCAGCCCTTTCTCACTGTTGTTTGTTCTTTCCTTCGTTCCTTCCCATCTACCTGAATTGCCTCCTTTGCTCTCAACTTCTGCTCATCAGCTGAATTGATGTCAGGATTTAATATATATATATGAATATAGAAAGGAAATATGATTTTAGGTTATTTTCCAGAAAAAGAAGAGTTTTTATAAGGAAGTCAAGATGCCTTCCTCCTCAGAAAAGGTGGAAGTCAATCCATTCCTAATATCTAGGCACCAAGTCTAAGCACTCCTGTTTTCACACCAGCTCTGTTGTAAGGGCTGGAGTGGGAGCTCAGTGATGCATAGACCTTCTCTTGGCTCTCTCTGACGGGGTGGATTGCACCCCGGTGAACCAGAGGCACTATAGTTTTAGAAAAGAGCAGCTGTGGTTTTCATTTCCGTTCTGGGGACTTAGATGTTTGCCACGGAGAAGTTTTTGGGTAGTTGCAGTTGCCTGGCTCTGGTTCCTGGGGGTAGCTGTGTCTGGAATTAGTGTGCTGTGCAGAAGGACTGTGACTCTTATTCAGTCTTTTCACAATGGAAGGTTTTCAAGCAATTGGAAGGACCAAGCCCACCCTGGTTGGTATAGGTGACCACTGCTGGTGGTGGGTTACATGACAGGAAGCATAAAAGCATTTTTATTTCGTGCCAACTAGCTTAACATCTAGGCTGAAGAATGGACAAGGCTGTAAGGTTTAGAGGTAAGGCTGGATCTTTTACTAGACCAAAAGATAGCCAGTTAGGAGTGTTCTTGCCATCCTACATGATCTGTTACTGTACCATGAGGTGTTCAGCATGGCCAGACCCCTGCTTCAGGGAGATGTCAACTGTGATACTCCCTAGAGCCGTGGAGCTCTGACTGTCCACAGCAGCTTTAAAGATTCACCATGTTAATTTCTGTGTGAGAAAGGGAAGGATGAGACGCTGCTGTCTAGAGTGGAGCTTGTGCCATACTTTCAAACGTATAAGCTGTGGGTTATTTGTGAAAGGTTTTGTGATTCCACAGCACTGTGAGCTGGGGGGCACTGGGAGGATCTGCTTGGAAGCTCTTTCTCCCTCGAGGGCACCACCTGCCTGCAGGTTGTCTGAAGATGTGGGTTATCTTAGGACTTGCTTTCAACTACTGGTACTTTATAGGGAGGTACAGCTTATATGAGATGCGGGGTATTCATGTGAGGACATGATTTTTTTTTTAGAAAGTAATTATATATCCCTTTTGGACTTTGAATCCAAACTTACAGGATGTTGTTTATCAGAGCAATATTACTTTCTTTAATGATGCAAAAACATCCAACACCACAAATGATAAGTAGTTTATTTTTGTACATTCTGGTAACTGCTGTCCTGACCCATTTTTTACACCATTTCTTTATCACTGATTTCAACTATAGAAATGTATGAAATACGGTATTTTTTTAACATATTACTAGAAGTCTGTAGACTGCCTGTCTATATTTCTATTGGAACATGTAAGAATTATTTTTGCATTCTTATATTCTGCCTTAAATAGTATCTAACACACCCTTTACTGATTTTTCCTTCTTCTGTCCATTCTAGAATCAGAAAAGAACAAGTTGATAAGTTGGTAATTGGGTAGAAATTAGTTTTATTCAGCAAGCCTGCACACTGAGTCCCCAGACAAAATCCTGATTTTTAGGGTTCGTATTTGACTTTCTGGCTCGCGTTTCATAGATTACTTTCACTCTGAATGCTAAAGGTATATTTTTGGTCTTGATTTCTAAAAACACTCTATATTTATATAGAACTGTATTTATCATACTCATCCCTGTTATGAAGAAACTCCTTTTTCTAAGGGATATTTTTAATTATAACATTCCCCCCAAAAATATGTTAGGCCAAAACCTCTCTACTGTGTTCATACAAATTAAGATAGAAATATATGTAATATTTTGCTTGCCTTCAGTATAGTCCTCAGAAATCTACCATTTGGCATTACAGTGCTAGAGTAATACAGTGCTAGCAATACCTATATTTATATTTTCACTTCAAAATATTTCCTCAGTCATCTACCATGTGGTGACTGTATTTGAGCACTTTCATCTCCGTGTTGACGAGGGCATTTCTGATAGGGATTCGTTATCGCATGTAGTTCAAACTGCATGTGTTTGGTCAAGCAATAGTTCTGAGTAAGGCTCTTATTTTCATTTTTATGTGGACAAAGTTAAATACTGGGCAGGCACTTTAAAGGGATGAGTCTCTGCGGGTATGATACTATAGAATTAACCTTTGGTATGGAAGTGCCACAGCAGAGCAAACACAGGTAGTTTTTAATCTTTAAGGTGTTTTAAAAGACATTGAATCTAAGCATTTCCATCTGTTTCATGGTGAGTCTATTGTTTACCTAAACTGTACACTACACGCTGATAGATATGGTTATGTGCACCAGATTTTACTTGACATGAAACATTTCTACGTAGAACGTTTTTAGTAGGACCGATAGGATTGAAATGGAAGTTGTTTTTCCTGTTAGTTTTGCATCTTTCTGTCCCTGTGTGTTTGGAGAATAAAGGACTGTCAAGTCCCTTCATATCATCTCTTCTGCATCCATTGTGTCCTAGTGAGTGGCTCTGAGAAGGTGCTTCTGCCAGGACTTGACCGGGTCAGAGTTTGGTGGGGGTTTTTGGCCGGTGGAAGTGAATACTGACATGGTAATGTCAATGAAGATTTGCTCAGCTGGGTTCCAAGAACCTAAATAGGTGGCCTTGGTACTCAGGTGAACGTAGTGTGTTTTTTTGAAAGCCAGGCCACTTGTTTAGAAGCTTGATAAGTTTGAGGAGTCTCATCTCAGCCATCATACTTTGGGTAACCTGGCCCAAATACAAGCCCTTACACCTCTTAGTGCCGTGTTTGCCGGGGGAGCAGCCTGTGGAGGAGCAGATTCTCAGACCGATGTAGTCCCGCTGACTGAGCAGGTACGGAGTAGTGTGTTGGTGCAGTGGGTCGGTGTTGCCACGTCTAGAGATGTTGTATCTTTTGAATCTTTAAAATGTTTATTAATGTATTTTGCACAATGTCGATTTTCTCCTACAGTGTAGGATTTTTGTTATTTTAACACTCATACCGTGCATTTGTGTGGCCTGCTCTTTCAAACAGAAAGAGTGAGGAATCAGAGTGTCTTGCTTTGGATGAGACTGAAATGTCACGTAGTGAAAAACTACTAAGTCTGAATAATAAGAGTGTTCCTGTGAAACATTGCCAAAGATTTAAAAGGTAGGAAATTCTGACAGAAACCTCTTCTGAGTAATAAGAGTGTTCATTCAACTTTTAAAGTACTGTAATATAAATTGCAAGTTAAGATGCAGAGAGTGAAACTGAGAGATTTAATAGGTATGGTTTACATTAATATATATTTAAGATGGAAATATAGTTTAGCACAAGCTAAATTAAACTGAAAATGTATGTGATTGGCTTATGTTCTTGACAAGGAACAGAAAGCTATTGTATTTATATACTGTACATGCACTTATATTTTGCAATATAATATTGTTAACAATTTTAATGTAATTTAATCATTAGCTGCACTATAAGTTACTGGATCAATTTCTTGTCTATAACTGTTCATCCTCAAATATTGGGCAAGTAAGAGGGTGGGTTTGCCTAATGTTCTGTAACTTAAATCTTCTGTGTCAATAAATACTACAATAACATTATCCTGCTAACTCACTGTTATCCTGCCTGTCACCACTACTACATCACTTGAAGAAATAGCTGTCTCAGTGCAGAATTTACCTTTGAAGTTATCCAGGGAACGGCAAGCGAGTGACTTGAGACTGTCAGACAAGCTCAAGAGCTGACTTTTCATTGATAATAAATCTCACTTCAAAGTCACACAGGCACTCCTGGAAAATCCCATTTCCACTCCAAGATTTTTTTGTGCGGGCGCGCCTAAAGTGAGTCTTGTGCATCTGCTCAGGAAATGAGTTTATTTCTAAATGCACAAAGGCAGCCAGGAGTTCCCACTGAAATTCCAGTTCCCATTTAGAAAACTGCAACAAAAAAGGCAGAATCTAAAAATTGGACAGGCCCTTATATATGGACTTGGCCTTAACTTTAAGTGTGGCATGTTGGATAATGGTATGGAAGAAACTGATGTTCTGTACTTTCTATCTAAATTTTAAATTACGAGTTGAAAACAAAAGTGGCAGCATAAGCTTTCACGTTCTCACCAATTTTGCAAAAGGACTTGTATTCCCCATTTTCATACAAGGCCCTTTGAAGGTGTGGTCAGTGGGGCATCCAGAAACACCCAACCTGTTATAGAGAGGCCTGTATGAGTACAATTTAGGCAGAAGTAGTACACGAATGTCCTTGAGAGTGATTCACCAGAAAAATGGTTTTAAAAATAAGAAACCTAGAATGGCCTGAAAAACTTCTAACGCCAGCAGAGAGCCTGTAGCTGTTGGACTGGAAAGATAGATTTCAGCCTCCTGGAACTCAAGAAGAATTTGAATCCTTATCTCCCTAAAAGATGAGCATGCACATGGCCAAATTCCCTCTTGGGTCTAGCTGTTAGGGATGTGTACTTTTACAAGCAGACCTTCAGGAGCACTCCTACTTCTGAAAGTCCAAGTCCTTTTAACCTGAGTTCTTCAGTTCCTGAATTTTTACAAATGCTTTAAATTTGTTTGTTTCTTTTAAAAATGGCCGTAGGTGGCTAGTTATTAGGAATTCCATTATTCTCCTCTAATATATGGAGTATTTTCTAAAGTAATTTCTAAAAGGTTCGACAGAAATGCACATTATAGCCAACACTTCACATTTTAGATTACTTTGTATATCTTAGATGTCTGTGAGACAAAACTGCTGTTACACAAGNCAGCTTGAGTGAAAGGTTCTTATTTTTTATAAATAAATAAATATATATATTTTGTATATATTTATTAAAATTACCCGTTCTTTGCCTGTCTAAGAAATTTTCTTGCAAGTCACTGTTGTGCCTTGCATCTGGTGATCTTTTCTGGCTCAGAGTGCAAGGCTTGCTCTGTCCCCGGCTCTCAATTTTCGACTAAGTCATGCTGCTTGTCATCATGCTGTGGGCTGTTATTTATGCTCTGCTTTGTTCATTCAAAACACCTCTATATCATAAACTCATATCTGAATTAAATTTATTCCAGAAGCTCAAATTTCTCCTTGTTTTGCTGAACCCAGTTGGCACACCTGATTTTAGAAGATGAGATTTGGAGGAAGCTTAAGTGCATCAATTGGCAGTGATGCTAAAAAGAACATGTGCCTGCGTTCAGTGGAGTTACCTACGAAATGAATCAAGGTATGTTCAATTGTTGGGGTTGTTACTTCAGGTGGGAAGCAGGAAAATTCTGTGGAAGGTTTCCTGAGCTGCATGTACCATTTCTGCTACAGTGATGCCTAAGACCACACTAACAATGGTGTCTCAAAGACCGTGGCACGACAGCCCCCAGCCAGCCAGTGGACCTGTGTGATTTCAAACACAGGCGTAACGGTTACAGGCACAGAAAATCCCTGCTGAGGTCCCTGTTGGCCTGATAGACTCAACCAAACATGAGACCATGTGCCTGCTGCCCATGAGTGTAATGGTTGTAAGCGTTGGCCTGTAGTGAATCTGGATGCAGGGTTTTATTTGCCGGGAGTTGAGAGCTTTTACCCTTCTCAGTTCTCATCACACATTCCTTCTCTTGCTCCCTCCCAGCACTACATTCACCAGAGCTTGACTTTCCCTCCCAGGAGAGACGTTGGGTACAAAGTTTTGTTGGTTGGCACTGCAGTTACCAGTCCTGGGCATTACTGGCTGAGGTGCTTGGGCATCCCCAGTGTTTGTGTCCATGCGTCTCGCCCATCTCCAGGATCTTCCCCAGTTCTAAGATCCTTCCTCTTAAACACCTTCTTCACAGAATCATTGAATTATATAAAGGTTTGGTTTGGAAGGGACATTTAAAGACCATCTAGATCATCAGGGACATCTTTCACTAGATCAGGTTGCTCAAAACCCCATCCAACCTGACCTTGAACACTTCCAATGACAGGGCACCCACAACCTTCCTGGTCGTCTTCTTTCCAAGACGTTCTTTTCCACCCCTGCTCCGTAGTTTTCTCCATCTGAATAATCTACATGCAGAAGCACAATGCATGATCAGCCTCCCATCTGGTGGTTCTGCTTCAGGTTTCTTTATTAATTGGAGGATTCAGGATTTGCCACTTTTGTTTACTCCAGGTGTTACCAAAATTCACAGCCAGCCCATGCCAGTTGCAGCAAGCAAGTAGCAGCCTTCTACTTCAGAGTTCAAAAGCTCAGTTTTGGACATTCACCCCCCAACACACATACACACAAAATTATCTGCTGCCTCTTAATATTCACAATTTAAGCTATTTTTGCCTACAACAGAAGCACTAAATGTCCTGCCAAGTCCTATAAACTTGCTCAAGGCATTGAACAGAAAAGATGATGTCCTGGCATGCCCTGAAATAACCTGAGACATTAATAGAAAGTTTGGTTTAGAAAGCCTGGAGCTCTTCTAAGGTTTTACAAGAAACCTCTCAGGGGTACCTTTGATAAAATCTTGAAATACCAGTGTTCTTGTGACTGCAGCACAGACAGCTCAGGGAAAGGCTTGCTTCATTGTGCTCCTTCAGGTAAGCCCCAATGGTTGTTCACTGGGGCACTTGGACTGTATCTCAAATATCTGTATGTGCCCTGGGGTTTGATTCTCCAGACACCCTGGTCAAAGATCTGGCCAGTGGGCTGTGCCTCTCTTCCAGGAAACCCACCGTTTGGGTGAGGGATATAGGAGGAGAACAGGAACAGCATGGGCCCTGTATCAGCACAGGAGATGCAGCTCAGAAAGCTGAGATGAAGATCCAGACTGGAAGCTGGAAAGCCTTTCTGGATTTAGTCCAAGTGCATGGGGACAACCCATGGAGACAGTACTTCACAAGACTTGATCTGCTGTTGAGAAAATCCCACAACAAGTAGTGGCCCCAGGTCATCCCTAAGGCCTTTACAAGCTGCTTCTGGACCCTCCATCTTTCTCACCTATTTTTTGCAGCCCCAGACTATGTAGTTTTGCTGGATCTTGCTTTGTTGTCAAAATCTGCATTAGACACTCAAACTTGTTCTCACTGAGATTTTCCTCCCTGTCTATTCAGCTCACAGCTTCTGTTTCCATCGGTTTCAGCCAGCTCAGCTGATTATCTTTCCTCTTTACAAATACATTTCTGCCATGTCACATTTTATTTCTGTAACATGCCTTGCCTTGCATGTGCGGTGCCAGTTGCTATTTACAGCTTCTATGATTTTGTTCTGTAAATGTTGGCATCTTTCTTGTTTCGGGAGCAATGCTACGGTTTGTAAGAAGCTTGTTAAACATTTTAATTACGGTTCTGGGCCACCACATTGGAGATATTTTATTCATAGTATGGAACTTTTTTCCTTTGCTAAAATGTAGTGCTACAGTTCTTAATTAGAATATAGAAGGATGACCCCTCTCAATGTCCTGAATTAGAATGCTCTTAGTTTTTGATATAGAACAGGGCTATGAATCTTGGGACTGCCGGAGGCCAGGCTGGCATCACATTTTTCCTGCCACGGTCACTTGTTCAACTCAAAGAGAAATGATCCCTTACAGACATTGCAATGCCAGCAAAATTTCTCGATATAACAGTGTGTTCTCAGTGCATTTTATTTCTTTTGGGGCTCAGATAGGTGAGGAAATGTGTAGTTTCTCCTGTAGGGAGGTGAGCTACCCTGTGGCATCAGACAACACTCTGGCTTGCCTAGAGACTTTCCCTTCAGACTGTGTAGCTTCTGGTTTTGCAGTGGTTGTTGACTGCCATATTTCAGTCTTTACTCTCATGTCTCTCTGTATTTGTAAGAGAAATTGTTGGGGTTTTTTTTTGGGGGTTTGATTATTTTTTTGTTGTTGTTTGGGACTGCTTAGGTCACCTCTCCCCCTCCATGTTGTGTTAGAGTTAGCTGAAGTGGTAAGGAAAGAGAAGTAATAATGTTAAATAAAAAAATATGAATCAAAAGATAAAGAGATATAAAGCCATCATGGTATTCTGAAATCAAACAGAAAGTAAAGCAAAGCTCCTACTAGCACTGAAGGCAAGGTGCTGGGCTCACCGTGGCAATTAAGCAGATGAGAATAACTGATACCTTTTTTTCTGGTTTCCTTCTTTTTCCCTTCCCTTTTTCTTTCCTACTGAAGGATGACACTTCAAGAACAATAATAAAATCTATTCCTGTCAAAAGATCAAACCTAGAGGGGCAATTATCCAGAACTTTGCTTTTTATAATCCCAGCTAGGGGTCTCAGAACTTTTATCCTTGTTTTATTGCAGCAAATGGAGATAATGGGAGAAGGTATCCAAGTATATGTAGCTACTGGTACATGAATAAGTAGGTGCTTTCTTTAGCTCATGTGTGCTTCAAAACGTTTTAAATGAAGAAAGGTCTCCTGTAGCATAATGGAGGACACGCCAAATCCTGAAGTACTGACCAACTGCCGAAAGACTGAATAATTTTCTAGACTTTGTAATTTCTCATTTCTGGGGTTTTCTGCTCTGGGGAGACAAGGAGAGAAGACTCTGGAACTGAAAGATAATATCTAAAGACATAAAAGACTAAATTTCATAGTCAGTCAGTTGTACTACCTATTATCCAATACTCCAAAGGAACAAATTATGAGTTTTACCTGACTTTTTTCTAATTTCTTTGCTCCTTTCTCATAAATATTTATGGTCTCCTAAGCTATTAATTTTGAGAAAGGTAAATTTATTACCTAGGGGTGAGTTAAATTTTCATTTATTTTGCAGTTATCTATGAGTAATAGCTGTGTAAATGCAGTCCCTGGCTTCTCAAAGGCTGGCTTTCCATGAGGCTGCTCCTGGCAAGAAACAAACACCTTTATGTTTTACCATAACTGTTTAGGATAGGGAGGCTTCAGAAGTGCTGAATTTTCAGCTACGTCTCTAGATGGGCTGTTACAAATTCCCTAGCAAATAGTTGGCTCTCATTACACATTGTGAGCCCTTTTGCATCAAGTTCCTGTCAAGCAGTAATTCCTGCCCAGAACACAAATAGAGGACAAAGAAATGGTGGAGGAGGAAACAGGGTACCCAAGAAGTGCAGTCACTGGGCACGGATCTTGCAGGTGAATATTGGGCTTGGGAACAGGTGCCTGATGGTCTGATTAGCATGGTGTCCTCATCTGAGCTACGTGCTCTGCAGAGGCCCCGAGTTCTTGTGTTTTCTCCATCTAGGTAGAATTCCCTCCTGTTTCGGATCCGATGCAAAGCCGAAACATGGATTAAACCTGATTTTCAGGACTCAATACTTACAGAGCAAGAACACAGGCTGTTTTGGGGCAGGGCATGTCAGTGAATTTTGTTTTTGCAAAACCTCACCTTCCTTCACTTCAAAATTGAGACATCTTTTCTGTTTAGCTTGCCCCTTTTTCTGGGACTCTGCTTATCTCTTTTGAGAATTATTTTCCTGCCTCAGCTTCCACGTCCTACAGTGGAAAATACTGTAGATGGGCCTGTGACCCTAGGCAATTAAGTATCTCCAACAAGGTCTATGCAGCTCTTCTCCTGTGATGCTGGATTTTCCTCCTGCTCTGATCTTTTCTTTCCCTGTTTTCACCAAATGGGTTACTGATGTGCTCCTCTGTCACACACCCCGTTGTATGCTCTTCCAGAAGCGTTGCACCAGTTTCCTCCTTGCTCCTGCAGCAGCAGCTCCACTAGATCTTGCCTTTGTCAGGATTGCTCAGGGTTAGGATGGAAGCTCCATGCTCAGGACTAGTTTGATGAGATTATCGAGTCCCATACCTCCTTCTATCAGCAGATCCCGATTAAGGCTGGTTGAATTGCTCACTGGGAGTACATTTCTTTTGAGCTGAACCTTCTTACTCCCGGGGAGATTCCAATTGGACACAAGGGGAAAAATTTTCCACAATGAGAACAATCAGCCACTGGAATAATCTCCCCAGGGAAGTTGTGGATTCCTCAACATTGGGCACATTTAATATTCAACTGGACAGGGTGTTGGGCCATCTTGTCTAAACTGTGCTTTTTCCAAGAAAGGTTGGACCAGGTGGTCCTTGAGGTGCCTTCCACCTTGGTATTCTATGATTCTGTGATTCTTTTGCTTCCTTCTCCTGTGAATCTCCTGCAGCCTCACTGAGAACTGCTGTTATCTGCCTTTTAAATGGTGTCTTTAATTAGAGCCCCATAAAGGTAAATCTGTTCAGACTTTCTTGTAATAACTGCATTACCTACAGTTCACAAATCTGAGAATTTTTTTAAACTTTTATATTAAATCAATTTTTATTGGACTTACTTATAATACATGTAGTTACAAAATAAATATCTACAAGAAATAACACAGTTTGAGTTAATGACATGCTGCTGAAAAGCCTCCCAGGCAATAAGAAAAACCTGCAGAATATATTTTACAAAATACTGTATAAATTCACAGAAAATACACTTATGCTTTGCTGGTTTCGCTTCATACTTCATAGAGTTTAATTGGCATTTGGTATTTGCAAAAAACATGAAAAGGTATATAGCTCAGAAGTATGAGTAAGGGACTAATAACTCTTCTTTTCCTCATTACTGGATAATTCAACTGTTGGAGCAAAAATGGATATGTATAAATAAAACATGGACTGATTTTAGTAAGGCAAGGCAGAAAGTGTTAGATTCCTTCTCAATTTGGCTAGAGACTGAAATAAGAAAAGGAGCAGCTGTGAAAGTGTAAAAGCAATAATATTCCTATATTCGTAGAACTTAAAGATGAAAAGGGGATCAGGAGATCACCAAACCCAAGCCTAGTGCATTGTAGACTGTTACCTGACATCCAGGAACCTTAGCCCTTAAACAAAAAGGCATCAGGTCAGTATGTGAGAACATCAAGAGGCTGAAAAGTCAACATTTCCTGTGGTATTTTGCTCAAGAGTTTAGTCTCCCTCACTGCTAGAATTTTATTTGTAGTTTCTAATTTATGTTTGTCTCCTTTATGCTTCCAGATACCTTTAAAAAAAAAAAAAAAATTGATTTCCCACCAGATTAAAACCCCATCCAGGATTTAGAACACTGTATTTTCTCCCCTACAGATATTGCAACATTTGAATGAGATAATTTATTGATTATCTTTAAAAACAGATTGAACTCAAGACTTTAACTGAAGAATAACCTTTTGTGACCTTTAATTTTTGTAGTTTTTCACCACAGATCTGCAGTCTAGGCTCACATTGAGCTGCCTGTCCACTGTAACCCACACAGAGTTTACTGTTTCCTCTCAGTGTTTAACTATTGCATTTCTTTTCACCAGGATTATGAATTTGCACTAATTTGCATGAAATCACTTGTGAAACAATCACACCTGAATTATCACTTAATTTTGACTTTGATAGATCAATATGTTGAGTTTCTGTTTTCTCTCTGCAAAGTAGATTGCATGCGGACTGCACTATTTTCTCTCTGTAGATATTTTCTTCTGGGAAATTTGGGATTTTTAGCCTGATATACCAAGGCAATGAATGATATAGTTGCATATGTGGATCTGTGCCTGTCGTATCACCTTTTACTGACCTCAACACATTTTGACCAGTTCACCAATCTGGCAGAGGGCATAGCTATCAGCTTTAAAATTTTGTCAAAGATACTCTTTAAAGTTCTGTCAAAACTGTGGTTCTGGGAAAGGCATTCAAATGAACCCTCTGTGACTGTCATCTGCTCTGTCTGTCGTGCTCACCCATGGAGAGTGCTGGTCCAGCAGCAGCGCTCCCAAACCTTGCAAGCAACCACAGTTTGCACAAAGTTTTGCCCCTTCAATTTCTAGGAGATGGATGGGGAGTTCTGCTACAGGAGGGAAGGAAACAAGAGGCTGTAAGCATCATTAAACACAGATCTGTGTGATATCAGGCTTCATTAGATTTATTCTTCATGGAGGAACCTGTTTACGTAGTCAACACCAACTGCAATAATAACCAGTGGGATGAGGTGGATTAAGCTGGTTTACTTGGTCATTTTTATTGTTCTCGGGCCTCACTCCAGAATCTGTTTGCATTTATAGTCCTTCATCTGGAAAGAGAGGGAACAGATAGGCTATAAAATAGAAAAATGTACTTGCAGAGGACAAAAAAAAGACTAAAAGAACATTGGGCAGATGTATATGGCACTGTACTGTTTTCGAATTGGTTTTGAAAATAAAAGGGCTATTTGTGTTGATAATGCCCTTTCAACAGGGCCTTTGATTTTATTACCACAAAACCAGAAGGGAAATGTGGAGAAACTTGACAGAAAATTCTCTGGGATGTAGATGTGAAGTAAAAATAATTGGTTTATGGCATTAGTTTCACACAGGCCGAACAGATCATTGATGGCCTTTCTTCTACTGATTGATATAAAGTCCAGAAAGCATTTCTACAAGAGCGATGATGTTTGCAGCACAAAGTGCTGGAGCACCTTTGAAATGTTCCCCTTGATGGGGACCAGCAGGTCCCGAAGGCTTATCATTAGGTCATTATAGAGAGTAGTCTTCATGTTAATTGACTGGTTTTCTGAGA
The DNA here is from genome assembly GCA_033628505.1 of Tringa tobata. NCBI lineage: Eukaryota > Metazoa > Chordata > Aves > Charadriiformes > Scolopacidae > Tringa > Tringa tobata. The sequence goes on from JAHREE010000094.1 coordinate 4,762,011, forward strand.
ATTAGGGTTATTTTTCAAACAATATGTGGGAATAAGATAGATTCCACACAGTGACTTGATGGCAAGAAGTATCAACTCATAGATGTAAACCCTGTGGCATGCTTATTAATATTTAATATAGAGATTATATTTTATATAGAGACAAAATTAAACTTTTTAAAAAGTTTTAAAAAAGGTCTGTGTTTTAGCGGCTTTGACTTAGCTTGTAGCTGTGTCTATCATTTCCTTTCTTTGATTCGCTTGAAACAATAGTCTTCTTTGGAAGGGGCTGGGAAGGCTCTGTGTGTTTCCTTCACCTGAGCTCAGGTGATCTGTCCAGCTACCTTTTGAAGTAATTATGCAAATACCAGATGAAGAAGCTTTTGTTCCGAGATCAATGTGCACCTCCCCAAAGATGTGTCTTGCATGAAAGCAAGTATGGTTTTATTTACTGAAACACCTGTAGTCTGGATTTGATTCAAGTTTGGAAGACTTTTTTGTAATTTTGAAGTCTAAGTGCCGTTCACAATTTGAGGAGGAGGATTCAGAAGAGCCATAATGGCTGGTTAAAATGGAAGAAAAAACACCAGATATAATATCAACTTCTTATCCTAATGAGTATAAATTAAAAATTGCAGCAAATACAGTGTATATTTTACTGTCCTACATGGCCTGTATGGCACAAAAGGATAGGTTGTGTTTTGAGACAAGTTTGTATTGCATAAACCTGATCTTTCTCATGTTCCTCATTTCGGTGATTGCCTCTGGGACACCAACCCATCCTGAGTCTGTGAAGGACAAAGTATAGAAAGATTAAAAATTATATTTTATGTCTCAGCACAAGTAATATAACCACATCTGAAGTGTAAGGGAAGGGAGGAAGAAATAGATTATGTCTATGGAGCTGTCTACCTGTGTGTGCCTCACTAGCACAATATCTGAGATCTTAAGTTACATATTTTAGCTCAAAATATGCCTACGAGATAGCGAAGCTGTATTTGTATTTCTTGGACAGTGGAAAAGGAGGAAAGTTAGTAGTTTTTTAAATTTGGTAGTTCTTCTGTGTGTCCAAAAACCAAAGGTGTCAAAATACTAGCAAATTTTTGACATCCAAGATGTCTCAAAATGATGGCAAACTCTAAAACAAGAAAAGGTCAATATGGTTTTTTGGAAAATATTGCTTAAGGTCAGTACCCAGAACTTCTTGGCTATAAAGAAGAGGAAGAAATAAAATACCTGGTGCAACGTTGGCATAATGTTATTTACTTTTATGTTATTTACTTTTATGGAGGTATTCTGCCTAATAGAAAAATAGGTAACCAGCCTAACAGACAAAAAAAAATTGGTCCTCAGAAACACGAGGAAAAAAATGAGTATGTTTATAAAGGATAAATCTTGCTAGATTTTTTTCATAGAATTACCAGGATGGTCATTGAAAGCAAAGCAATGGATCTAGTTTATTATGCTATTGGATTATAGCACATCATTTCATTAAGCAGTGAGCATGAAATACAGTGTCTGAAAAACTCACATGCAGAAAGAATTCAGATAAGCCTGAACATGAGCTGAAAATGAAATTAAGAACATATAAGGTAATTACCTAAGGGTAATAGTTTTGGCAGGGTGAGGTAATAAGCCAAATATCTTTGTAATTTCTGTTTTCAAGTAATTTCTTCAGTAATGATGCAGAAGGAAAAGAAGAATGCGTGTTAATGCAATTGAATGCATTACTGAGAGGAGGTGGGCAAAGACAAATGTTGGATACAGGAGAGAAAGCAGAAGTAGAACTAGGGACATGTTGTGGAAGAGGAGGAAAGGGAAAAAAACATAGCATTGGAAACAAAAACTACTGGATATGAAATATTCAGTGTGAGGTGGTTTGGGGCTGACACAGTCCATAAGTCAGGGCTCCACTAAATGTTGTGAGAAGTTAGGCAATAATAGCCTGGTCCCTGCCCTCCAAATCTAATTGCTAAAATATACAGAAAACACAAAAGATGGAACTAGAAAGACAAAAAGAGGAAATATTTTGCTTAAATTTGCAAGCAGGTCAGCTGTAGAGCTGCTAGTGAAGCAGAGTTCATCTACCTAACAGACGGGAGAACCTCTTGAGTAATAAAGTAGCAAGTTTCAGTGTTCTGGGAAATTCCTTTGGGAAAATAAAGATTTAGGGAGTCCTGGAGTCTCTCTTGGATTATAAGGAAAGGTAATTATTCAGGGATTAAAGGAGGTATCTCAAAAGACCTGGAACTCTAGTAAAAATGTATATGCTAGGATGTAGAACTTTTAGAAGGCTGTTCATGCTTCTCAGATAATTGCCGAGCAGAATTTTTTTTTTTTAAATAAGAATTTCAACTCAAGTTATAACTGAAGTTACTAATAAGTTGTGAATTTTTCCTATTTGCTCTCACTGATTTTTTTTTTGATAGATCTTAATAAAATTAATGTTTGCATAAGGGAATTTTAAGTATGAGCTCTTTCCTGCAGAAATTGTGATTGGTCATCTCTCAATGTGCTCGTGATCTGTGAACTGAATACAGGAAAAAATGAAACAGGGTGTCATGACTTGTCTACCAGCCACACCAAGTTCCCAAGGGAAAGCATGGAATATCCACCCCCAAACTGTAGAGTGCCTTCTGGACGGGTGAAATACTTTACCAGCAATGAGTGCATAATTTGGAACAGTAAATACATTTGATCCTTTTACAATCTTCTCATGAATCAGTAGCTAAGAAAGAAAGTGAAATATAACTTAGAAGTACCCCGGCATGGTTGCCTTTACTCCACTCCTTGTGTATGTGAGCAGAGCAGCCTGGGAGGTGTATTTTTTTTTTTTTCTGCTATTAAAGCTATAGTCAGTGTCAGGCTTAGAAGAATAGTGCACAAATCAGAAGATGGAGACTTTTGGTAGGCAGCTAGAGCAGATGACCATGTGAAGCAACTCTCAAGTATATATATTTTATCTGTCTTTTGGAATGCATACACTCCCCCCCACTTTCCGAGGCTGCCTTGTACTCTTCTTTGACAGACCAATGTTTTCATAAAAACCTTCTTAAAGGCTGTTGTGATCATTCCTCCCATCTTACTCCTTATTTCTTTGATTTCTTCCCTTTTGTTTTATTTTTTTTCTTTTTTTTTTTTTTCCTTTTCCTTGGCCCTTAAAATTTGAAGTTTATCACTCTCAGAATTTTCTCTCTTGGTTTCAAAACATTCTCAAATTCTTTAAAAAGGGAATAATTGCTTAGAGGGATGTTTTAGAAAGGGCTCCTGATTTCCTTCCTTTACATGGACCTGACTCTTATACCAGTGTTGCTCTCTGATGCAGATGGAAAACTGATTAGACTGCCTTTGCAGAGTGGAGTACCCCTGTATTTGCAATGAGTTTTGACTTAAAGTCTTCGAGAAATAACACAGATTTGGCTCCTCCTATCCTCTTGGACCTAAATGCAGCTCTTTAATAAATTTAGATATAGCTAGATCTTGTAATAATTACTAGTTAGTGAAAAAAAAGAAACCAAAACCAAACAAACAAATGAGAAAGCCCTGCCTTGTCCCTGGAAAAGCATCATTAGATACACACAGCACCTCAGAGCTGAGATGAGTTTGGGCTGCTGTAAATCCAGTCCTGATATTTTCTCAACAGAACTGCTCTCTTCACCGTGATGTGGTCTAGTGATGTCCATGTCCTAAGCTTTTCTGTCATCCTTTCTTGAAGAATAACTTTCAGTGGACTGCACTCTCGTTCAGATGCTGTATAGTTGTAATTTCTCATTAGCAAAGAAATTGTGATTCTTTATTACCCGGAGGCTTATGGCCAAGTAATACTGTTTCTTTTAACTATAATAATTAATCATTTCCTTCCACTCCTCATGTTTTGTGTACCTTTATGTACTTCCTAGCTGGAGTCCCTTGGTGTCTCTCTTTCTCAAGGGTGATACTCATTGCTGCAGGGAGAAGCAAGACCAGCCGATCAGACCCACTCCTCCCTATACTGACTGCACCTTTTCCCACCCTGAAACTGAGCTCTGGCCTTTTTTTTCTGATGCACTTCTAGCATCATGCATCCCCTCGTGTCCTGTAAGTGAAAGTCTCTGGGGCCCTATGCTCATCTGACACAAAGTGGCTTGTCTCTATTGTAGCTGTATGGACATGGTGTGTTGAGTTACCTGAGACTAGTTCTGTATTTTTTTTTGAAAAGCAAGGCTCAGAAAGAAGTGTTTTCTTCTTGTTATTGCAAAAGTATTTGCGTGTAAAACATCTTAGGTGTTGTTCTGCAAGAAGTACTGTGTACTTGAGTACTAACATCTCAGCAGATCTCTCCAGACCCTTCAGAAAATGTGGAAATATTTGACGAGACATGTGATGCATTCAAGGGGCAGTTTGTGGCAGAATCTCCCAAGTCACAATCTTGAACCTAAATTGAGAACAGCTTCCTCAAGGGCAGCATGTTTTCCTGTGACAGAACAAAGATTTCATCCACTTCCCAACATACACCCTGGGATGTGGCACCCAGAGCTAGCCCTAGAGACAGTAGGGGCAGAGGACGAGCAGAGGCAAACACAAAGAAATGGATCACTCTCCAACAGGTCAGTTGGAGCGAACTGGTCTGTACTGAGCTCTGGAATATAAGTGAAGGTGATGAACAAAGGACACAACTTATCAACTGGAAGGCGTGGAGGGCTTGTAAGAAATGTTTTTCCCATTGGACTCCACTCCCAATATTGGTAAAAAGAAATTTGGATGTCCTTCAGATTGTCACAATGCAATGGTGAAGTGATCTGACATAGAAATCCTGTGCTGAGCAGCAAGGATCAGGAGGGGAAACAAGATGTGGGAACCTGGTCCTGGCCGCGTGGTGTGTTCCCCTTCCTCTGGAGGGAACAGCCCTTTGGACACCAGGCAGAGGCAGACACACGGACAACCCAAAGGGGAAACCAGCTACAGAAAAACGAGTGTGCCTGTAAGTAGTGTCACTTTTTGTGTCTGGGCTAAACCCTTAACTTTAGCTTCCATGGTACAACAATAAACATTATTTTTTTCTGGCTTTGGCATAAATAAATATGTTTTGCAATCTCTGCATATAGAGTAAGTGGTTTCCGTAGGGAGAGAGAAGGGGAGGGTGTAATCCTGAAAAAATAAAGGTGAGATGGGGTGACCCGGGCAGTTTTTTTTCTGCTATAAGCCCACATAAAAACGCAGTATGACCGTCAGTCCTGTGTAAAATGCACAGCCAAACCACCTCTTATAGATCTAGTAATCCTAGATCAGTTAGTTCTAATTAGGCTGGTAGAGCAAGGAAGTAGAGGTTTTTTTAGAGCATTCCTTATTCCTGTTTCAAAGTGAGAGTAACCTGGATAATACAACCATAAGACTTTGGGAGAAAAAAACCAACCAAACCTGTCATTAACTACAATATTAACAGATAAACTATGTCTTTACTAAAAGTTTGTCGTCCTGTTCTCCAGAGAATTTAGGCTTTCCTTGTGTTTGCTTATTTTCAGTTTTAGGCAATTGGGTTGAGCAGTGCTGACAGCAAGACGAGTTTGGTTCCAGTTGTGCAACTGCACGCTAAATGGCTGCAAATCAGAATTAAATGTAAAGATGTCAATGAGTTCCCTTCCAGAAAAAAATTAATGGGAGCCATTCTATTTCTCCAAAAATTGCTGTCATTCAATTTGACTGAAATATTCCCTCCTCCACCATGCATTATGTCCAATCAATCAGAAGTTAATAGTATTCCAGTGATATAGCAAATCAGTTTTCATTAGTGATGACACAGCATGCTCAGGAAACTTTGGCCCCACTTTCATTTTTTCCTATTCTTCCAATGTGATTCATCCTCCTACATCTTTTTTTTTTTCTTTCCCCGATGTCTCATGAATAATTTCTTTTTATCCGCATCAAGCAAATTTAATGCTGTATAAAAGCTGGAACTGCTGCTTTTGTACTTTAGTTACTATTAATAAGATTCTGGTGCTAACAGTTCTGTGATCAACGCATCCAGTGTGAAATGTAATGTTCAATTTGTAAAAAATGGAAAAGGTACAGACTAGAGATTTACAGTTTCTCCTAACTTGAGCAGGAGCTCAGATACACCATTTCCTTTAGTCCGTCATTAGTAAAAGTAGATTCCATGTGCGTACCCTTTTCAAGATAAATATAATCCCTGCTCTGCAGCAATATTGTTGGCCATGTAGTAGAAGCAGTATGAGAAGGCACACCAGTTGACACGGCATATGTGTTGTCAGCTTTCTCCCCAGTTTGGGATTTGGAAGGGGTGTTCCATGGAGCAAGGAGGTGCAGCAGCCTGGGATTGTCACATGGACAAGTTAGTTGAGATATGTTCGACAAAGTCTGGCAATGTGGTAGCAGTGGTAAACAGGGAAGCCATTTATGGGGTATTTTCATCTGTTTAATGGCAGCCATCTAAAAATAAATCACCAGTCTCCCTTTGTGGTCAGTGGAGAGACACGAGCACCACAGAAAGCAAATCATGCCACCCATGGATAAGACAACCCTGTGGAGGTGCCTGTTTCTCTGCATTCAGTATAAGAAGAGTGCAGACAACTGTGAGTATATGCGCAAAATTAGGCAAGAGGAATACTACGTGGCACTGTACAAAACTGAGAAATGTCTACAGGAATTTTTAGACCCTCAGTGCTGACAGAGAAGAGCTAATCTGGTAGCCAGTTTATATAAATGCTGTACTTTTGCTGGATGAACTGAATGAACTTGTGTGCTTTAACAGCTCAGAGGGGTGCACTGTCCTCGTGAATCTTCCCTTTTAACCAATGTTGATGGGAGAGAGGGAAAGGTGGGAAGTATACACAGCTCACAATAGAAAGTTTTTACACAATAGCCAAATGCCTAGAGTGATATAATTTTGATCACATGGATACGCGTTGGACTGAAGGCCTTCAGTGATGAGTTGGAAAGGAACATTTATTCATTTGATGTAAAAATGGAGAAATAAATACATTTAAATTGGTGATTCCAAGAGTTTTGTACTTAGGGAACAAAGTGGGAGAACAGTCAAGTCAGAGGAAAGAGCCAACAGTTGCCATCCTGTTATTGCTGCACCCTTGTACTGAACCATTCCTGCAAGATATGGGACAGCTCCTGTGGTACATGAGTTGTCCTAAATACTGCCATAGTTCCTGACACTGCTCATAAACTTTCCTCAGAAAGTGTCAAATTCTTGCAAGGTTTGGCCAACCAGTTGTTAGCAGAAGGCGGCAGAAAAACTCCTATTGACTCTGGTGATTGCTAGAGCAGATTTGGCATTCACTCTACCTAACTTTGGCTGTCTGAAAATAACTATCACGTTTCAGCAAGATGCCCAGGCCCAGTTTACATCCAATGGTGAAGGGAAATGAAAGCATGGGAGATGAGGAATTCATCTCTCCTACCTCACCCCCCATGTCTTTGCTTGCAGGTGCTGCAAGCAAAATAACTTTTAGTTATTGCTCTGGACAGTTTTCAGAAGAATGCAGGTTGTGGCTCCCAGGCTGATTATGGGATGTATGAAATTACCACTCCGCCAGAACACTACTTCTGTTACACATTTTATCTTCTCTCTGATATGCTCTTAATTCTAGGCTATTGATGTCCTGGCAACATTTCTAATCTTTAGAAATAAATTAGAACAAAAGTTATATGTAGAGAGAATTCCTATTTATTTTTTTTATTATTTCTTTTGAACAATGATTTCTTGCTGTGAGCAACCACTGCCCCTGCTTGAGAGAAAACAGTCCATTTTTTCCTTGAAAAGAGTATGGGCTACTTTTACTATTTGTCTCAGATTTTTACATTATGTGTGTCTTTTGGGGAATCTGAACATCTCAGTGATATATTAGCACTGGTGGCACTGCAGTGTTCTATTGTGAAATGCTAATATGAAACTACTATTTTAATATTAAGTAGTCTATTCCTTTGGGATACTAGCTCATTCAGAGACCAAGAGACAGAATTTTTTAATGTCTCTCCATCCGTGCATCTCTCCATACTATAAAGACCTGTTGTAAAGTAATTGAAAAGATACCCTTTAGACCTTGCCCTGGATGAAGGTGTTGACAAATTACATTAGCTCCAGTGAGGGCACAAACACAACTGAAGTCTCTGACTGGTGATGAAAAATTGAATATCAAGTGGCACCTTATGATAAATAGCTGATGCTGCTGTTCCTCTAATTCAGTCATCAGTTTCCCTAAGGGCCTTAAATAAAATAAGGCAAATTAGAAATAAGACTGACAGGAGGGGTCAAAAGTAGGGGTGAGAGCTGTAGAGGCTCACAAGTTTTCAAAAGATGACAAAAATGTGAAAAAACCCCAACGGAGGTTGAAACGTTCAAGACCACATTTGCTTCCTTTTTCAGGAAAAGAATGACTTACAACTAAACCCTTAACACGGCATCAACAAAGTGAAGTTCAGAACAGAGCCAAAACTAGCGAAACAGCAGGACCAGTGGTAATGAGACAGGTTAAACATAGCAATTTGTCAGTAAAATATGTTAGACAAATTGATGTGGTAAAATCTATTGTTTGCTGATGGCTGAAGCAATCTTAGGAACATTTACTGATTATCTTTGAGATACTATGGACAGATGAGCACTGGAGAAAGCTAAACATACATTTTGTCTTAAAAAAAAATTAAAGAAAAAAGACTATCTGAGGAATAATGGCCAGTCAGCCTGATTTCAAATCCTGAAAGACACCTATACAAAAGATTAAACAATAAATTTTTAAATCTCTGAGGAGAGAAGGGAGATAAGAGAGAGCCAGCACAGTTTTGTCAATAGCAATTTGTGTCAAGCCAAGCTGATTTCCTTTCCTTCAGTGTAATTGGCCCAGGTGATAAGAATGAAGCCACTATTATTACATGTATTAGCTTTAGAAAGGATTTTGGCATTGTCTTGTTGCAGAAGGCAATATGGTCTAACTAATGTTATAATAGGCTGGATAGACAGCTGTTGGCATTAAGAAGAATCCAGCAACAAACTGAAATATTTTCATAATTTTAATCACCTTTTTCAAAGGCCCCAGCAGATCATCTGAATTTGCAGGTGGTACTTGCCCAGGAATGGCTGTGGGCACTGTTGGGAACAGGGTTAGAATTTACAGGTTTTTAATTAGAAAAATGGTCTGAGATCAAAGTTACAAAATTAAATTATGAAAGAGAATGTTCAGGGAAATACATGGACAAATAGGAAATAAAATGCACAGAAAAGAATTTGGGAAGTAGTGAAGCCCTAAGCCAGAAGAAAGGGATCTGGGTGCAGCATGGGGCAAGACCATGCGAGTAGCAGATGAGACAGTTCTGCAGAGAAGGCAACTGCTCTCCTGGACACCATATACACAGTCTACAACTGTTAGTCTATTCTTATTCTTATCTTTATCAAGGCTGGTCTGGCCTCGGATGGTGTGGTCTCTTTTGACATCATCTTTTTAGTGCCCTGATGTGCATTTTTTGAAAGAAATGTACACATAATCGAAAGTCAGTAGGGAAATGCTACCAATAACGACAGATGTAGAAAACAGAAGTGAAGGCTGAACAGTTTGCCCTGGTTATTCCAGAAAAGACAAGACACGACAACTGCTGCAAAAAATTAAGTTTATTATAAGGAAAGCAATGTTTGGTTGTTTACCGTGCCCACTTGGGACAGAATGAGAAAGAACTGGTTCAATATGCAGTGAATAAATAGAGGTGAGATATTAGGAAGTTATTTTTAACTGTTAAAGGGATTGAAACATCAGCACAAGTCATAAGGGGAAATGTTGGCATCATTAAATTGACATAATTTAAAAACTTAATTGAAAGATTTTTAAAAAATGATTGAACAATTATACATCAGGGATTGCCTAAGTGTACTTGGGCTAGGATGCAGTGATTCACTTTTACAAAGAAAAGAAAAGCCTGCAGCTGCAGACTTGCCTGAAAGCCTAACAAATCCCACTGGAAGGTAGCACAGGATAGTCTGAGCTTTTTCAGGCACCAGAGAAGGCTGAAATCCACTTGTCCTGTTTCCAGCAGTGTTCCTTGTTCCTATTTTTGAATTTAAAATATTTTGCAGTACTGTCATACTTTGTGTAGGATTCAAGGCTGTCAGTATGAAGTTAAAGCTTCCAAGGAAATGCACTGGTTAAAATCTGATACAAATTTTTAAAACTACATCCTCCAATTTAGGTGCCTACCTCTGTTTCACTATGGACTTAAAGGAAGTGTCTCAATGCTTTGGATCAGAGACTGAGTTTTACTGTTCAAACACTCAGAGCCCTCCTGGAGGGGTTTGGTTGAGGGTAGGTTGGCTTGGTTGGGTAAGTGTGCTTGGAGAAGGGCCACAAGAAGAGAATCCCCTGGGCAAGAGGTCTAAGCAGTCTGGTCTTGGATGGGAGCTTAGGCTTATACAAGCTGAGGGTTCTCAGTATTTATCTTGTGTTTCACATGTCCACACTCTGGAAATGAGCTGAAGGCTGTAGCCAGCAGCAGGGGAAGGCAGTTGTGAGAGAGGGCTTTAAATGTTGTTGTTTTCTATATCAGGCTCCAAGTCCATAAATGCACAGATGATAATAAGGCCCTTGATCCTCTTTAGCAATGACCTAAATGAACTTTTGAGACATTGTTTTAACATTGTAGAAAATACTTGAGACCATACTTGACAGACATGCAACTGCAGGAAGCCTATGAGGTTCTCTGCTCTTATCACATCAGTGCGAAGGCCACAGCTTGGGGCTGTGTATTTACAGCGTGCAGTGCAGCTCGGTGGTTAGAGAGCACTGAGCTGGAACTGAGTGACCTCCTGTATTCTCACAGCAAAACACAGCCTACCCATTTATCCCAGAAGCAGTGGAGCTCTGCTGACTCGTTTGTGTACCTTTCTGAAATTAGCTTGGGGATCTTCTACAGTGCATGGCATGGGAGCTCCCCAGAGTGCCCGTGTCCAAATCCCAAGCTTTAATTAGCCAGGAACAATCTTGTCCTGCATTCTGTATGGCATGCAGAAAGCTAGTTATTGTTTTTAACCCCACTGGAGATGAAATGGATTTCCAAGATTTACAAAGTCTTGCAGCTGGTTTTCAAGCATTAGGTAAGATGTAAGGAACAATTAGGGTGCCAGATGGACTTTTATTAGTCGTGTTTAGGGCTGATATGCAAGATTCTGAAGCAAAGCTATTTTTGAGGCTGATTCTTCATTCAACCTCTGTTCCTTCAATGGAGAGAAAGAGTAAACAAGGTGTGTTAGATTTCTAAGAGCTTTGAGTGGCTCAGCTGAGCTGTATCACAAAAGCAATTGAGGCAAGTAAGAACGTGAGCCAGGAAATAAAAGTTAAGTGACAGAAGTCATAAGGGATTCATGGATTTGACAGAGTTGGAAGGGACCTCTAGAGATCATCTAGTCCAACTCCCCTGCCAAAGCAGGATTGCCCAGAGCACATCACTCAGGACGGCATCCAGGCGGGTCTTGAAAATCTCCAGAGAAGGGGACTCCACCACCTCCCTGGGCAGCCTGTTCCAGGGCTCTGGCACCCTCACTGCAAAGAAGTTCTTCCCCATATTTGAATGGAACTTCCTCTGTTCCAGCTTGTGCCCGTTGCCCCTCATCCTAGCGCTGGAAACCACTGAAAAGAGTCTGGCTCCATCCTCCTTCAACCCACCATTTAGATATTTGTAAGCATTAATAAGGTCTCCCCTCAGCCTTCTCTTCTCCAGGCTAAAGAGCCCCAGCTCTTTGAGCCTTTCCTTGTAAGGGAGGTGCTCCAATCCCTTAATCATCTTGGTTGCCCTACGCTGGACTCTCTCCAGTAGTTCCCTGTCTCTCTTGAACTGGGGAGCCCGGAGCCCAGAACTGGACGATTTATTTTCCCTTAGGGGCATGTAGTTTTCAGAAATATTTTACCTTTATGTGGAAAATAGTCTAACTGGAAAGGATTTTCTGCTGTAAGAGTATGTTATCTATTATACTATTTAGAAATGTATATTAACCACATCTAATAGTTTTGCAGAGTAAGAATAGATCTGATTTTCTATTCCAAAGATTTTGGAAAGTACAAGTTTAAGAAGTGTATGAAAAGGATGGATTCTTGATAAAATCAGTAAATTATGATATAATATAAAAGCAATAAGAAAAGGGGACCAGAAAATAAGAAAATTAAGATAGGACACCAAAAAAGGGGGAAAACAGAGAAAGAGGATGAGGAGGCAAAATGAGAAAAAAGAAGAAAATGGAAAATTAAGGAAAAATACAACATGTCAAAACTGGCAGTGAATTTGATGCTGTTATAAGGAGTGCAATAAGGAAAGAACATCTTCCACCAAAACAGCTTGTGGCTTGGCTAAAGAACACTGCTTATTTCAGGTGTGAAATACTACAGTGCAACATGTATTTTCAGGACTGAAGTCTCCAAAACTGGGTAACCCTGGTGGAACATATTGCTGGCCTCTCATCCAGAGCCTGCAAAGTCAATGCAAAGACTGGGAGAGCGGAAGTCATTTGAGCACACGTAGATATCCACATCTGGCTGGTCATACCAGACTGCTTCTGTGTGCCACGGAAGAAATGGGCCGTGTTGGAGTGATGCGCCTCGTACTAAAGCAGATGACTAAAACAGGCTTGAGGAATCATGCCCTGAAAGGGTGTTTCTCTCCATAGATTATATGTGGAACCTAACCTATCTGGCTGGAAATCTAAATTTAGGTAAGATAAAGTTCACTGCCCTGACTTCATCAGGCTCTGGCATGTTTTGAAGGAAGAGCTGCGTGTGACATTTTGTTAAAGTGTTGTTAGTCTCTGCTGCCTTCTGTGCAGGCTAGTGTAAATGAGCCGTTGCTGAATATTTATTTGTTATCATTAAAGTGCAATTAGACCTTTGGGGAGGCTGCATCTGTAAACAAATGATGAATGGCTTACATTCTTTATCTCCTTTCTACTTATATGGCCAAGGATGAAGACTGTAATAAGTTTCTGTAATAGATTTTTTTTTTTAAATGGAAATACACTTGTTCAGTCAAAATGGCTTTCCCATTAAGTGCAGAGCTCTATTTCACTGACTTCTCTTGAGCTTGGAGGACTGCTGGCATTTCATAGGAGACTTTAGGAAACATTTAGGTGAGAAACAGTCCAATTTCTTTAGCAAATGTTGAGGAAGAGGGAGTGAGTTTACTCCCTTTCCACTTTTCTGTAATCCTTTTATGAGATCAGGGTGTTGGCTTCTGTTCCCCATTGTCTTCTGTAAATCTGGAGATAGATCTGCTGAAGGGAGGTAGACCTCTGATGGTAGTAGGTTGGAAAGCTCCTTGGCTACTTCCAAAGTCAGCAAGGCAGAGGCTGCAAGCAGACTCCTCAACTTGCTCCATGCTGACAATGAAACTGGTACTGAGAGGAAACCTGGTTTAATAAACCCCTGACTTAGCTTACATGGGACAGATAAACTGGGGCTGTGTGGCTGAGAACTAGGCTTAGATAACTTCAGCACAGCACAGGGCTAACTCTCATCTGATCTGCACCTTGCTTTGTTCTGGGTTTTTGTGGCACTGTGTGCCTGTGGACTTGATGGCTTGTGTCTTTCCTAAGTTAGATTTTTCTGTGTCAGTTTGCGTTTCAGAAGATGAACGAAACCCTCAGGCTTAACTGGAGGCAGTCATCAAAGTATGTCCAGAGAGTCTCTGTCAAATCTTGTTGGGCGCGCAAATACATTTTGTGTCTAAAGTTGCATTTATAATTTGTTGCCTGGCTTCAAATGCAGAACTACAGACAGGTAAGAGAAACTGTCTAAGACAGAAATGCAAAGTATTTATTTGGGTAAGGAGTATTGTGCTGTTAAAGAGTAAGTTAAGTTCAGCTCATCTTCTGCAACTCATGTCTGTGTTAACAGGCTGCTGACTGCTGTCAAAGCGGCAGCAGTGAGGGAACCAGCACTGATTAGAGTTTTAGGAAAAGAAGGCAATTAGCGAACTTTTAAAAACCATCTTCTTATGCAATCAGTAGTGTTAATGGTCTTTGACTTCTGTACAGCCAGCAGAAGGCTTGTTGCTACTATTTGCAGTTATCTCTCCTACCAATTTAAAATGTGGCAGAAACCAAAGTCATGCCCCAGTAGTCATTGCTAACTTCTACAGGGGCTGGTGAATCCTGGTCATTCTGAGAGCCAGGCTGCACCCAAGCACCAGGGGTAAGCATCACTTTTTCCTGGAAAGGAGGCAAGACTCAGAGCAAAACTAACCTATAAAACCCTAAAATGAGACCATCTTAGCCCATGCCCTGCTATGCTGAATTGTTCCCTACCCTGGTAGAAAAGTAGGTTTGTAACCTGCCCTCCAAAAAATCACTGCCTAAGTTTGTGATTTCTCTTGCATGTATGCTGCTAAAGAACTTAGAGTATTAAAGAGTTTAGGCACTAGGTTCTTAGCACATACAATAAATGGACCCTTAGTTCTTATGGGTATAGCACTGCAAACATCTTCAGTGTGGCTCGGGTAAAGAGAGGAAGACAAGGAGACATAAGAGCTGTGTTTCAAACACTTGTGGGTCTGAAAAAGGCTGAAAGTGACTCCTGCTTCTTAGTAATGAGTCCATTGTGGCACTTCTGAAGGGCTTCTTCCAGATGGGGAGGCTAGCGTTTTTGCAGGCTTTCTGTATGACCTTGAGTGCCTCGTCTGACCCAGACTTGCAGAGACTGATCTGGGGTGTTCCCACACCACTGAGCATCTCTCTCCCTGGGATGAATTCACAGAGCTGAGGGAGGTGCAATGCAGGGGGGGAAAAATGTGCTTGCACTCCCACTTGTACCCAGAGTATTAGGTGTCTCGAATGTATCACTGTTTCTCAACGAGACTGAAAGTACCCTGTAATGTCTCTGGGTCTAGGCAACTACCATCCTTTTTAAAATGGATAATAAACCATTTCCTTCCTTTCAGGAAAGTAAGGGCAGAATTTACACTACCAAATTTATGTAATAATTTAGTGAGTAAAACACTTATCCAGACGGGAGGGATTTTTACTTAACACCTGGTCCTGGACCAATCTCATTTTATAATGAATAAACTATCCCCTGGAGGGAGAAACATGGAAAAAGAATCAGGAAGAAAAATCACATTAGCTTAGCTCTAGTATCTGAACCAAATTACTTTTTTTTTGTATTAGTCTGCCCAATTTCCTCATCAGAGTTTCCCAGATTTTTAGGTAGCATTGGTTGTGCCCCAGATCTTATCTCACATTTATTTGCACATCAATGCATTAAAGGAATCATTTCATTTTGTGGTCACATGATGAAAAAAAAACCTAACAGGATTTTAATTTCCTCTGCAGCCCTTTATAATGAAAAATACTTCAGAAATAAGCACTTTTAAAGAGCATAAACTGTTTTTCTCTCTAGTGAAATGTCTGTAGTCACTGATGAGAGAGCCCTTCTGCACTGCTAAAGAACAGGCATGAACTTCTCTCCCCGTGCAGTGCAGAGGCCATTGATTCATGGCAAATATGCCAGGACTGTTGTATACCTGGTGGGAGAGGAGCAGCCTCCAGAAACAGTCACTGCCACCATTCCTGAAGCTTTGAATTATTCCAAACCCACTTTCTCACATTAGGTTAAGCCCCCTCTTCACCAGGTGGAACTCCTTCACCTGGAGGAGATGGCTTTGCAGCCTGTGAGCCAGATGCTGGGGCTAGTTCCAAACTTTATTTCCCCTGCAGGTGACACATGGGGATGGGAAGCTGTTTGCTGGAGAGATCGTCCTGTTGGAGGGGAACAAGAATGATCAGCCCATATACAGGGAAATGGTACCTTTGCTTTGTTACTAGGTTGTGTTAGTTTATGCTGCTTCATAAGAGGAAAAGAGAAGGAGAAACTTAAAGCAAATTATCACGGATTTTTTTTTTTTTTCTCATTTCAGCTAGACTCGAGTCACAGTGGGTATGACACCAGGCACGAATCATTCCCTGAAAAGAGATATCAAAACAGGCATCCTTCTGCAAAGAGTTCTGACATAGAGCCATGGCGGCAATATTTGTGAATAAAGATTTTTTTTAGTGTGAAGAAGGTTAAAAGAATCTGGGGTTTTTGAATAAAGCCCAGTGTTGGATCCTTTCTCTTATTATCAGTCGTTCTGAGCTAGGAAGAAAGGTAGCTCAGAATGAGCTACTCTTTGCATTAAGTTTTCAGACCCTCCTTCAGCTCTTTCAATTTTGCAGTCCAGTGAAATAGGTTGTCTCACTGTTATAAATTATCTTGCACCGTACTCCAACCTTTTTGTGAAATTCGTATCCCTCCCAGCAGTGCTCAGTTGCCAGCCTATTATCTCCTTTGTCTGGCCCAATTAATTTAGAGGCAATAAATTTAATCCCTGAATAGTTTGCACAGATGATTGCATCCTTCCAGCTCCTGTACATTTTCCTCCGAAAGCTTCTCCGTTGGTGATGCCTGCTGCTTGTCAGCCCAGGATGCACATTCATGGGTACTGTTCTTCTGTAGGCCTCATGAGAGCATCTCAGACAGCAAATAAACATGGTCTTCATTCACGCAAGCTTAAGCCAGGGTTAAACTCAACCTGTCCCATAGGACTAATATAGGACTTGAATAAAACCTAAGCATCATTTTGCTTAAATCATTTTGTTTACATTAAGGCTTTCCACACAACTAGCTACATACTTGTGTGGCTGAATCACTGGGGAGAGAGGAGAAAAGGAGCCAAAATATTTTTTACTTTGAGTTGTTTTAAAAAGCCGAGGCATTTCATCAGGAAAGTTGGTGAGTTTCTGCACTCTGCAGCAGTGCTTTTGAAGGTATGAACCTGCTGTCAGTAGTTAAATGAACAGTGTTCTCAAGCTGAACCTTTCAAAAGGAGTTTTAAAGAAGAAACTGGTCCAGAGCCAGAGGTAGAGCAGAAAAAAGGAAGAGAGCCACAGAGTAAAGAAGCAGCAGAAGGCTTAGTAGTGGGTAGTACTGTGGGAAGCATTAAAAATGGTGATGTTTATTCTGCAGTAGCATTTAAAGGCTGTAGTCAAAGGAAAGGTCCTTTTAGACAGGCCCTCTGAATATGTGAACAGCCAAGTGGCTGACAAGTGCTGAGAGGCTGACAGAAGAAAGCAAAGTGCTGCACAGGGAGTAGAAGGGATGATTATGATTAGCTGAACCACAGGAAAAAAATATTTGTTTTCCAATATTTTAAATGGGATTTCAGGGCAAACAGAAAAAAAAAATCAAGCACACAGAAGGGTGCAATGCATCTCACTTAGTTTCTAGTATGGGCAGTGCAGTGTCTACACTTAACCTGTCACCTTGGTCTCTCTTTTTAACTATGATGGGTAAAAGATGTTTTTAAATCAGGATTCCTCTTTACTGTTTTAAAGGTCTCTTTGTCTTGAGTGATCCTGAAGTGATCTGCCTAAACGCAGACACCTGCACTTTCAGATGACCCACCACTCTAAACTTCTGAAGCCAGATGTAAGCGTTACTGAGAAAAAGCCAAAACTGGCTGGAAAGATGAGGCTGGCATTTTATTCTCTTGCCTAGCCCAATTTCTTATTATTAGACAATGTCTTTTTTAAATACTTTTTTTTTCAGTCACAAACACAAGGTTTTGAGGCTGTTTCCATTCTCCTTCTCCCTGTCAGAGGATTCCTCTCATCTATGTCTTGTGGGTGGGAGACATGAACTGCTGCTGATGGCTTAGCCCATGGGCAGATGCGTGGACAAAGATCACAAGAGTGGTTTTCTGTTAGCGTATATCAATGCTTGACCCAAAGCCAAGTGACACGTGAATGGAAATCCTCCTAATTCTATGATTCTATGATTCTTATATCATCACTGAGATTTGAATTAGTCTCATTGTCTTACTGACCTACAGGAGACTAAAAGTGATGATTATTTATAAATATTTATCATGGTTTCAGCTGGGATAGAGTTAACTTTCCTGCTAGAAGCTGGTATAGTGCTATGTTTTGGATTTGGGATGAGAAATAGTGTTGGTAGCTCACTGGTGGCTTTAGTTGTCACTAAGCACTCGAGGCCTTTTCTGCTCCTCACCCCACCCCACCAGCAGGTAGACTGGGGGTGCATAAAAAGTTGGGAGCAGACACAACCAGGACAATATGAATATCTAATTCACTGGACATTTATTTCTACGAATCTAGGTTCAAATACCACCTCTCTGGAGATACGGCCAAGGATGTATGTTACAAAACATTCCTGTCTGCATAGCATGGCGACAAATGCAAGACATCTGGTGTATATTTGAAGAGGAGACTGGGAAGATGATTCAATGATTAGAAAAATGTATTGCAATGAGACTTAGTAGTGTCATTGACACTGAGGCTCCCCAGGAATGCTCTAGCAAGAGCTGAGTGTCAACTCTACACCCAGAGTGAAGAGAACATCATTGAAAACTGGACATTAATCCCCTCATTCCATTACAGTTACTGGGCAACTGCATGTGTTGGGATAAAAGTGAAAAAATGGGTAAGCAAATAAATTTATTTTTTAATTGAATTGTCTCTAGACAGATAATTAAATTTACTTCAGTTTTATTAATAACATTGCTAAAAATGTATGTGTCCTGCAATGTCTTTCATGTGCGGATGATGAGCCTAATACTTCCTTTTCCTCTCTAAATTCTCTCCTGTATTGGAATCAACATCAGGGTTTTTTTGTATTTCTGTGGCTTTTTAAATTTTAAAATCTTGCTCACTAAGTTAGTCAATTATGGATGTTACTGTACACCAAGGCCAAGGAGATTCTTTTTTAAAACGCGAT
The DNA here is from genome assembly GCA_033628505.1 of Tringa tobata. Lineage (NCBI taxonomy): Eukaryota > Metazoa > Chordata > Aves > Charadriiformes > Scolopacidae > Tringa > Tringa tobata. The sequence goes on from JAHREE010000094.1 coordinate 4,780,733, forward strand.
TTACAAAATCACCTTCTTGTTGCAGCTTAAATATTCACATATCTTCATTGCACATTCAGCTAGACAACAATAAATTTCCCAAAGAAAAGCTTAACAATGGCATTTTGCCAAACTAATTGTTTGGCCAAACACAGGAACAAGATGGACAAGCCAAGTAATCATCCTCCAACACACTGGTCCCAAAGAGGGCTCTGTGTTTACAGGGACCTGCATCTTCCAAAGGTAATTTGGAAAGGTTTCCTATTGTGTATTTCAATAGCAAATAAAATGTAGTTTCTAATTTACTTTCCAGAGTCTTAAAATGTTGACAAGCACTGAAAATGTCATCTGCTTGTGATGTGCCCTGTACATAGTGATAATACAGGAATCTTCTTGCAGAAAGTTCTAAAATCTTAAACATTAATCCAAAATCAATGGAGCTTTGCAGAACTGGTTTGTTTTGTTTGTTTGGGGCTTTTTTTTTGTCTGCCAAAAATGTGTTATTCTGTCCATTTAAAAAAAAAAATATTAAATACTACTAGAGAGAACACAGAAACAACAAGAAAATTGGCACAGCCCTCCCTGTGAGCAGGAGAACAAGGATTCAATTTACTAACCAGCCCATCACAGTGTTCTGCAAGGGCTTAGGAAGTAACTTGTTGTTTCCAAAGAAGTTTGTGGGTTTTTGTGGCAAATCTCAGCTGTGGAAAATCCACACAAAAGTTCAATTATGTTATATGGCTATGCACCTCAAAACCAGACAACCCTTCTACACTAATTCTCTTGATAAATAAGGCTGTGCTCATAGCTTGGTACACAGGGTGATGGGCCAAACTTTGTCTCTGCAGCCTTCTTAAGTATTCCTGACTTGCTCTATTCTTATAAAACTACATCACTGATAAAGCCAAAAAAACCTCATTGCATTCATCTTCCCTCCCTTCCAAGCACCCCAAAGCCCTGATGCACCTCAACTCTCTTTTCTGTGATGATTTTGCTGCATATCTTTTGCTCTTGTTCAACATATTAATGGCCTTATGATTCCAGGTTCAGGTAGCTTTGACTCTGCAGAATATAGATTTTATATGTACAGGGTAAACGTATCACTTTCTTTCTTCCCATGCTTGTTACTTACTCGTAGTGAGATTTATGATAACCCCTAGCATTACCAAGTGCATTTGGGTACCACTATACAGAGAGTTATAACCACACATGGAGGTGGTACTAATTCTGTAGATCTTACCATGTAAATAGAATATAGGAAGAACAAAACAAATACATGAAATGGAGTGAAGAGATGAAGTGACAGGTCACACAACCGCAATGGTACCAGCACGGGGAACAAGTGCCAGAAGCTGTGGTTCCTGCTCTGCTCTGCTGGCTGCTGCTGGTTCCTCCTGCTTTAGTTCCTTGAATATCACAGATATTGATCTATTATCTCTGGTTGTGTCACTTTTATACATAGAAAACGTATCACATGTGCAGGGGAGGATGTTTACTTGAAACTGGGCCCAACATAATACTGTGTTCAGGTGAATGTAGCTCAACTTTTGTCACTGAAAGTTTTTTAGTTTTTGTTTTGTTGGGTTTTCTTTCTTTTTTTTTCTTTCCCCCAAAGATTTTGCAGGTTTGAAACTGACTTTTAACAGTAATCCCAAAGAGATTTGGGTTAAAATGTGGTGTGATCTTGGTCTGCTGCCTTCAGTGGCTTTACGGAAGGAAAGAATTTGATACTTATTGCTCAGATTGGCACTTATAAGATTAAGAAGCATTGCCAATAACATACATTTTACCTGAGGGTATAGCAGTTCTTCGGAAACACTGTTAATTAGTCTCACAGTACCTTTCTGTGTAGTTAGCTCAAGCTTATGTTTATTTCACAAAATACAGTGAAATACAGAGGTGCCGCGATTGAGAGACGGGACATAGCTTGATGCAAGCAGAGTGTCCCTTTATTGTAGCTTTTTCACATACTTTTATACAAACCAAAAACTGCACACTCAGATTTGGGGACAGCATGTTCCTTGCTGATTGGTTGGTTCTCTTGCACAAGATACTTGTTAGCTGGTTAATGTCAAATGCCAACACTATCACAGTTTTTTCAAGCTTGTCACAAAACACACTGTTTTATGGTGATTGATCACAAAGCAAACACTCTCTATTCCTCCTTAATTATCTCCTAACAAAGAGCAGACACTCTTTGTTCCTCCCAGGCTAGGTTGTCATTTCACTCCCCCCAGGGCTTGTGTCCGACAAGCTCTAACACATCTTCCCTTATCAATTGAACAACTCTGGGAGTCCTTCCAAGGCCGACAGTTACTCCCTTCATCTCCCCCTTCCTGTTGCACAACAAGAACCTTTTTTACAGAGTTTGCTATCAGTCTCTGCATACATTGAAACAAGCAAGGCAAACAAAGCACTAAAAGGATAAAAACAGTTAAAGCATATACAATTGTCTTAACTAAACTTCTTAACCATCCTGACAGTCCCCAACCTCCAAAAAGTTTATCTAGCCAATCCCAGTTGTCGTCTTGACGGAGTTTGGAGACCCCGTCCTTAAGTTGCTGAATGCTAGCGTGGATTGACTCTGAGTGATCAGAAAGATTCATACAACACATACCTTCAAAATCCTCACAACCATGCCCTTGCGCTAAAAGCAAAAAGTCTATAGCAGCTCTATTTTGCAGCGTAGCGTGGCGAACACTATCTACATCTAATAAAGACCGGATAACGCCTTGCTGGTGGCATTTGTTTGCTTAGCAAGCCAGCAGCCAAACTTATCTAAAGTTGCCAAAGCTTTTCCAGCGGCAGCTCCGGGTAAAAAGAGAGAGGCAGTAAAACGTTGACTAAACGACCAGAATTCCATGTTATCATCACAATCAGGAGCATAGGTATGAACACCGCGTTTCGCCCTATGAGAGAGACGGTGTTGCAGAATCATGGATGTGTTGGGGGTTAAAACTGAGAGGTGTCCAAGGCTACACTCTAAGTCACAGACCAGTATCTCTTTTGCTTGTTTTGTCACTATATCTGCCCAGTTGACACGGCAATAAAAATATTGATCAGTATCCAGTGATTCGTGCCCTGTGGTAAGTAAAAGCCTGGCTATAGCAATTTCCTTTTCTAAACAAGTATCACACCAATGTCTAGCAAGCGTTGCTCGACGCCACCATTCCTTCTCACAAATACAACATGTACACAACACTCAAGGGTCACGAGTTTTGCATAAGGCACAAGTGATTCCCTCAATAGACACTTCTTTACAGTTATTCATATAGCTCTTCCTTGTTTGTAGCGCTCAATCCCTGTTGTCCTGTTCCTCTTCAGGAGATTCACCCGCTTGTTGTTCAAAAGTCTGGTCAAGAGGTTGATCCAAAGGCTGGTTTGGAGGGTGATTGGGGTTCTCGCCGGGTGATAGTGGTAGGGATTCACGGAAGGGTCGTGCACTCTTTGCCGGGA
>JAHREE010000094.1:4807229-4863768 GCA_033628505.1 Tringa tobata
GGGATTCGGTTCAAGTAGCAGAAGAATTTCACAAAGCACAGTCCTAGGTCTTTTTGCACAGGGTTAAAAACTTCCAGTAAATTGATCAGGAGCAGGGGAAGAGCTTTGGTGTTTTTTGTTGCTGTTGTCACTGCAGTGATTACTTTTGACAGAAAACTGCTAGAAAGCCCCAAGTCTGAAATCCACCCAGCACTTGTGTTACTGGTTGGTGATGGGTGTTGCAATGGAGCACTGCAGAATTTCTTTTTGCAGTGGCCATCTTGCCTTTGAAATTGGATTTTTTTATATTTGTAAACTTCCAACTTTCAGCCTGCTCATCTCCTGATAGAAGGGGTAGAAGTCTGCCCTTCTGTTCTCCAGCGGGCATCTTTGGCTGATAAAATCATTCAAGCCCAGCTGCCAAGTCATTATCTCAGATCAAAGTAAAAAGCTGAGACCTGTTCTTTTGTCACATTACAGTTGGACCTAAATGGGAGGAGTGAGGCTTATGGAAGCCAGCCTGCCTGTCCTCGTTTGCACCCACCACTCACACACACATTGTGTTCAAGATGCTCCAATTAGATAAGCAGAGCACAAATGTCCAATCACAGGCAAGTTGCAAGGGCTGTACAAAAAGTGAGGATTAGAATTCAAAAGTCAACCTTAGCTGACAATGTCACACTTAATCTTCTGGAAAATGCTGCTGAATCAAAGCAGGATGAAGGGTACCACAAAGGGATTTAGTTAAGCAATAAGGCACAAAAGGAAATAGTCTTTTTCTCCTAGCTTTTGTTTAAAGATTTTAGGTGGAGGGATGGCAGGGGAAAGGAGAGAAAAGATTTAGGCTTGTGATGAGTTCAGATTTCCAGGTAAACTTGTGTATAAGGGTATAGAATTTGGGATGAATATCCTACAGTCTGCATAAGTTTTCAGTTTTAGTAGCTAAATGTTGAAATTTACACCTCTGTGTGCTTTCATGGACATGTATTGTCCATGACATGGACTTCAAACATCTTTTCTGTATATAACTGTAGTTCAAGGTCAAATATAAGATAGGAAAAAATCTAGAAGTATTTAATGTATAATAATTCAGTGGCTCAGTACTGCCAATTTAACATACATAACATTGCATACTGGTTTTACTCAGGAGTGTTTTTTTTAAAGAGGGTTTAGTAAAAGACATAGGGTTGTCCATAAAGTGAATGGACCCAAACCAGAAAAGTGTCTTGTGTACTGACACTTTCCCTCCAAAATGTCTTTCTCTTGTACAGTGCTGCAAGAAAATTGCTATGAAACCCTGCTCTGACCCTGAGGTAACCCCTTCTCTGCAAATCTCTGTGACTTTTTCTTCTTAGGACTGTTTCTGGATGAAAAGCACTAGCAGTATTTATCCCACCATCAACATTTCTGAGTTAATGTTCTTTAAGCTTCAAGCCATGGAGGTGAGCACATGAAGATGCCTTGCAGAGAGAAGTTGTCAGAAGCAACAAGGTGTAGTTAGTGGCTAAGGAGTCATGAAAGAAATACTATGTGCAACAGCCTACACCCTGAGAGCAAGGATCTCCCACTGATTGTGCATCCCAGAGCATTCCAGAATGGAGGGATTCCAGCACGCACAGCTAGTGCTTGGTTAATTGTTTCAGGACTTTATAAAAATTTTTGCTCGGCCCATACTCAGCTGCAAACTTTCAGTGTCGAGAGTTCAACAGGTATTCATCTGCTTATATCTCCTCTTTCTACTGCCCTTTGGACAATAGCTCCTCCTTCAAGTACACCTAACTGCACATTACCTCTTCCAAATTCCATCAGACTATTTATCCCAGTGGTGAAAAACAGGAACCAAAATCTTACAGAACAAAATAACAAAAAGTAAAGATTACACTGCTAGCAATTTAGTAATACAGTGCCAATAATTCAGAACTGTGATTGAAACCAGTTTTATGATAGAATATTTCTAAAAGTTTTGGCTGCAGTATTTCAAACAGCTTCAAAATGGTGTTGAGCTCCCCTTTCAGGCATTATCTCCTGTGGTGTCTTCACCTCCATGTTGTTTCTTGTTCTTGACATTTTCTTGGCAAATGCTCCACCTACCCAAGGTGCCTAGTTCTGTACAAGCCATCAAACACAAAAGACCTGTTGCAACTTCACTCCCATTCTCTTCAAGCATGATCACTTATTTTCTGTTTCCATAGCTTGAATTTGCCCTTGGCTGAGCTATTTTGAAATTAATCGCCTTGCTGGCAAAAGAAAAAAAAAAAAGGAAAATTTAATTAAGAAAAGTCTGTAGTGATTTAATACTCAAATATTTATTTCAAAGCTGTGATACTGATTTGTGGTTGGAGGAAAGAAGGATATGTGGCTGAAGTGACTGCACAAGGAAGCCTGCTACTACAACTAATGCTAATGACTGAGTTTTGAACTTACACCCTTAATTATGCTTTGACTTAGTTTCTTATCCTGAGATTTAGAGGCAGTCTGTCCCCTGTTGAAATGGGCACTGCATTTGTCAATATCCATATGTACAACACATACATTTCTATAGGCTTTACTTAACTAATAAGTAATATTTGTGTCAACCAGTTGTACAGCCCCATAAAGCCATATGTTAATTTGGTCTTTAATATTTCTCTCCCGCTAACCCACTTCAATAATTGATGTTAGTTTTACGTGTGGTGCCTTTCACATAATGATCTCAAAGCATCTTAAGGGCATTACTTGATAAGCCTCATCCAGTAGTAATTATATATGGGAATAAAATGTATTTGCATTAGTCGTGTGGATTAAGTAAGGCACAGAGAGGTTAAGCTATTTCATCCATCAAAGCAGCAGCAGAATTAGCAATAAAACCTGGCAATCCCTGATTCTCCTCATCCCAGCTGCACGCAATACTCATTTCCAATGACCAAAACACCCACAATATCCCAATGTAACGATCCCACCTTCCCCTTACAGCTTCCAATAACATGAAGCTGTTTAATATCTTCATGAGCCATCTGGATGATGGGATCAAGCGTACCCTGCTGAAGTTTGCTGGTGATACCAAACTGAGTGGGGAAGGGGACACTTCAGAAGGGAGAGTCACCCTGCAGGAAGACCTGGATAGGCTGGAAGAGTGGGCTAAAAAGAACCTAATGGTGCTGGGTGTTCCTTCTCTTTTGCCTTTAGTAAAGAAAGAGATATAGAGTGAGGCTGAGCGTTCCCTACCCGTGTTGGGTCACAGAGGTGTCTGTTGTGCAGGGGGCTGTGACACACAGCTGGGAAACTCCTAGGCTAGAAGTCAACATGATCAGTGTGGTCTTGCAGTGAGTGAGGGAAAAATCTCAGAACAAACATTTACCTTGTCACTGAGTATAAAAAAAGAGAGCAGCCTGCAATGAGAACAGAGCGTTAGGAGCCAGCGTTTTCTGACAGTTTGGATTTTTTCTTTTTGTGAGTAACGCTAATGGCAGTATTTGGGGCTGACAAGCTGAGGTGCAAGGTTATCTGAGCATCTCAGCTGTGCTGCAGGAGGGAGGGCACAATTTTATTGTCTTGTTTGAAGACACATTGTGTGCAGGGTGATAACTTCACTTATGGATACAGTCAAGCCTGATAAGAGAAAAACACATGAAAAGACATTTTTGTTTCAAAGAATCTAGGCTATGTGTCCTTGGGAAAAAGAATAATAGGATGACTCTGAATAGAATTTCTGGTGGCAGACTTCTAGTCTGCCAGCTCCTGGAGTTGTATCAGATCCAGAGACCCCATGTTTTGGCAGCTGCAGCATAGATGTTCCTTAATAATCTGTTACACAAAGTACTTTGAAGGTCCATGAGAATCATTATACTGCCTTTTTTTTTTCTTCATATGGTATTTGAGAAAAATCAAAAGATAAAATCTCTAGTTTTTTGTGAGTGCACACAGACCTATCCTAAGTGGCATAAAAGGGCCTTTTTGTTTCAGTGATAAACTGTAGTGTGTAAATCCTGAAGGTTAAAATTCAGGAGGCTCCTAGCAGAAACAAACAGGGCTTCCAAGTGTTATCTGCTAAAACTCCTGATTTTTAAAACTCTGTATTTAGGAGATCTCACCTGTGATTTTTTACATGAGGGTTGGCCAGACAGTTCATGATGTTGACTGCTGTTATCTAAAACCCAGGCTAAAAACAAAGAGCTGGATTTTAAAATGAGCTGAGGAAGTCAAATGTGTTGGCACGTACAATTAGAAAGGCACTTTGATAATGAGGTCTACCTGCCAGGACTTCTTATGTGCTGGCTGAGCAGCTAAGCTACCCTTTACTACAAAGGTGATATCTATCTTTCTCTCTCAGATATGTAAGTTTTTTGTCACTTTTAAAAATTGTTGTCATAACAGACTGTCGTTGTTTGTGGGATGTCTCTTGGAAGATTTTCGTGGCAGTAGCTGCATTAACCTGTGCAGACTTGCAAACTAAACTGACATAAGCATACTGAGCATAGAATGAATCAAATTACGCTGTCTTATCCCCGAACACAGATGAAGAAATACTCTTTCCAAGATGCCACTCTCCGCAGCTTCTCTCTTTTCTGAGCTGGATGACTGTCATCTAGGATTCCTGTCCTGAATTGGTTTCCATTACTGACCCTTTTTGTCTTTCTGGAACAAACTACCTACTTCCCTGGTTACTTAAAAAGATAAAATGTTTATGAATGTGGGTCATATCAGCCTAGCCATATAGTTTCACATCAAAGTGTGTGATCAGAATTTAGCCATGCTGGAGATCTAACCTTAATCTGACATTTAAATGAAACTTGAGGTCAGTGAGGGCATATTAGCTGAAACAAAAAGACAGAAAAACCATCAAGACCTCTGTGATGTGAGGTTGATAAATTTTAATAGCCCTTCCATGAGTTCAAGCATCTTTTAGAGGGGACATCACATCTCACAATAATTGCATCCTTACAAAACAGAAATTATAGTGGCTGGTTTGCAGGAGAGTGATGATAACTATTTTTCATCTCATTTTGTAGAAGAAAATGAACCTTTCCAAAGTACATTCTGTCAGTTGTAATCAGACAGTTGAGACTAACAGCCTATTTCATTGCCAATTGTTGTATTTGTAGTTTTTTGTATTGGGCTACTTTTATTATGGAGAAAAAAGGGGTGATTTTAAGTATAAGAGATGTTGAACCATATTATTAAAATAAAGAAAATTATAGTACCACAGAAACATGTTTTAAAATTTTCTTTTTATGTACCTTCTTACCATGGTAAAATAACTGGATCAGAACAAAAGAATGCAGTTTTCCCATGCACACCCCATCTGTGAAGGTAGATCTTAGGCAGCAGCTATAAATATGCCCCTGTTGACAACCTGCAGAAGGAAATGTTTAGGTAGAGTCCAGCTCCTTCCCTGGTCCTCAGCAAGGTGAGGAGGTTCCTGGGCTGGAGCTGCTGTCCTTCTGTACCTCCTGCTGCCCCTGAGTGGACCACAAAGATCTGACTCACTTCTGAATTCTCTGGTTTGGCTGCAGGGGTCAGCTGCAGCATGGACCTTGTCCTCCCATGTCTGCAGATGGAGCATTGAGTTTCCTCTGTCTGGCTGAGAAATGGCTCATGAATCTTCCAGCAGAAGGTAAATGTGCACAGCGGTGAGCCTGGTGTTCAGCAGGGAGGCCAGGGTCACTTATCAGCTGTCTTCTGCCTCCAGAAAAGACATGCTTGATTAATTTTACAAGTTTTAACTTATGGCCTCTGTGCTCATGACGGATGTCAGCATGTGGACACGGCTTTCATGTTTTAAGAATCTTCCACAATTTGGATATCCTAATGACTTTCTGTTTTCTTCTTTTATCGAAGCTTCTTCTAATAGTCTCAGTCTTGCTTTGGTTGTCTGATGCAGCAGCCCTGAAAGCACTTTTCTGTGTACTTTTAATGCAGGATGTTAAACACTCCAGGCTTGAAACTCATAACCTTTTTATCCTGAATCCTTTCCTTCTCTCTTTAGATAACGCTCACATAGGTGCAAAGCTCCATGGTGATGGGTGCTCTACAAATGCAATACACAACCAAGTTGCGATTCCAAACACTGATCTTCTGAGGTTTTACATTCATGCTAGAGAAGAAGACAGCTAAATCTGGAACATGCTGTCCAGTTTTGGAGGCTTTGGTGCAAGACAGAGATCAAGAAACTGGAGAGCAGAGTGTAGGACACTAGCATGGAGATGGGTACGACTTATGAGAAGAGGCTATGAGAACTGGATATGTTTAGCTTGGAGAAAAGGAAGCTAAGGGGTGATTTAATTGCAGTTCACTCTCTTAAGGAGAATTGTGGAGAAGATGCATCCAGCATTTCCTCAGAGGTATGTAGTGAAAGGACAAGAGGCAATGATCCTTGGCAACAAGATGACAACAAGAGAAACTGATTCAGTACAATGAAAAAAATCCTCACCATGAGGGTTGTGCAGTGCTGGCATGGGTGCTCACAGAGGCTGAGGGACCTCCATCCTTGGAAACATTCAAAACCCAACTTCACAAGGCTTTGACAACTTTGAGTCTAGTCCTGCTCTGAGCTGAGGATGAGTCCAGATGAGCTCCAGAAGTCCCTTACAACCTAAATACTTCCAGCATTCTGTGACAAATTCCATCTTTTGCAGGAATTACTGGAAGTATCACTAACACTGGAATTACTGAAAGCAATGGAAGTAGCACTGTATGCTGGAAGTGACCCTGAAGGTGCTGCTAACAATGCAATACCTCAGAGTTCTGGCGTGGGTGCAAAAAAAAGGATTACACCAGTGATAAGTGGAAAACAGTGCTAAAGGAGAACCAGAAGATGCTCCACCAGTAGTGAGTCTGGAGGATGATTGAAAGACATTATTTGCTTGCTAGATGCTTAAAGAAAAGCCCTTTGCAGACAGAAGGAGATAGGTACAGTATTACATATATTACGAGGCCATGAAAACCTTGACTTTCATGGATACCTGTGGATCCACCACCTGTAGATATCAACAAAACACCACAAGCAATGAGCAGGCCAACGTATTAGGTCTCTGGTACACAAAAGAATAAAGCTACAAGTTTTGCATCACAGGTTACGGGCTGCTGGTTTTTTCCTTACTAATACAAAGATCCCAAAGAAAAAACCTGTCACTGTAGTCAAATCCTTAATGACTGCTGTTAATTTTCCAGTCCGTTCTCAGTAAATAAATTTCACTGAATTTCACTGAATTTCACTGATTTTTAGAGTTGGAAGGGACCATAGAGATCATCTAGTCCAACTCCTCTGCTAAAGCAGGACCACCCAGAGCATGTCAGATCATGCCACTCAGGACTGCATCCAGGCGGGTCTTGAAAATCTCCAAAGAAGGGGACTCCACGACCTCCCTGGGCAGCCTGTTCCAGGGCTCCGTCACCCTCACTGTGAAAAAGTTTTTCCTCATATTCAAGTGGAACGTCTTATGTTCCAACTTGTGCCCATTCCCCCTTGTCCTCTCACTGGCAACTACTGAAAAGAGTCTGGTTCCCTCCTCCTTCTGTCTGCCCTTGAGATACTTATAGGCATTAATAAGGTCTCCCCTCAGCCTTCTCTTCTCCAGACTAAAGAGTCCCAGCTCTCTCAGCCTCTCCTCATAAGGGAGATGCTCCAGTCCTCGAATCATCTTTGTAGCCCTACGCTGGACTCTTTCCAGTAGTTCCCTATCCCTCTTGAACTGGGGAGCCCAGAACTGGACACAGTATTCCAGTTGTGGCCTCACCAGCGCAGAGTAGAGGGGGAGAATGACCTCCCACGACCTGCTGGCCACACTCTTCCCTATGCAGCCCAGGATTCCGTTGGCCCTCCTGGCTACAAGAGCACACTGTTTGCTCATTGTCATTTTATTGTCCACCAGGACCCCCAGATCCTTTTCTTCGGAGCTTGTCCCCAGCAGGTCCATGCCTAACCTGTATTGATGCCTAACATTCTTCTTCCCCAGGTGCAGGACCCTACACTTTTCCCTGTTGAACGTCATGAGGTTCTTCCTTGCCCAGCTCTCCAGCCTGTCCAGATCCCCTGGATGGCAGCACGGCCCTCTGGGGTGTCAGCCACCCCTCCCAGTTTGGTATCATCAGCAAACTTGCTGAGGATACACTCTGTCCCCTCATCCAGGTCACTGATGAATATATTGAACAGTAATTTCAGAATTGCCTCATCTCGTGCAAGAACTCAGTGTAACCAGAACTCACCTGCTGGCAAGGCTGCATCTGGGCTTCTGTCATCTGCAGTGAGGAATATAGACTATTTCATTGCAAATAAGAAGCTTCCTAGCAGCAACAAGAATGTACCTTCAAATTATGTCTGTACTTCTGATTAATTGCATAGATATTAAAGTTTCCAAATAATGGAAAACAGATAATTCAGTTTTGTACTGCAGGCAGCCTGGTGCTCTCGATATGTGTTCCTTAATGCATTAACCTTACAAAGTTTTTTTTTTAGACTAACAGAAATGCAGACAGAAAAGAAGCAGACCTTGAAAAAACTCTTTCATTAAGATTCCAGCTTCTTGATATAAATGAATTCTTGGCACAATGCATTGAAGTTGGCATGTTACCCACAGAAGTGGAGCAGCTTCCTGCAGCAGAGATATGCTGCCCAGGAAAATTAACTGGGCAGGAAACTGCCCAGAAAAATTAAGCTGGAATTGTTAATCAGAATTACTTTTGGCTAGCAACAAAGTAGAAAGCAAAGACAATATGGTATTAAAGTCATGGTCTTTCATTTGGAAGTTTCCCAAGGTGAAGTGGATCAACGTCATCACATTGTAGTTTAGGAAGATATGCAAGGCTGTAATCATGGATGGAAACTGAAGCTAGTTTTGTTTTGTCATTGATTTTAATTTCACTGAATTTTTCTGGAGTTGGAAGGGACCATAGAGATCATCTAGTCCAACTCCCCTGCTAAAGCAGGATTGCCCAGAGCACATTACTCAGGACTGCATCCAGGTGGGTCTTGAAAACCTCCACAGAAGGGGACTCCACAACCTCTCTCAGCAGCCTGTTCCAGGGCTCTTGCACCCTCACCGGAAAGAAGTTCTTCCTCATATTTGAGTGGAACTTCCTCTGTTCCAGCTTGTGCCCGTTGCCCCTTGTCCTATCGCTGGGAACCACTGAAAAGAGTCCGACTCCATCCTCCCTCAATCCGCCCTTTAGATACTTATAGGCATTAATAAGGTCTCCCCTCAGCCTTCTCTTCTCCAGGCTAAAGAGTCCCAGCTTTTGTCACTCTTTGATACTGGCATGAGAAGTAATAGCTTTGATTTTGGAAATAAAGAGGATATTACCTTGTTTCCCTCCTCCTGTTTAGTAGACCTAGGATCTTGTAATAATTCAGAGGAGCTGTTGGCAAAGTAACAGTTACTTAACAGATACTTTCTAGTCCAATAAAACCACATGCAGGAAGCAATAGAAATATAAAACGCCTGAAACAAAAAAAGCACAGCTTTTCTTCATTGGGGTTTCTCTGCAGCTCTTCAATGTTATTGTCTGTCAGGGATGACGGGTTATCTGGCTGTTGTTCAGTCTCGTAAAGAGAGAAGAGAGACTCATAAAATTGAGGAGATACAAGAGAAGTGCTTATGTTTGATTAGTCAGGCGTTACAACCTAGGAGCTGTGCAATTCTCAGCTCCTGCCTGGTAATCCTATGACAGCAGTGAACCAATGCCCTGGGGTGACCCCTGGCCCCCTAAAGCTGTCAGCAGTGCCCAGTTCTGATTGGCTAGATTAGTAATTTTTAGTTGTATTGGCATTTATTACTGGTTTTCTGCAACTTTATTATTCGTACCCTTTATTTTACATTTAATCACTAACCAAAACCAAGACTAGTAAAGAATTGAAATATGATAACAAAAATAATCACATTTATATTTTAATCAATAAATAAGACGTCTGTAAACTTTCTAAGCAGTAAGATAATGACTGTGCGTAAGCATAACTACCATGAAACTCCCTCATACAAAGCAATTTTCTTAGCCATAATTTTTCCCAGTTTACATTTCCAAAAAGCTAAACTCCTCAGTAAACACCCATTTGCCATAAATGATCAGCTGAAGTTCTCAATAAATTCCAACCTTTTTTCCTCTTGGTTTCCTGTTTTTATATATTATGACTCTAATGTCATTTCTTGAAAGGGAGAAAAATCACAAATATCAAGTTTTATTGTCTGTCTTTGTCTTTAGTTCTCCTTTCAGCTTTCAAATCTTTCCAGATTTTGTAAAGTTACAAAATGCTGAAACCCTGCTTAGTTTTATGCTTTGGCCAGAATCTTTTTTTTTTTTCCCCAAAATTGAGAAATTTCAAAAGTACCATGGCAGTCAAATAAAGAAGATGAGAAAATATCTGCTTAATCTGCTTATATGTCATCTGTTCCATCACATAGTCAGGGAGACCTTGCAGGGCAGGTTGAAAGTGATCTCAGCTGGGCAGCCCATGCTGCTGAAAGGGCAGAGACCTAAATGAGCTTGTGAGTAAATATCTATAATGACTAAACATCTCTTCTAACATATAAATCTCCTCTTGTTTCTAAGCCTTTGTCCAAGTCAGTAAGTCAGCATTGTGAGAATGGTATGGGAAAGCCTCTTCCCAGAGGCCCAGAGACTCCTTGAGATGTGCCAGAGAGTACATGGGAGGTGAAGTATTACTGAAGGTTGCTGACATGCATCCAGACCATTCACTGATTTGACAGAGTTGGAAGGGACCTCTAGAGATATCTAGTCCAACTCCCCTGCCAAAGCAGGATTGCCCAGAGCACATCACTCAGGACTGCATCCAGACAGGTCTTGAAAATCTCCACAGAAGGGGACTCCACGACCTCTCTCAGCAGCCTGTTCCAGTGATCTGTCACCCTCACCATTGGCCAAGGCAAGGTTCTGCTCGGCTGTGTGAGACCTGCTAATGATCCTACAGTGATCCAAAGTGACTGTAAGACACTGGAAAGAAAAGCAAAGGACTGGGGACTTCCATCTGTCCCTCCAGCGAAGGGACAAAGCACATCCTCATAAAGATGCAGCCTGTAGACCAATGTATGGCTGAGCAGATGGTGCAGTCAGGAGGGCTTTAACTGTTTTATCCAAGAATATTTCCTGAGTCATTCATTCACTGATGGCAGAGTCCAAAACACATAAAAGGGGAAGAGAAACTTTGAAGACTGCTTTGCAAATCTATTGAGGAGAGTTTTAATCCAGGACCAAGACTACTATGGGACAGTGGACTACAAATGAGTATACACAATGCTGACTTGCTGACTTTGACAAAGGCCAAGAAACTAGAATTGACATTTATTCACTATAAGGCTGTAGGATTAACAAAGGGGATCATAGAGTAGGCTGCTAAACATTTTAGGTTTCTATATATAAGATAAAAATCACGGGGAATACATCTGCGAACCTGAAATTATTCATGCAGATGATCAGAATGTGATTTAATTTATAGAACAGACTTGGTGAGGAAATTCATGTAATTGGTGCATTAATATGAAAGGGTATAGTGTGCTCGTGGAGAAAAGGAAGGAAGCGTTCCTTGCATAAAAAAGACATAAGCTAGACCTGAGGTCTTGAATGTAGTAAGACATGAAGAGTGTGAGGAGTCATCCCCCTGAGGAGGAAGGAGTGGCAGAGACAATATGTGATGAACTGACCACAACCCCTATTCCCAGTCCCCCTGTGCTGTGGAAAAATGGGGAGTGAAGTTGAGCCTGGGAAGAAGGGAAGGGTGGGGGAAAGGTGTTTTAAGATTTGTGTTTTATTTCTCATTACATTACTCTGTTTGGATTGTTAATAAATTAAAATAATTTCCCAAAGTTGAGTCTGTTTTACTCATCATAGTAATTACTGAGGGATCTCCCTTTCCTTACCTCAACCCACAAGCCTTTCATTATATTTTCTCTCCCCTGTTCAGCTGAGAAGAGCAGTGATAGAGTGGCTTTAGTGGGCGCATGGCATCCAGCCAGGGTCAAGCCACCACAGACATCACTCTCAGTTCAGGGCTCTGCAGGAAATAGTTCCTCTCTTACAACAATGCCAGTCTTACATCTATTCAACTCCACAGGATTTCTGAAGCTAGCACTAGCTCAACTCCCCGACTTTATTTTGGAAAGTGTGTACAACTAACTCAAACTATGGCATAACATGCTTTTCCCCACTTTACAAACTGGGTTCAGGTGAGATTCCTGCTGGTCTTGCAGTGAGGCTAGTATAAATAATCAGCCATCCCTTTCCTATCTTGGTAAGATGCTGATTTGCCTTGTACTCCATGCAATCTCTTACATGGCCACTAGTGTTGCACTATACTGAAGTTGTCTGAAGAAAAGACTATTTGACATTTTCTTCCATTAAAAATTAATTTATTGCCATTAAAAATAACTATTTCAGCACTCATGAGGGTGAATATTGTCAGGAGGCTTCCTACTTTACAGACACCTTGCTGAGGTGAGGGTTGCTAGTCGAGAAATTTTGTCTGGTCCCATGAAAATAAACAGACTCATTTTTAAGAGTCAATTTGCTTTAGGGACCTTCTTTCCACAGGGTTTAATATTTGATTAATATTTGGTACTAGATATATTGTGCTTCTAGTAGTGAGAGGTACTGGTTTACTCACACTGCTCTTCTTTGGAAAAGGAGAATGAAAATGCAGTGATTTACTAGAAATCACAAGCAGAGTTTTGCAGCACAATTTTAGTCGGAATTCCTTAGTGCAAAAGAGTGGGATTCCATAATAAAGTCTGGGGCACTCCTGTCTGCTGCCAAGCAAAGCACACACTTTACTTGTGTGTGTTTAAGGCCACCTAATTAGAGAAGGCTTAGATGCTCTCCTTGGGAATTTGCTAATGCTTTATGCTTTTCTGATAAACTTCACAAGCTTCTAAGTGTGGTGCCTCTGCTTTATGACACAGTTTTGGAATTGAGACACTTAAACTCACCATATTCTAAATAAAAAGAGCCAGATGGCACAAGCAGTATAATTTACGATTTCATGTCTCTCTCTATAGGTACAGAAATTATTTCCGTTTATGTTTGGCCATTTCAGACAAAACTACCATTTGTTAATTCTTGCTTTAACAGGTCTTTCCTTTATGGGGCCATGCTTACACAATACTTTAAAGTTAACTCAAAAAAAATTGTATAGCTCTCTTCAGACAAAGAATAAGGATGCTTGATCTTATGTTCAATTCACATGATCTCCATACAGTGATTCTTGTTCCTGCTCATCTGTCTCAAAAACAGATAAGGTCTTTTCTTTGTGGAACTTGCTGCCTGCAGATCCAAAAAATGATGTTTTTCGGGGGATGGGGGGGAAGAATAAAGGAACACAGGAAAGTCTCCAAATTGCATTTCCACATCCCCAGACAATTTTGTGGAAATATATGTGTAGGAAAGAAGGCTTGGGACAAGCAGCTAACAGTGGGTTCATTACTTTAGCTTTTTGCACACATGAGGTAATGTAAGATATTGGATGTGGAATCAAGAGAATTTCTGAACATTCAGCCAAATCTTTACCCTGATGAATGTAACAAAAAGCAAGTCTCCAGTACTGGTTAAAAGATTATTTCAGAAGGTGACTTTTTAACTTTTAGGTAAGTGGCCAAGATTTATCTTGTCACATCTCAGGCTCCTTCAGTTGTTGTACTGGATTTGCCTCTCCCACTCAACCAGTGGAGCACATTTTTTCATGCCCTGATTCATCCTCTTTCTTCACACTGTTTTGAAGTCTTAGTGGCTTTTCTGTCCCAAAATATCATCCCAGGGAGTCAGGCTAAATGATCCCTGTGACATCTTTCAATCTACCAAGCAAAAGGATGCAGTAAATTGAGGTTTGGCCTTAACTTCATAGCTCTCACAAGCTGAAATTAAAATACATTGAAAAAAAGAGGATACAGGAAAGAAAATGGAAAATCACTCATCCACTGAATTTACAGTCATCTCTGGTGTTTAAAAATACCCCTGAAGGAATTACTTTTCATTACATTGTTGGTTAAACGAAGCTTATATTCTAATTACAATATTAGTCAAAGTCATAATGATGACAGGTCAAAGTAATCAAGAACTATCTTTACTCACAGTGTAAGTTACACATACTTATACAAAGAGCTGGTTCTGCCAGCCCTCCTCCCTCACTGCCTGTGATAAGGAAATTAAGCAATTGTTTTGAATGGAAGTAAGAGCAAGTGACATATTACAGCTAATTAAGATACCGATTTAACAGTTGCCCACAGGGAGAACAGAGCAGAAGGCAAAAATTTATTGGTTTTTTTTTTTTTTCAGCTTTCTTTCCTTGTAAAACTTCATGATCTTATTTGCAATGAGTAGACCTTGGATTTGCAAGCTGCAGCTGGCTGATCGGCACTGGCAGAGTCCCCTCTTTTGTCCCTTGGGGACTGGGGCGTTTTGGTTCTACCTCAGAATAAAACAGTGGGGCACCGATGCCAAATGCTGCCTTGGGAATCCCAGCCCTGTGAGCCCACCTCAGGCCTATAGACTGATTAGATGGTGGCAAGCACTGAAATTTACTGTAGCCTCCATCCTTGGAGATATTCAAATCCCCGCTTCATGTCCTAAGCAACCTGAGAGGTCCTTTCCCATCTCTGCCGTGCTGTCATGTTGTGATACGTTTGGTGCCAGGTGATGCCAATATAGCTGAGATCTTTTCTAGAGCTGTGGGGAAAAACAAGGTGTGCCCATTCTTACTCCCTGATTTACTTTTGTTGCAGATGTAGTCTTAATTTATATCAAACCAATCTCAATGTCTGTCAGGTCAAGAAGAGTCACATATTCTGGGGCACATCTTACATAATTTCCCTGGTTTTATATAAGTCCTTCCAAGTAACCATGTATTCAGCCAAATCACGCACCAGTTTTAGCTGCAGCCAGCAGAGCATAGAGATTTGTGTCTTGAATTGTAATTCTGGTACTATGAGGCTGTCTGGAGTCACCTTTCCTTCTGACAGCAAGCAGAGACCAGTCTCTGTCTTTTTGTTTCACATCTTTAGCATTTATAATCCTGCAGTAAATTTCTGCCTGCTGGCCTCTTGTAGGCAGAGACTAGAAAGAATATAGTGTAGTAGGATAATCAGGTAACTCAAGTACTGTCTCCCTAAATTTTTTGAAAAATTATCACTCTTCATCTTGATGAGACAGGTGTCAAGTGCACAGCTTGTAGATACTGGAGTGCTGCTCTTAGGTTCATCTGAAGCTGTGTCTGCTCTGGGCTGAACAAGCCCAGCACCCCCCACCTCCTCTCCTTGCTGGTCAACTGCTCCAGCCCTTGTCAGCTTCATGGCCCTCTGCTGAACTTTCTTCATTTTATTGATGTATTTCTTGCTCCAGTGGGACAAAACCAGATGCAAAATCTAGATGAGGTCTAATGAGTGATATTTCAGATTGATCTCTTGTGGATTTGTGTTCCCTTGTTAATTTAATATCTAGTAACTGAGTTCAAGCTCATACGTTAAATATAGGAAACTTGTGATGGAGCTATAAACCTTACCACATGTTAACTCCATCCACATAACATGGGGTGTCCTGGTGCCAACAATTGGCTCCCTCTCCACTTGTCAGGGTACTAGTCACAGATTTTTTAGATGTTCTTTTTAGATTTGAAAAAAAGAAAAAATAGGAGGCTGTTGGCCAGAGAACGTGAACCTGTTTCTCACATCATACATGATTTTTTAAAGCACTATAAGAAGGCAATTTTGCTTGCTGTGCTGAGAGTTTGGTTATTTAAACAAACTGGAACAGCATAAACAAGAAAGAGTAAGATATCCTTGCTAGCATATCTTTGGCATGCAGAGCAGTCTAAAGGTATATCTGTGGATACTTGCACGCCTGAATTAGTTGTGAAATAGCTGTCTTGGGTGATAGCAGCCATATGGAGTTCAAAACAGACTGCTATTTACACACTTTCTGTGTTTGCCATTTTTGGTTGTTTTTTTTTTTTTATTGTTTGTTTGTTTACTTGGTTGGTTTGGTTTGTTATTTTAATCAAACTCTTGATTTATTTAAGAATAAATGTGGACCCTAAAATCCTGGTGCCTGCAATACCTAATGCAAAGCTGTCTCTGTTATCCATATGGGAGCTCTGTGGTCTCTATATTGACTGCAGTATGGATGGATGGGGCTTTGAGAAACCTGCTTTAGTGGGAGGTGTCCGTGCCAATGGCAGGGGGCTTGGAACTTGATGATCTTTGATGACCCTTCCAACTCTAACCTGTAATTCTATGATTCTAAGAGTATACTAAAACCTCTATATTACTGATGATGCCAAGCTCTGATTTGTGATATCTGACATTTCAAGGTGGGACAGTTTGTACTGTTATATCAAGCATCACACCTATTTCACATTGCTCAGTAACAAGGGACCTAACTAAACGACTGGGATTTTCTTTTCAAAGGTTAAATTCTGCTTGACAGGAGGGGGTGCAACCAGCTCTCAGATGGCAACCTACAGCTTCGGAAATCCATGTTCACTCCCTGGTTTTGCAACAACTTTGCACCACTTCAAGCAAAACACTTGCTCTTTTCCAAACCCTCGTTCCCGTTTATGAAAGGGGGATTATAATCTTGTTTTTATTATACCTGCTGTCTGCCTTTAAATGAGAGTTTTGGAGGTCAGATAGTCCAGCGTATATATAGTGTCTAGGCACAATGGGGTTTCAAGCTCCCTCGCAGCCACTTGCCTCTGAGCAACACAAGTTGTGAGTTAATAAAAAACCAAAGGCTGTGCAGTTCTGTAAATGTACAATTGCAGTGTGACCTTGGCTAATCTGAAACCACCGGGGATGCTTTATCCTATGTAAAGGAATCAAGACCCCTCTCTCCTAGTCTTTTCCTCTATCTGATTTCATAAACTGCTTACTTCCCAATGCCTTAGTTTTTAAAAATGGATATGGCATTTTCTAATTTTGCCTTTGCAGCACAATGTCATTACTGAGGAATAAGCGTGCAAGGCAGAGCAGAACACTTGCTCCATGGCTAATAAGCAAAGAGTTGTCACAGAGTGAAGCTGCACTTATGCAACCAGAAAGATCTTTAATATATATATACATAAAAGAATGAAAGTTATTAAGTTTTCTTAATAGTTTGCCACATGATTTGACCACTTCTGGATAGTCTGCCTGCTATTCTTTTACAATCAGATTTTTAAAGTTCAAAGCTGGAATTTTCAGAAAGCCTTCCCCAACTTGCTTTAGCTGGAGTAAGAGGAGTTTTCCACTGAGTTAATCCAAATCAGCTACAGACTAAAATGTCTCAGCATTTTCAAAAGTCGAAATGATCTGAAGACTCTGTCCAGTTCTGCTGCTGACTGAATGATACCACCAAACACAACAAATTGTTAGAAACTAGTGAGTGTCATAGGGTCTGCATGGGAGAGCTTCCCACCACCAGTTCTAAAAAACCCTTCAAAAATGACTCACAGGGATAAACATCCAACTTATTTTAAGACCACGTATGTCATTATGAAAGGCATATGTGAAGGCATGTGGGATAACAAGGGAGTGGAACTAGAGGCCTAGGCTTACATCTTTCAGGTTTATGTTCCCTAGTCCTTTGAGAGGTTACTGAGAAATGGAAATTGAACTCGTACTTTTAACCAAGTTTGAATCCAAGCCAGTCCATTTGGCAGCAGTGAAGATGTTTCAACAGCATGTAGTAATATTTTAAGTTTACTTGCTTCTGCGCTTCCTACTTTCAGGGAGAGATGTCTGGTTGGAGGATAGGATGCCACCAAGCCCAAACACTCCACTCTGCCTGGAAGGTACCTGGAAGGATGTTGGTTCTTCCTACTGTGATTCCAAACTTCAGTTCTCCTTCTTCACATTCTTACCTCTGAAGAAGGAGACTAAAAGCAGGTTGTCCTGTGGGGTTTCGTACCACGTTAGTTACCTGTATACACAGAAAGATCCTCCCATGTTGTCTGCCACCTCAGGTCAGATGTCTCCAGAGCTTTGTAGAGTTTCACTTGCATCATTCTTCATTCAGCCACTGATGCTGCCTCTGAACCTTTGATCTGCCAGCATAAGTGCTTGTGGAACTGCTGTCTAATCCAATTCATTAGACGTGATCTACCTTCTCTTAAACAGTTTAAAGTAGATCTCTTGAAGTCCTAATTATATTGAATGAATTCTGCTAGGAAGCAATTAAATGGACAGTTATGCCAGTTGATGTGAAGAGCAGTGACCAGCTGTTGGGGCATATGCCAGGGACTGAAAAATTTTCACAGGAGTCACACAGGATGTGTGACACTAGTCTTATGGCACTTTTCATACAGGTAATTACATATAGGCCTTTAGGGAAAAAAGCATAGTATTGAATGCACAGCAAGGCTTCAAATTAACTTTGAGCTACAAATTACCGAAAAGTCAGGATGGAGTGGTTTAAATCTAGCCTAACAGGTAGTTAAAAGAGAGTACGTGAGCGATATATACCTCATGTCCAACTTTAAAACAGTTTTTTTCTGGATAATAGTGGAGGCATTTCCTTTGGTTATTTTGAGAATCATTCTTTTTTCTTCCTTTAGAGAGCTGGCATTTTATTGAATTATGTGTCAAGTCCTCCACAGATCAGCTCTTCCCACCACTGACACCTGAGTTAATTTTATTAAGCTTTTAGCCTGCGTTGTGCTTCTCAACCTTGGGAATTGTTTCTCTTTTGGATGTGATTTTTCAGCCCAAGGTTTCTGCAGCACTGGAGACTACAGACTTCTAAAGGGTCTGCAAAAGCAAGTCAGTTCTCAGTTTAACTGTTTTTGTAGGGGCCCATGATTTTGTGGAAAATGTTTTAGAGGTTTGAGTTTTTTCATAAGAAAAAAACAGAAAACCCACTGACAAGCTTTAAATTACATTAGAGATAATTATTATTGTAGATAATTTTTAATTAATTTTAATTAATTTATTTAATTGCTTTAAGTAATTCGCTAATTAAATGTAGTTGCTGTACTGCTAGATGTTTGCATTAAAGATGTTTGCATGAAATGAAGCTGACAAACTACTCATTATCTAAACTGCTTTCTCCAAGGAAAGTGGTGATTTAGGAATAGGAGAAATTTGAAAATACCCTGTCTAACGCAGCTTTGGGGGATGTAGAGAACACGTTCAGAACTAAGAGGCATGTGGCCTGTGGAATTACCCATTGCTTTCCAAATCTCCACATCCCACCACAAGACAGCAGGGTAAATTCGAGGTGCTCTTCAGTGTCAGTCTCATTATTTACACTGCAAAGCTAAATAACGCTGCTAATTAATGAAATTCATTCTTTCATTATTAATCTTGCAAAGCTTTAAAACCCTAAACATTTCCATTGATTTTTACATGTCAGCTGCCTACCTGATTTAGTTTGACTCCTTGCTAGATTTCCTGCAGAAAACCCTCCTCGTTCCGGGGGTGAGCAGCCCCTCTGAGTCAGCCAGGGAGAGCTGCCCACGTCTTCTCACACCGTGCGATTCAGATCTGTGGGGGAGAGTCTCTAAATGTTGAGTAGGAGGCTCTTGCCTCCATCCTGATGACATAATACAGGGTTTTAACTTACCTACTGTGGATGTGCCGTATTTGTTTCCAAACGAATAGTGAACAGACTGCGGATACTATAGATACTGTATGTAGTTAGTTAATAAACCCAAATGGCTGTAAATAAAAAGGACCTTTCTGAATTAGTGAGTAAATAATAATTGCTCAAAGCCTTTTTGCCCCAGCAGACCTCAATTACAACTGCACGGTATGTCAGAAAACATTTAATTACTTTCCAGAGTGCTCTGTAATTCTCCTTATAATGAGTACCTTGTAGATGGCTCTGTAATTCTGCTTGTAATGACTACACCTCCCTATTACTCCTGTGAAAAAATTAGCCTTCTGATGAGTTTTTGATTTGGATTTTTTTTTTTTGCTGATTTTGATTAAGGGAAACAACTCTGGGGGCCCTTGCCCACTAGAAAATTTGTTGTTGCTTGGTCTTAACTCCCTGTTTTCAGGGCTGGGTATGGTGCTGACACTTTGGTGGGATCATACCTGACATCAGCTGAAGTCACTACAATAGGGTTCAGTTTTAAACTAAGACAACAAAATGAAAATTTTTGTATGTGAGACAAGTGTCTAAGCTCACATCTATGAGACACACACTCTTAAATCCCGTGGAGCACTGAAAGCAAATTGGCCAACCAGACATGAGGGGCCCAATCGGCCAACTTATGCAAAGGTGTTCTAAATAATCTGAAATTCCCTATGGTTTCTCTGGAAATGTACACATTTCCCACAGGTCCTTTGCCATGCCTACCTTAAAATACAGCTTGAGATATCCCAGGATATTTGAAATAATATTAAATACCTATTTTTAGGCAACTGGGTGACATCTTGGTTATCTACTGTAGGGTGAGCTGAACTGGTGTACAGATTCCTCTTTGTAATAAGACTCTGGACACCCAGGTCACACACAGATATCTACATAGAACTCCATAAACAGATGTCTTAAGACTGATATCTTACTCTTTCCATAGAGAGTAATAATTTTTCTCCAGGTGGTGTGAGTGCAGTCCTCCTCCAGAAAGGATTTTTATGATACTGCACCTACATCTGACAGAAATGAAGAAACCTAGGAGTGACTAAGTAGGTGTTTTGCTAATTCTGGGTTCAAGTCTTTTTCCTGCTCATAGTAAGTAGTACTTCAATCAGAAAAAAAAACCTGTCACCTTCATGGAAATGATATATCATTTAACCCGTGAAATACCCTCTGTTTAAGATAAAAGATGAGTATATGTGTCCATGAGTTTAAAAACTGAAAATTAGGATGAAAGAAAGGAAAGAAAAGGTTTGATACTGCTGGATTGGTAGTGTTTGTTTATTGAGGATTTCTACTAACATGATTCCAGAATGGTCTGTTTCCCTGGAGTTTGTACCCATCTATGGAGGAAGACTGGACCTGATATTTCATATCAGGAGCCTCTTAAGATAAAGGACTGTAGGTGAAAAAAAATCAAGCTAAAACTGGTGAACTTACTCACTGCATCTTGAGGACCGTCTAGAAACTCAGCTTACAAATATGGCTCTGTGGCAACCATGAGGTGCCACCAGGAATTTTGTAAGACCTTGGTGTGTTTAGTGGCTTAATATGCTTGATAGATGGCCTAATCCAGTAGTCAAAAGACACTAACGTGCTGCCTGGTGGATGCTTATATGAAAGCCTTATGCACAGGAATCAAGCAAACCTAAAAACACCTTGGGCTCACAGATGCTTCAGAATCCAGTCTTTTGGATGAAGTATATGTGGTGAGCATAACTATTACGCCCTTGTAGCTGAGCCCTGGATATAGAAAGAAATACAGAGTGTAGATAGATCTTCCATACATCTCCTACTGTTTGTTTCTGTTTCAGGAAAACAGAGATGAAATTTTGTGGATGCACTGATTGAAAGCAATAGTAAATAATGGAAGGAACTGGCAGCTGATTTAGTCATTTATTTTTATATAGTCTTTGAGATCCTGAAGACACTTAATTGATTCCACTCTGGTCACAAGACCTCCTTCCCTTTTTACCATGACAGGATGAAAACCCAGGATGGTTTTGCTTGCCTTTTTGTACACTTAGCGCATATACTTGCAGGAGAACAGATGCCATATAGTAGTGTTTCATAAACACTAAATGCTAGCTGAGAATGACTGGCCTCTATTTCAGTGTAGCTAATCAGTTAACAACTCTGCTGTGGCCATAGATATACTTTCTGCTGCTGAAGCCCTCATCTTCCTCTTTTCTCTATATAACTATGGAGAATACTTTCCATATAACTGTGGTGGGTTGACCCTGGCTGGATGCCAGGTTCCCACCAAACTGCTCTGTCACTGCCCTTCCCAGCTGGACAGGGGAGAGAAAATATAACGAAGGGCTCATGGGCTGAGGTAAGGACAGGGAGAAATCACTCTCCTACTACTCTCATGGGCAAAACAGACTCCATTTGGGGAAAATTAATTTAGTTTATTACCAACCTAATCAGAGTAAGGTAATGAGAAATAAAACCTAAGTTTTTAAACATCTTTTCCCTACCCCTGTCTTCTTCCCAGGCTCAACTTCACTCCCAGTTTCTCCAGCTCCTCCCCCTGAGCAGTACAGGAAGGCTGGGAATGGGGGTTGTGGTCAGTTCATCACATGCTGTCTCTGCTGCTCCTTCCTTCTCAGGAGCAGGACTCTTCACATTCTTTCCCTGCTGCAGCATGGGGTCCCTCCCACAGGAGACAGACCTTCATGGATCCCTTTCATGGGGTGCAGTCCTTCAGGAACAGACTGCTCCAGTGTGGGGCCCCCACGGGGTCACAACTCCTACCAACAAACCTGCTCCAGCATGGGCTCCTCTCTCCATGGGGCCACAGGTCCTGCCAGGAGCCTGCTCCAGTGTGGGCTCTCCATGGGGTCACAGCCTCCTTCAAGCATCCACCCCTTCTGGCATGGGGTCCTCCACAGGCTGCAGGTGGATCTCTGCTCCACTCTTAACCTCCATGGGCTGCAGGGGAACAGCCTGCCTCACCATGGTCTTCATCACTGAGTACAGGGGAATCTCTGCTCCAGCACTTGGAGCACCTCCTCCCCCTCCTTCTTCACTGACCTTGGTGTCTGAAGAGTTGTTTCACATATTCTCGCTTCTCTCCTCCAGCTGCCCAGTTGTGTTTTTTACCCCCTTCTTAACTATGTTATCCCAGAGGTGCTACCACTGTTGCTGATGGGCTCAACCTTGGCCAGCGGTGGGTCCATCTGGCATTGGCTCTATTGGACACAAGGGAAGGTTCTAGCAGCTTCTCGGAGAATCTACCTCTGTAACCCCCTCCCCTCTCCCTACCAAAACTGTGCTGTGCAAATCCAATACAATAATCTAGAGGAAATGTCATTCAAACATAAAAACCTTCATCATGAAGTCTGGAAATCATGCAGCAGTTTAGAACTCTGAAGTTTAGAAAATAACACATTAACATTTAAATGAAGTGTAAAAGTAATAGACTGAAGTTCAAAGTTGGGGATGTGAATTTTTTACAAAGGGCACTTGCACCTTCAAAGAAAGAATCATGGGCTTTTGAAACTCATAAGGCAAATCTTGCAGCCTATGACAATCCAGTAAATAGAAATGAAAAGAGCTATGATGAAGAATTACAGGGGCTCCATAACAAGCTATGCAATACTTACCTGGAATGAGGGCATCTGAAAAAGGTCTCTTAGGCTTAGTTTAATACTTGAGTTACCACAGGATCCTCAGACAAATCTGAAGCGTTTGTCTCTGTACGAAGAGATAGCCATTATACCTCCAGCAGCTAATGTCTCTGAGGAGCCATAGGAAATGATTCAGCCCTTATTGCTGTCAGATCTCATACAGCAGAGAAGAAATATAAACATTACAAACAATATTTTATCCTGCTTTCCTAAACATCACTCGGGTGCCTATTTCTTTTCCTGATGCTTCACACCACAGCTTAAGAGGTCTGTCGGCATTTCTAAAGGCAAAAGAAGCCATGCATTAAGTATGAAGTGATAAAGAGCCTGCTTGCTGTTTTCTTTCAAGAGATTTAAAAAAATATTTTTCTTCATTTTTAAATAATATGTGTTACAGTTTATCCAATTAACACTATGAAAAAATTGCTGTCAGCCTCTTGGAAACAAAGAATATGTTAACTACTTATGGCCCAATGAGAGAAGATTATGTTTACCCTCCAAAAGCACATATATATTTTATAATAGAGGACACCTAAAGAAAAAACTAATTTCTTAATAAAAAACCCTATAATATTTTGGGTACTTATTGTTAACACCTACGTTTTTAAAAATATAAATAGGCAGTGATGTTTTGTGGGAAGAATTAAAGAACCTTCATGGCTGCAAACATACTTTGGTGTCTTTATGTTTCCAGTGGGAAAAAAAAAGATTCTTTCCATGTGCTTTTCTTGAGAAATAAAATAGCGTAAAATACCATCGGTGTTACAGAACTGTTCATACCTTTATCTTATTCTGCCAATGTAGGTGCTCTTTTATCCTAAATTTGAGAAAATAGGATTACAGGATGGAGTGGGAAATTTCAAGCAAGAGTTTTCCATGGTATGGAACAAATTGAAGATCTAAGGTGAGACCTTCCAACACAGCTAGTATGTCTTGATTTCTTAATTGTATCCTTCCTAAAGGCTCACGGTGCTTTTGCAACTAGATAAACAACAGTTTAATCTCATCCTGCTTGTGCTGAGTCTTCTACAGCATAAGAACTATAAGGAGCTTGTATGTTATTATATACCCACATATATCTGTAGCTCATAATTATTAGCTATTCTTATGTATATGCTGCCACCATACCAAACTCTTACAGCAGCTTTGTATGTTAGGTCTTCCTTCACCCACACATATGAGCAGTACAGGACCAATTGGGGAGCACAGCTCCCCAAAAGATTCAAGTTCCTTTGAATCATGAGGAACAAGGAACTACACATTGTGGAAGTGTGCTCTCTTCAGCTGCTTTAGTGTGGCTCATAAATGCCTTTAGGATTTGGGTGGGATCAGAACCCAGGACCTCAGTGGAACAAATCTTAGAATCATAGAATCATCTAGGTTGGAAGGGACCTTTAAGATCATTTAGTCCAACCATCAATCTAACTCTGATAAAAAACCAAAATCTAGGAAGCCAGAATGGAAAGCTGGTTGAAGTGCTGACTTCTTGTCCTTACCTTGGTCATGGGGAGGCCTTGTCTAAATTGGGAATACTAACACTTGTAAGTCATTGGACCAATACTCTCTACTTTTTTATACCAGATGATCCTTGAGGTCCCTTCCAACCTGGTATTCTATGATTCTGTCATTCTATTTTGAGTTTTCTGCGGAGCCAAGAAAAATACTGCGTGTTTTAGCTTTGCGTCATGAAATTATAAAGCATCCCATTAAAACTACTTACAGGAAATATCATCTAGGAAAAAAAAGGGAAACAAAATGCTCCCATTTTATCCTGTTTCTAATGCTTGTGGTTTTATCACTGATCTCATGATAGTTAGGTGTTTTCTTTAGCATCCAATCTCATGATATAGATATTAGTGGCAGCACTAGAGCAGGAGGACAGCAAATACCGTTGACATAGTCATTGAGGAATTCTGAGCCTATTTAACCATTTTCTGAGCAACCTGGTTTTGTAGACATCTGCTTGTTTCCCAGAGGAGGGTGTGAGAAGTTCATAGAGAACTCCAAGGTGCCTGTATTTCTGAACGTGACGGGAACAGAGGCCACTCACAGAACTAGAGTCTCATTACTCTGAAGAGCAGAAATATGTCATTCGTGTGACCATTTATCTTACAGCAGCTCACAACAAATTCATCCTCATAGCTAATATAATTTGACCTTTCACTTGGATCTCTTCCCTCTGGGAAGAGGCTGGGGAAACAAGGCTGGACCAAGCTGCTCCTGCCGTGAAAAAAGGATGCAGCATAACAAAGAGGTACAAAGACAGTGAAGAGTCAAAAATTTGAGCCCTGGAAATTTGCTGTCAGCAGAGGATGAGAAAGAGGGGACAGTGACTGTATCTACTGGAGGAACAACATTTCTATTAGCAATAGTTGCGGTCTTATTCTCCCATAAACCATCCCGGCCAACAGCAGGATTTTCAGAGTGCTTCCTGGGTCTGCGTATTCCTGCATTTCTTTTGTGTTCACAGGAGTGAGGGAAGCTCTGTTTTGTGGAAAAAATAAAAAGCACTGAAATTCATTACTGTGCAATCTTTCACATTTTGTGTGTTCTCAGTGTTTTATGGGACTTCTGAAAGTTAGGAACTGCAAAGTGCCCATTTCTGCAGTAGAGTATCTTCTACCTTCGAAGAGAACTACGTAGTTTTATTTTTTGGAACTTTGCAAAGAAGCAAAGAAGCAATTTTAAAGTATGGTCACATGACTTGATTTCTTTTTTTTTTTTTTTCTATTCTAAGGAAAAAATCTCACTGTTCATTATCTTGTAATTGAAAATTGCAGCTGGCATCAATGGACCTCACATATCACTGCCTATAATATCAATTGACATGCATTTAGTTGATTTTATCATGCAGGTAAAAGGGAACCTCAGTAAGGTTACAGAAGAGTAAAATTAGTTGGTATGTATTTCACAAATAAATTATGATTTGTAAAATGCTGTTACTGTCTTCAGCACTTCTTTATTCTCTCCAAGAATGATTCTTTATACAGCAATTTCAAGGCTTCATTCTGCAGCCATTGAACCATTTGGAGTTTTCCCTGTACAATGACATGAGATAAACTTGTTCTGTGAGTGGACACTGACAATATTCCATAGGACCTTCCCAGCTACCCCCAAGGACCAAAGCCTTCAGGGCTGAACAGAAAAAGTCTCTACATTTAGTGAATGTGACAGTCCCACCCCTGTGACCAGGCCCAGTGGAACACTCAGTGGGTCACGTTTTGTGTTTTCAACCTCCAGCTCCAGTTCTTCAATTCAGAGTATCTGTCTTTTGACAATGCATTTAATGTAGTTCTTACATGAGTGTAAATTTATGCCACAAGAATATTTATAAAAATATAGGTTTAAAAAATTGTTTTAGTAATTTTTCTCACTGCAGCTGGAAGTGTTACTAACAAGATGATGAACAGAAATTGGTTGAGTTCTACAACTGACATACACAGCAGTCTCTTTGCGTGCTCATTACAACTTGAGGCAAAATAATGTTTTATTATTATAGACCAGATGTGCAAGATCCAGTTAAAATAGCAACATATCAATAGATGACTAAAAATAAATTGTCTTCCACATTTTCCATTAAATGCAAGAAAATGTTTGGATTACCAAAATTGTTTTATATACATATTAAGAAATATATACAATCTTCCATAGATTTTTATTCATTGGCAAATTTCCACACTTGTGCAGTTCTTTAAAAATACAATTGGGAAATAAAAGTAACCACTTTTATGTAAATGTGTTTTTAAAGGAAGAAGTGGAGAGACAGAAGTGCATTTCTGCCCCTGAAAATGAGCCAGGCAGAATTATATTAATCAATCAATAATTTGCTATGAAAACCTGATCTCACTGAAGTCAACAGTAATAGAAGTGAATCTTTAGTCTTAATTCTTCCTTGAAGGTGAAATTTTCACTTGCATGGAGAGACACAATAAGGCTAATGCATCGCTTCAGTCTCATTTAAAATTTACCACACCTCCACTTCCGTCTTTAGTGAAATAGAATTTACAAGTGGTCTTCACCCATCTATGTGAGGGTAAGTTTTATTCTAATCAGAGTTCTATTGTCAGAACAATCCTAAAATACTTTTTTTTTTTTTAATAAACAGAAAATACAACACTTTTTAACAAGAGAACATTAAATGCTTGAAAACACAACAAATTTTCTGGAAACAGACTTTGTCCCTGAGGCTCTAGTTTTGCCTTCACTAGTTACTTTGTGCAGAACACAGGGTCTACCTGACTTTCTTCGTCCCTTTTCTTAAAGTGTCTATATCTGATATGCTGGTATAAATACTTTTATATAATGGAAATAATAATTTCCTCAAAGATACATAAATCTGTACAGAGTTGATATGTTTTTCTTGACTATACTTTCAAATCACGTTATAACCATATCACCTATCTTGATGGTTATTTATATTTTAAATTGCATTTATATTTTTTTCTTTAGATGTTAATCAAGGGAAAATGAAGAAATTTAATTTAAGGCTTTTGATGTAGGTAGATGGGTACATTACTATATGAAAAAATATAATATTGCTACACATGAAGCAAAAGCTGCATTTAGTCATATAAATTAATAAAAATTGTATCTATTTGATTGATTTCCAGGGAAATTTAAATTTTATGAATTTGATTGGTTTCCAGGAAAACTCACATGCAATGTCTTGTAGTAATACATGGTATAAAAACTTACTTTAACAGGCATGACTTATTGTCCATACATCAGCATTCAATAAGTAACAGTACCTGGTACACTAAATAGCTCCAGTGGCTTTACAGACACCATGCAGAGCAGGATCACATTCAGGAAATGTGGTGCTCGTAGAATCCACACCCAATAGTTTAGAACTGTTCCAAAATTTTTCCATAATTTGTGAGGATGGATCAAGTTTTGGAACATTTCATTCTTTGAAAAATGTGTTACTGTGTTCAATTACTGTGTTTGGCTCTGAGTTCCCCAGCATAAGAAAGACATAGACATGCTAAAGGGGGTCCAGAGGAGGGCCATGAAGATGATCAGGGGCTGGAGCACATCCCCTGTGAGAACAGGCTGACAGTTGGGGTTGTTCAGGCTGAACAAGAGAACATTCTGGAGAGACCTTACAGCAGCCTTCTAGTAATTAAAGGGGGCCTACAGGAAAGATGGGGAGGGACTCTGTCAGGGGGCATAGAGACAGGACAAGGTGTAATGGTTTTAAACTGAAAGAGGGGGGATTTAAATGAGATATTAAAAAGAAATTCTTTACTGTGAGGGTATGAGACACTGGAACAGGTTGCCCAGAAAAGCTGTTCAAGGCCAGGCTGGATGGGGCTTTGAGCAACTCAGTCTAGTGGGAGGTATCCCTGCCCATGGCAGAGAATTGGAATTAGACGATCTTTAAGGTCTCTTTCAATCCCAACCATTCTATGATTCTATTCTATTACACGTTTGAGCTTCTCAGGATAGTTGAGGAGATACCAGTAGTGATCTTAAAAGTGATCTTTGATTTTTAAAGAGCAGAGATAATTTGTAAAATGACTCTATAGACATTTGAAATCTTCTTCCCATGGGTATGCAGGATGATAGATGCTAACTTTTATGGCCAAGCAAGTGGTTCCTATGTTTAGATTTGTTTTATGGAGCTAAAAGAGTAAAGGGAATTTGATCCAAATTCTGTACTCTGTCAGACTTACAGAATTATGTTCCAAGTAGAACCTACATATTAATGATTGCTACTTTTAGCTACAATATTTTTATTATCTATCACCAGGTTAAATTTTTCACATCTCTTTCTTAACCCCCTTTACAAAGTGCTCAGCTTCCATCAGGCTACTATGCTATCTGTCCTAGGGTACTGAACTTCAGAGATTATCAGAAATTACCTGAAGAACATAAAAGAAGCTAGAATCATCACATTTGATACTATGCTGTACTTTACATGGACTTTTGGCAAGCAGATAAAACATTTAAAATACTGTGTTTCTTCGGGGTTTTTCTGTAAGTATCGCAACATAGGGATGACGTTTAATACGTCTTTATGGCTTCAGTATATTGGTGTACAAATTAACATCACTACAGGAATATTTTTCATAATAGCCAGGTCAGGAAACCCAGAATGGAATGTAATAGCAACCTGAATTCCTCCTTTTCCTATTTCAATATGTGACATGGATTTACCAGAGGCCTATCTCCTCTCTCCTGAACAATGCTGCAATGGTCTAATGATAAAATAATTTAACTGACATGCCTGAAATGTGTCTACATGAGCTGCCTGATCTCCGTTACAGTAAACAAAGATACAGTCCGTGAATTCTGTCAATCAGTTCCCCTGACCAGTAAAGATTCCTGCTTCAAGCTAAAATTAATCATTTCCTAGAACTCCATGGGCTGCAATGGGAATTTAGAAAATAAATTGTGTGCATACACCTATGCTGGAGTCATTCCAAATTAGGCAAGATTAATCCTTGTCTAGCTATCCAAAGCGAGATGTTTGAACTAGTAATCAAAGCTTCTTCTAAAGTAATGAGAGGATACCAGCACCTCCACAAAGCAAATAATCTCATCCCTGAATTTCTGTTAATCATCATCACAGATGGAAGGAAACGTATATCCACCATAGGGAAGCTTGAAGGTTATCTTAGATTGGACACCAACAGTGGATTTTGTTCAAGATTAGGTATAGACAAGTGAGGCGAGTATCTCAGCTACCACTACAGTCAAAAGGGCTTCTTCTTTTGGTCTAGCATCATTTGAGCTGATCTAGGTTATCCTGCCTGATGTCCAGTTGCCACTCCAGACAATTACAGGTCATGTGCCATAATTTCCGGCCTGTTGCAAATGTGTAAGGTGAGCTAAAGTGCATCAAATGACATTTGATGTATATATTTAGGTAAATAAAAGGAGCACAATGAAAATTCAATCCTCTCTAAAGGAAGAACATTGCATAAAGTCAATGTGTAAGAAAACAGCCATTTGTATTACATTATCTATCATAAAATCCACCACAAAAGATGAACAGAGTAAACACACTGTATTCCCACACTCAGTGTATGTAATATGGAAAACCTGTGAGGAAAGGTTGTAATGTTAATATTTGCTTTTACAGAAGTATTCTTCTCTCCAATTTACAAGTTTGGTTCAAAGATATTTCTACTGACACCAGTACATGCACAAAAATGTGATGTTTGGCTTATGTGTGGAAAACAGAGTGTCTGCTCACCCTTTTTGTTCAGATACAGGAGGGAGGAAAATATCACTTTACACCCTTGATGAGCTGCCGTGCTGATAGACAAGTACCTTTATTACATCTTCCAAGAAATGTATCCTGATCTTGTACAAACTCCCAATGAAGTAAAAAAATAGCTCCTTCATATGTCTAGGGGCAGAATTCAGCTCTCAGAACTAAAACAGCTTACACTGACCTGAAGCTTTAATTCTGAAATGCGTTTTCAATTGATATTTTGTATAAATCATGAATTGAGAGCAATGTGCTTTATCAAGAAGACAGTATTCCAGTCACAAAGTGCCAGCATGCACTTTGGAAATGGAAAGCCCCCAAAAAGTAAGCAAGAAAGACCAGAACATTATAATGATATTCTTGGGTTTCTCCCTGACAAACTGCTGCATTGACTGTTACACGTTCACAAGGTATCAGTTTTCATTTGGTCATTGTTGTTTAAAGCAGGAGAAGGCTTGCTCTTCTGACCATCAGTTCCTCCTTTGGATGTGTCCTGGAAGAAAAGCCTTGGCATGCACAGTGACATTAAGATTCGTTTGTATTCATTCCGAAAATTCTGGTTAAGAAGTCCGTATATTATTGCATTAAGGCAGCTGTTGAAATAGGCCATGAAGTAGCTTGTAATGAATAACCATTCAGGAACTTTTGGTGCCATTTCCATAGGATCGATAGCTACAGCCAGTCCAATGAAGTTGAGAGGTGCCCAGCAGAACGCAAAAATCACAAATACCACAAACATGGTAAGAAAGTTTCTGAAGTCACTTGGCTTCAACCTTGGTTTTGTTTCTGACTTGACTCGTCTTCTGACTTGAAGCACTAAAACCCAAATTCGAAGGTAGCAGAAGCTCACAATGGTGATGGGGACAATGAAGTGAATTACCACAACAGCTATCGTGTAATAGGAACTTGCAGTCTGAACAAATGTGCATGAATAGACGCGTGGATCATACTTTAAAGAACCAACAAAAAAATTTGGCACAGTTGCTATCACTGTTAATATCCAGACTAGGGAGACATACAGCATCGTGTTCCAACAGCTGTACACTTTGTCATAGGTAAAACTATGGCATATGTAGCAATATCGGTTTATTGCAATTGCAGTGATGTTGAAAATAGAGCCTATTACACTTAGTCCCATCACAAAGCCACTCACTTTACAGTGTGTTTCACCCAATGTCCATCCATTGTGGAAAATAGCTAAGAGGACCAGTGGGTATGGATACAAGGCCACCACCAGATCAGCCAAAGCTAGACTCACCACAAAGGCGTTACCTGGGGAAAAAGAAGAACACATAGACGTAAGTCTGAAAGCAAACATAGTTGTGAACAAGAAAAAAATATGATTTATTATTTTGGATATCTGCAATACTAAAATATTGATGATGTCAGCAAGCGGCAGGTCTCTAGTACCAATAGGTCTGTATGCAAAATAATTTTACAATTCAGTTTAGAACACCACAGAAATATCTACAGCAAGAAGATGTTTCAAATCTGTTGGCAATTTAATTATACCCTCCCTTGTATTTTAACCTTAATTATACATAACCATCAGTGAGCCATTACATAAGCACGTGTTGAGTTTTTTCAGTGTGGCTAACTCCACAATTGGAACAAATGAGGTGAAAAAGGAAAAAATTCTAAATTGTGCCAGGTAGGCAAGCCATCATGCCATTCTAACCTATCACCAGAATGCTAACAGGCTTAACAGGTTATCAAGGGGAAGGATATACAAACACTATGCCTCTAGGGATTAGAGGGATTTGTTGTTTTACGCGTATTCTAAATTGCCACACAATGGTCTATAGTACAGACATTTTCTGCATGAATGGCCTACTTGTACTGCAGTTATTTTCCCATTGGATTGACTAAGGAAGAGTGAATTGCCTTCATCACCTTCTGTAGAAAGACATATTTAATCATATAAGGGAAAAATGCATGAATGCAAGAGAAAATTAACAGAAGGAGCCTTTAGTTCCTTTTTTGCTGATGACATTTAAAGAAATTTTAGTGACATGTTTGAGATTTATTGTATCTCTTTAAACAGTGTCCTTTTCATTAGTTTGAAATTTCTGGTCGTTGTGTCTAAGGATACTTTAATAAAATAATGAGATAGTAAACTATGTTCCTGAAAAATAAATGTAAAATCATTCTCTAGGAACTTCCCAGGAGGCAGAAAATAGAGGCACTAACTTTAGATTCTTGGAATTTAGGTAGCATAAAACATGTTTCTGGTTTGCATACTCACTTCTTTGCTTAAAGTCCTTCACACCATGAACAGATGTGTAAAAGACCCAAATAGCTTTTAAAATTGTGTGTGGAACATAATTATTTTTTGAAAAGAGCAGTTAGATGCTCAGTTCTACAAATTCTGAGCTTTCTAGTCCTCGTCTGGGAAAGTAGTTTTCCATTTAGGTTTAAGTACAGAAATAATGCTGTGGATAAGGATGTCATTAGCTGGCAGCCATGAAATCAACAACCATGTAGGATTAAACTCCTCAAAAAATGACAGAATTTCACCTGTATACTGTTTGCTCCACCTGCTCTGCATCTGTAGCTTGTTTAACCTGAATTAAGGACTGGGGAGGTCCTTTTCTCCCATACAGTTTAGGGAAGATCATGCTCATCAGGTTTTTCACAGCAGGTAGTAAACTTAACCGAAAGCGGGATCATCCATCTGTAGCCACAGAAACATGGCTCATCTCAAGAGTGGTGTACAACTTATTTTAGACGGGTCTTTGCTATATGTTTAGCAATCTATCTCACACTCCCTATATATTTTAAATGCCACACAAGTGTTTTCGCAGCTACAGTGCACTGACACGGTACCGGATGCAAGGCAATTCCACATTATTTGTCATAGAACCAATAGCACTGTGTTGTTTTTTTGTGCCCTCCTGAGCCACAGTCACTCCCTGCTTTAGGATTGAGTGGTTTCTATTTGAATTTGTTGTTGGACCTGCACAAGGAGACATTTCCTGCTGGCTTTATATGTACCATACTGAATACAATTCATTAATGTCATTCTGTTGTGAAAAAAGTAAACATAATTTTCAGATGCAAAACCACATGGAGCAATTTTTCTGCCTTACTCAAGATTGCTAGGGCATTAGAAAAATGTCTCCAATTTGGGGATTTTCACTTTCAGAAAGAAGGAAAATCTAATTGGAGCAAAACATTTGTTTTGAGGAAAGATTGAACAAACTAGGAAGATGATTGAGGGGGACATGACAATTTCATATAAGCAAAGCAGGAAGGATAATTTCACTGAATTTCACCGAATTCCTAAAGTTGGAAGAGACCATAGAGATCATCTAGTCCAACTCTCCTGCTGAAGCAGAATTGCCTAGAGCATGTTACTCAGGACTGCATCCAGGCGGGTCTTGAAAATCTCCAAAGAAGGGGACTCCACGACCTCCCTGGGCAGCCTGTTCCAGGGCTCTGGCACCCTCACTGTGAAAAAGCTTTGCCTCGTATTTGAGTGGAACCTCCCGTGTTCCAGCTTGTGCCCGTTGCCCCTCGTCCTATCGCTGGAAACCACAGAAAAGAGTCTGGCTCCCTCCTCCTTCAACCCACCCTTTAGATACTTGGAAACGTAGATGAGGTCTCCCCTCAACCTTCTCTTCTCCAGGCTATAGAGCCCCGGCTCTTTGAACCTTTCTTCATAAGGGAGATGCTCCAATCCCTTAATCATCTTCGCTGCTCTTCGCTGGACTCTTTCCAGTAGTTCCCTCTTCCTCTTGAACTGGGGAGCCCAGAACTGGATGCAGTATTCCAGTTGTGGCCTCACCAGTGCAGAGTAGAGGAGAAGAATGACTTCCCTTGACCTACTGGCCACACTCTTCCCTATGCAGCCCAGAATTCCATTGGTCTTCCTGGCCACAAGTGCACACTGCTTGCTCATTGTCATTTTGCTGTCTACCAGGACCCCCAGATCTTTCTCTTCAGTACTTGTCTCCAGCAGGTCCACACCTAACCTGTATTGGTGCCTGACATTCTTCTTCCCCAGGTGCAGGACTCTACATTTTTCCCTGTTGAACCTCATGAGGTTCTTCCTTGCCCAGCTCTCCAGCCTGTCCAGGTCTCGCTGGATGGCAGCACGGCCCTCCGGGGTGTCAGCCACCCCTCCCAGTTTGGTATCATCAGCAAACTTGCTGAGGATACACTCTGTCCCCTCGTCCAGGTCACTGATGAGTATGATGAATCCATTCACCATAGTCATGGTGAACACAAACAAACTTCAATCACAAGGAAGTTTCAAATTAGGCATTGAGAAAAACATTTTAATGGCAAGAAAAAGTAAGTGCTGGAAAATCTTGCTTTGAATCTGTCATTGGAGGTTGTAATAAAAAGTTAAATAAACATTTTTCAGTACTGGCCTAGATACAGCTGATCCCTGTTTTGAGCATTGGAAGGCTGAGATGACTTTGAAGAGCTCTTCTAGCCATATGATAAATAGGATAAAAGACAATACTAACAAAGGAGCTGGGGTTTCTTTATCAGAATGCAATTACACCATGGCAACAAGAATTTTTCTTATGTTTTTTTATCACTGTATCTGACAGAAGATAGAGAAGTGAGAAGTATAGAAAGAAAGAAAGAAAGATAGAATGAAAAAAAGAAGGGAAGAAAGAAAGGCTTTTTCCTCTTTTAGAATGCCTTTTGGAGAAAGACAGAATTTAGTCTGGGATGTATGCTAAGATTAATCTAATCTCTAAGGCCTCTTGGCACTCGTTTATATCTAAAATGTAATTGTTTAGTTAAAGTGAAGTAGGCATTCAGCTCTTTCAATCATATTTGGAAAATCACTGTAAAGTACATTTGGCAAGAAATTTTCAAAGTTTTGTATGTAGTTTAGGACTTCTTGAAAATTCTGGCTGTAATGAATAAGGACTGTAAGCAATGAACTCGTCAAAAATATAATATACCACTTTACAACAGAGAAGAAAAACAGTGCAATATCTATAAAGGCCTGAAGCGATTTGTCACTTTTATGGCTGTTTACAGGGCTGAGTGTTCACACTGCACTGCAAAGTAAGGTCCAATGTTTTTTTCTTTCCATGTGGCTGACTGGAATTAAGTTTAATATTACATTACTGCAGTGAATAATCTACAGAAGTAGAGAGAAACTTTTCTTATTCATAACAAATAAATAATCAACATTTTGAGGAATCAAAGTTCTTAGATGTCTTCTACATGCTTGGAGAATATAAAGAGACCTAAGACAAAGCATTTGGAGTGGCTATAATTGTGTTTGTATGACAACCAAAAAGGTAACTTTTTGTTGTCTGTAGAATGCTCATCCACTTGGAATTATTATAATTATTTCCATAATTTACCTGATGGACTTTGTTCCTCGATTTCAGTTTCATCAGACAAAAGATTATATTCATTCATCAGAAAAACATTTGCTCACTGGAATGGAAAGACACCTTAATTACTAGCAGTAGCTACTAAAAGCAAAATATCTAGCCAGGGACTATAAAATATACACATTTACACTGTTTTGAACCTTTATAGTTGGGTGCATAAAAAGGAAAATAAGTTCTGATATTGACTTTGGGTGCAACAGAACTACATCAATATTTCATGAAGCGTTCTTGCATATTCATTTTGTTGCTCCAATTAACAAGAAAAAGGGAACTTCACACCCTCTTGTAATCTTGATATGACTTTCTATTGTAGGAATTTAATCACAGAACAGACTTTCTGATAAAATCAGGACATTTAAGAGATAAGGACAAGTTCCACCCAGACATATTCCTGTGCAACCTGCTCTAGGTGGACCTGCTTTGGCAGGGGGATTGGACTAGATGATCTCCAGAGGTCCCTTCCAACCCCATGTCATTCCGTGATTCTGTGATTCTGTGAAATAAAGACCGCTAATTAAGAAGAATATGAAATGCTGAAAGCATTTGGTCCATATAATAAGAGTAACAACAATGACAAAAATGAAGTACTTGCATTATATTTGGATGTAAATGAACAAAAATCAAAGCCTAAACCCCTTTGGTAGTTCCTACAACTTTTGGAAGGGCAGATCTTAACTTCAGACAAAGAGAAACTGCAGTGCATTAATCCCAAGGCATGTAGGCCAGGATTCACTACAGCAAGTGGCTTAGTGGATCTATTAAGTTTAGACCAATATGGAGATTGAAGAGGCATATGTAACAGCTTGAAGAAAGCAATCTGTCCTTCAGTCAAGAAGACTGTCCCTCTTTAATCTCCTCTTGTCTATAATTACTAATCAGTAATAGAAACTATGCAGCTCTGTTAAAGTATTATCTTGAACTTTCTTGTGCAATGTCATCTTTTGAGTACCAGGCTTAAATAAAATTTCCAGGCTCCAGACTCTACTGAATCCTCATTAAAGTGAGTCTCAAGGTCTGGACCAGATAAAACAGAAACATACTTGACTAAGAATAAATTAGTGTAAAATTGACTCCACGTGTCTGTCTCCACTCCTGGTTGTATAAGAATAGCCCTGAGATTGAAAATAAGGACCAATCTGCTCAGCCAAACTACTTAAACAGCAGATTACTCAGTGCCAGCCTGAGTGCAAAACCTGAGCAAGGTATGAGTGGGTTTCCAGCTGAGAGGTTAGTATTTTGGCAAAACAGATGATCACTGTGATGGAACTGTGCAGCTGGTCCCACTTCTGGAGCTTCTTCCTTCATTATATGCATGTCCATATACACATGGATACTTACTGTTTCTTCAACTGATTGCTTTTCCCAAAATTTCAGTTAGTTTTTGGCATATTTTATGGAAGAATTACATCATAAGATAGAAGGTTATGCTTTCAGAGCCCAGACTTCTGCTAAACTTCCAGGTGGTGGCTTTTAAATGGAAGCCCTGACTGATGCTGCCAGTGACACCTACCTTTTCTGACCTATTATATTTTCTAGTGGGCTTCAGAGCCCTTTTCAGGCTTCATTGTGGGGGTTCTTCTTTATGTTTGCTCTTTAATGTGGAAAGAAACATGGGTCTGGAGGGACTGAAGAACGGGCACCAGGTAGGCAGGCAGAATTAGGGAGTGAGTAGGGTATTTTTCTTTTTCTAGAATGGCTTAGCATATCTGGCTCAAATATCATGCAGGGAGACACTAGCTGCTCCCGGAGAAAGGCTGATGCTTCTTACTTCCTCACTACAATTTTTGTCTCTAGCTTTGGCTTCTTTGATTAGTAATTTTTTTACAGTAGTTAATCTCTTGTTGTTCTTGATTTTTTTTTGTTTAAATAGATAACTTTTAAATCTATTTAAAATCTCACAATCCATCAGAAAAAAAACAACCTGCTAGCCTAATTCAGATGTAACTCCATTCGTGTCAGTAGGAATGAAGCCATCAGAAGTGGACACCGGCAGCAGGTGGAGCAGAGAATTAAGTCTTTCACACATTGGCATTTGAATTCCATGTGACACTACAGGCCAATACCCAGGGTAATCTTTGATTTACCAAGACATGCTAACCTACTATAATGTTCAACAGAGTGTTACTAACAAAAGGTTTAACATAATGCTCCAAACCAATGCCAGATGGGTTTTTGTTTTCTTTTAATATGATAGTTTAAAAGTGGTGATACACTGCTTTGTAATGTTTCATGACTTCACGTGTAAGTGAGATATACTGCAGACATTCATGTAATGAAAAGGGATAGGTAACATGTTTTCACTAGAACCACAGTATTTTAGAGACTATAGAAAAAAATATAACATAGACAATGAGTCAAGGTCTTTGATCTAAGGAACGTTCATCTTCCTTCTTTTTAGAAAATGTATGTCCTATGGAACTGTTTAAAACATTTGTTGAGTATAATTATCCTGTGATATGTATAAGGAAAACTATCCACCATCACTGGGAGTATGCAAGCAGAGCAAAAGGGGAGTATTTACTGTGGCAGTCACCCTTTTATTGGGCAGCTACCCACAGGCTTTGGGAGAGCTTTCTGTTCAAAAGAAATCCAGGCCTAGACACCATGAAAATTAGACACCTGTATTTTCACAGAAAATTCTGGAATCCGAATTTAACAAGGGGTTTAAACCTTAGTCATCGATTTTCTGGTTGAAAGCAACATGCTGTTATGTAGAAGACGAGAAGAGCAACTTTTCATTTTAAGATAAAACAATACAAACAGTTTAGCGGAGAACACTCTGTACACCCCTTTCTCAAGCCGTGCTGCAAAGCAAAGAATGCAGGATTCACAGGAATAGAAGCTCAGCATGTAGAAACGGGCTTGCAGACTGCTGGACTGGGACAGACTTGCATTCTTGGACTGCAATTATGAGTTGGTGCTGGAAGCTACACTTGCAGGATCTGACCTCTGCGCTCATAAGCTGTAGCTTTAATGTGTCAACACAGCCTTGCTGAAAAGAGGCACCTGAGTTGCATTGTTGATTAATACGCTTTTGAGTTCATGATTTTGGATGCCTGGCAGCTAGGTATGAGCATAACCCAGTGAGGAAAGCCTCTGTTTTTTAACGTGCACTCAGGTTTCTTCTCCCTGGGGTTAAATAGAGGAGCACTGGTACTTGCTGAGAGTTTTTTGCCATGAGTTTCGTTACAGACTGCAGGTGCAAAAAAATATTTCTAGGTCTGTGTTGTAAAAACTTAGCAAAGGTTTGAGATTTGTAACCCCTAGGTGTGTGATTTTGCTCACCTGTGGCT
Organism: Tringa tobata; assembly: GCA_033628505.1. Taxonomy (NCBI): domain Eukaryota; kingdom Metazoa; phylum Chordata; class Aves; order Charadriiformes; family Scolopacidae; genus Tringa; species Tringa tobata. Next base: position 4,846,255 of record JAHREE010000094.1, read on the forward strand.
TGCGCTGATGCGAGCAGTGGTGACTCTCTATCGCCACCTAGCGCACCAGCCACGGCAGAGACAGCACACCGCACTCGAGCAGGGCAGAAGGCAAAAACAAGTGGTCGCTTTATCCACAGCAAAAGTCTGATCACTAATCAGATAGTATGTTTATGGGGTGATAAATACTTTTCTAGGCTTCTGAAATTGCAGGAATACTCCTGGTATTAAATGTTTTCGGAGAGAAAAGGGGAAGCAGAAGAAGCAAGACTCTCCTAGAGAATTCGCTGTCACTTAGTGGTTAGGACACTTTCATGGTAGAAGAGCCCTTCTTCGAAAAAAGACTAGAGCCTGTGTCTCCCATAGTCCCAACAGAGTGCCCTACTCACCAGCCCTGCTGCTCCTCTGGGGTTTGTCTGCTTGCCTCTTTCTAGGTTATGTTCAAGAATTTCACCCAAGAACCAGAACAGACAGGCTATCACTTATATTGTAGAGTTCTTTTCATCAATATGTTTCAGAGAAAAAAAAAATTAAAAATCCTTCTCATGATATAGCAGGTGGGAAACTTAGACTCTCCCAAGACACAGATTGGGAAGAACACTCCAAGTTCATGAGCCTTGCTTTTCTCTATTAGATAATAACCCCTCCATTAGGCACAGTCTGGAAAAAATGACAGTGCCTCTCCAGGTCACTGCTCCAAAATGACACCGTGGTGGCACACTTGTTGTGAGAGATGGAGCCAGTAGAAGAGCTAGAGCTATTAAGTGAAGCTAGTCAAATTCAAAGCAAACAAAATGGGATGGTTGCTGCAATAGGTACTAAACCTGTAGAACTCCTTAACAGATCTTGCAGGTGAAAAAATTCTACCTATACCCAGGAGAAGGATGGAAAAGTACTTGAAAAAGACATAAAGACATCAGTTGAAGGTTACTAAGCAGACACAACATACTAAGTTCATTAAATCCTCTGAGCTAGAAGGAATCAGAAGTTTAGAGAGTAAAGGAGAAGTATCATGTAGGATTACTCTGTTGTCTTTTTTCTCCTGAGTTCCTGCCTACATCTACACTCAAAGACAGAGTATGAGGTTAGCTATGCCCTTGGTCTGTACCAAAACAACTGTAGGTTTCAGTCCCACCATTCAGAAGCACATCTTCTTCTCGGGCTCCCCTATTGTGATGGAGTGGCATGGCATTCTTGTTCACATCCTTGCCAGCCATTCCTCGATTTTATTGACAAAATGTTTGAAGGGGCATAACCTTGTTCTCTACATCTAGCCACCTGCAACTGAGCTGCATTTTGCAGCAGGCTCGGGGGTAAAGATCCTTTATACCAATGCCCTCACAGTGAAGTCAAGATCTTGCCTTCAGAGTGCTCTAGAATGGTGAAAGGCCCCTGTTCTTGCTGAGATAACGTCTCTATCTAGGTACTATTGCTTTTCATGCAGTGAATGAAGCTAAGATATTTACTCTGAGAGCTCCCCACCACGGGCACCACTGATGGCCCAGCTTCAAAACCTCCAGTTGCTGAGCACAATCACTGAGTAACAACAAAACCAGACTGTTTTTTCATTAATTCATGAAAGAAGTTGTGTTGCCTGCACCTGCAAGTATATATCAGCTTCATTTTCTTGAATTGAAGTAATCACAGCTGTTGATTGCTTCAACCAAGGAAGAACAGGAAACCTACAGGAACCACTGCAAGTATGAAAACTCATTTACTGCTGATAAAGTGGCTAACACGAAGAGCTGTAGAACACAACAGGTGCAATCTAGTCAGATCCTATAAATAGCTAGGCAACCTATTATTGTTAATAACTTTTTTTTTCTGTCTCCCAACAGTGTACTGTATTTCATAGGAAAAAAGTGAAATACTAGCATTTTGTAGGATGTTATTTTGTTAAAAAAAAAAAAAAGACTAAAACTCGGTGCAGATCAACTATAAAAGACTTGAATGTGGAAGCAAACAAAATAATGACTTTTCACTGCTAAAAGCTCTGGACACAACTTTATTGTGTCCTGGAAGATATTAATTTATATTGTATAAAAGGCTAGCTCATCTTCTAGTACCTTCACTATTACCTTCATCTTTGCTACTGTCTTTAGCCTGAATTTGAGTCAAAGGAAATTGTGTTGGGTTTTTTTTTTTCTCTTGCAGCAACAAAACAGCATTCAGGTCCTTAGAATAACTTATCTTCCAACTTATTTTAGAAAGGAGGACAGGAAATTGAAGAATGAAAATAATTTTGTACAAACAAAACATGTTTTGCTTTGTTAGCTAGTTGGTTTGTGTTTGATTGGTTTTTTTTAATATTCACTTGATCAGTTGAATTAAAAAAAATAATAAAACCCCACAAAAAACCTCCCAAAATATAAAATAATCCTATTTTGAAAGATAAGGCTCAAGATATTATAGAAGATATTAAAAATATCCAGCAGATCACAGAATCACAGAATGATATGGGGTTGGAAAGGACCTCTAGAGATCATCTTGTCCAACCCCCCTGCCAAAGCAGGTCCTCCTAGCGCAGGTTGCACAGGAATGTATCCAGGCGGGTTTTGAATGTCTCCAGAGAAGGAGACTCCACCACCTCTCTGGGCAGCCTATTCCAGTGCTCTGCCACCCTCAGACATATCAAGTGAATAAATCTGGGACTATTGCAGACTATGGAACATGCTCAGCACTACTTAGCTAAGAGATTTGGTTACCTACGACAAGGTGTGTATTTTGGAGCTTTGCCTTGTAGCTCTATTTAAACAGAACAGAGCATTTTCACCAATTCAAGTATTAGGATCTCCTCTTACGGAAATGAAGACATTCAAGTGGTAATTTCCACAGTCATTTACTCAACTACTCTGCAGGGGCTCCAGATGAAGGAGTTGCAGCTTGTGACAGCTACACAACCGGAAATCAATACATGCAAAGCAGGTACATGCAAACTAGTTGCAGCTGCAAAAAGAAATCAAATCCAAGCTCATTGTTGCTGCTATGTACTTTTAGGGATTCCTATGTTCATCTCCCAGACACAGCGGGGTATCCTAAGAGAGTCTTGGAATTCTCTAAAATGGGTTCTGCTACATTGCGATAAATGTAGTACATGGGAATATCTAATATGGGGAACACTTAGGTTAAGAAGTTGCCAGGGCTTCTAACATTCTACATTCATAACACACCAGGGCTTCTAACATTCTCTGGAGTCTCTTCATTATCATGGAAGAAAATAGATGATATTTGATGAAAATGGCAGTTACAATCTTTCAGTGAGGAAAAGTCTTCTGTTCTGAGCTTTGGGAAGGCCTCATTATTTTACATGCATAGGGAGATGAATGTCTTCAGAAGCTGTTGTCAGTCTGTGCCATCTGCTTATTTTGGAAACAAGGTCTTAAAGCAAAGTACACTGACATGACTCATCTTATAATGATACTCATAGGTTTGCAAACAGCATGTAAAGAGATGAGTAAACTAAATGCTTTTACAGAAAGCCATCATGTATTCTCTTCTGAAGCACTGGCTGGTTTGTGTTGCAACTCAATACAGACAAAGTGTGTGATGATCATTTCCTGAATTAAGGTCTTTTTTGAGAGCCAGTAAAAGCCTTGAAAAATGACTAGACAAAACCTCTGTTCAGGCTAGGCCTGTGAGTCATGATAGTGGTGGGACAGCTAAATGAAGGGTGATGGGCATAGGCATACAAGCACAGAATCATTTCTGTTGGAATGGATCTCTGGAGATCATCTAGTCCAATCCTCTTGTTCAAAGAGGGGTCAACTACAGCAGGCTGTTAGGGGACATGTTCAGTCAGGTTTTTAATATCTCTATGGAGACTCAACAGCCTTTCTAGGTGACCTGTTCTAGTAAGGAATGGATAGTTATACAGGATATTTACTGTTTTCACTGGGGAATAGGGGGAAGATACTGTTGATTTTGCACCAGACGAGAGCTCTACTTGACCTACTAAATAGCAGAGGGCATCTAAGATCATACTTGCTTCTATGTGGGTAGAGAAAAGACATGGTCATTACCAACAAGCTAGAGTTGCTTGGTCAGACATAGATTAGAGTAGGTGGGACTTTGTTTTGGTCATGCTGTCTTCAGAATCCTTGCTGCAGCAGAATTTGAACAGTCTCTGACTAGGCAAAATGATCTGAGCCAAACAGAGAATCAAAACTGACAAATTTTTACAGACCTGGGGATGGGGGTGGACTGTGGTGAGGGTCACTCAGAAGTAAGGAAGAGGCACCAGATCCTAGAAAAAATATTTTTGAAAACCAATTCCCACCGGCTTTAGCAAGGCTAGAATTTCCCTCCTTAGCTAGATATTCAAATACTAGGTTCAGCTAACCCAGGTTGCAGAACTCAGAATCCTTTTCCACATGCTACTTTGAAGATCTCTGAGCACTATTAACTGCAACTAGCCATTCAGAGTCACTTTCTGTGAGCCCTAGCTGTAACCCAAGTGAGTGACCTGGTGACCTGTGGTCCAGAAACAGCAGCAAGGGACTTCTGTCTGTGTGAAGAACCAAGTCACACCTATGGGCAGTTCCCATTTACTGGGTGAATACACCTGCAAACTGGGACAATCCAATGTCATTTTTATTAAATCAGGCTCAGATGGAAATCATTTTTGTATATTTTATGTTAGAATATTGTGTCCGAAGGTCATGTACTTTGCTATTTGTTTTCTCTCCGTAAGCAGACCAGATATTCTTGCTTTATATTTAACCAAGAAGTTGACTGTATAGCAAGTTTTACAAGCTTTATGGTCCTAGCCTACCAGGTGTTTTATATGTGATTAAGAGGATTACATTGTTTTGAGATTATCAAAGTAAAGGCATAATTACAGGATCTCAAATGAGTTACTTTTTGTTCAACTTTGAAGCAAATGTCCAGTGCTGAAACTAGATTGTTTAGTAATGTTTCATACCTAGGACCATAATCACCAGTAAAATTAGACTATTTCACCTTGCTTACCAGTAGATCATTTTTTCAAGGCAAATCACTGTGGTTAAACCATCTTTTTACTAGGCCTGCTTCTACATCTGATTAACATTTTACAGATTTTTCTTCTAATGACTGCAAAAGGGAATGTAAAAAAAGAAAGAAAAATCTTGCTTAACATGAAAACTGATTCAGAAAACAGTCTGTTGTCCATGGGCTCTAACCCCACCTGTGAAACAAATAACAAGGATTTTTGCACTCGCTTTAGCGGTCTGACAGGTAGGTTTTGTGTCCTTGAATAGAACCGCTCTGTATTTCCACAGCACTTTCTACTACTGTATTTTATGCCAGTAAAATACCTAGAACACGCCAGTGTACTACCTGGCTCTTGGTAGGGGACTTTGAATTTTAAATTTTGTTTCTATCATGATATCTGATGTAACAAGGCAAAGGCATATAAGGATACCAGTTCCCCGTTAATCAAATAATTGTTGCATTATCTCAGTATTACGCCTTTCTATTTAACAGAAGGTTATTTATATATAGCATTTTCTGTCAAGTGACTGTGATGTTGTAATTAAAATTGTGAGGAGGTGTTTTGTTTTGTTTTCTCTTTTGGAAAACTATTTTTTTTGTTTCAGTTAAGGGTAGAACCTACTGATGCTGAAGATTCATGAGAGTTTACCTCCCAGCTGCTTTCAGTATCTCTGTATACTGCAAATACAGAGTTCTGCCAACACAAACTATTGTCTTCCTATTAATTATCAAAAGGCTATATCCGGTTAACAGATAAAATGACATGCAAGGCCCTAATACTGCTGCAAACATATTTCCAGCTTGGCTTTCTTTACCTGTTTAATCTTTTCCATACTGGAGCAATAAAAGAATGGGAAAATAGTGGCAGTAAACAATAAAAGACCACAGTAAGGCTACAGGAAATTTACCACCTTTAAACATATATCATAGACTCATAGAATGAGTAGAGTTGGAAGCGACCTTAAAGATCACTGAGTTCCAACCCCCCTGCCCTGAGCAGGGACACCTCCCACCAAGCCAGGTTGCTCTTTTTATGCACTGAAAAAAAAAATAATTAAAAAAATGCAAGAGTGCATTGCTGGCTCTTGATCAGCTTGTTGTCTACCAGGACCCCCAGGTCCTAACCTGCCAAGCTGCTTTCCAGCTGGGTGACCACCACCATATATTGGTGCCTGGGACTGTTCAGTTGTTCCTCCCCAGGTACAGAATTTCACACTTCCCTTTGTTGATGGAAACTTCATGAGGTTCCTGTCAGCCCATTTCTCCACCCTGTCCTGATCCTTCTGAATGGCAGCATGACCTTCTGGCTTATCAGCCACTTATCTTAGTTTTGTATCATCTGTGAACTTGCTGAGGGTACACTCTGCCTCATCATCCAGGTCATTATGAAGAAGTTAAAAAGTATTGGTGCCATTATTAACATCTGAGGCACACCTATTGCCCTCATACTGGACTTTGTGCCCCTGACCACAACTCCCTGGGCCCAGTCATTCAGCCAGTTTTCAATCTACCTCATGTCTACTTGTCTAACCCCTACTTTGTCAGCTGGTCTATGAGGATGTTATGGGAAACAATGTCAAAAGCTTTACTAAAGACAAGTAAACACCACTCAGTGTTCTCCCCTCATCCACCAAGCTAATCATGTCATAATAAAAGGCTGTCAGATTGGTTAAGTATAATTTTCCATTTGTAAATCCATGCTGATTACTACCAATCACCTTCTTGTCTTTCATGTTTTTGGAAAAGGATTTCAAGATTAGTTACTCCATCAAATATTCATTACCTTATTAATGAATCAGCAGTGGTACCTTCTTATAGCATCCTGCAATTTTATTGACTGCTTGTCTTCCAATCGTTAATTAACTCAAACTTTGCTTAGGTTATGATATAATTCATCTAAAAAGCAATAGCTGAGAATGAGACACTAATTAGAAACATGTCACATATTCTCATTGGTTGAGGCTATCCACAGGCTTGTAATCCTGTTTTGAAAATAAATTATACATGAAATTTCTGGAAGTGTTGTGGAAGGCATTTCCACTCTTCAAATAAGTTTTTTTGGCCTCAGTGGTACCAGCAGTGTTTGAGGGGAAAACAAGGAATACATAGCTGCACCTCTTACTGTTTCCAAAGTACTTATCTCTCAGTCCTTTGCAGATGAGTTTATTTACATTTCGTGAATGAAGCACCTGCGATCTGAAAGACCACAGCATTTTACTCAGAAAAGAATGCATGATCAGCTTAGGTGGAGCTTTGAATAGTGTAGTTAGCTGCTTTACTGTAGTTACCAGCTAGTTACCTGGTTAGCGGCCTGGTTTAGTGTGGTTACCAGTAAAGTTACCAGTTTTATCTGTTAGTTAGCTACACTTTCATAGCTTACGTAGCTGGTTCCTGTAGGAAAGCTTTCTTCTCTCTTTTTCAGAAGTCCTTGTGTAAAGTGATTCACATCTGCTTTTTGTGAATTCTAACTCTGTAGATAATGGAATTAAGAAATTTTGCACATAGGTGTAGAGTGGGGGCCATTTCAGAACACTTTGATGCTCAGTAAGTTCCATGGCTTGTGAACACTTTGGGAAATTTGCTATTTTCATTTCATGTGTTCAGAAGCAATGGTGTGCTGATTCTTTCTCTATATCTCTGTATTCAGAACAGTGGGTAACACCTGCCATTCTTAGCAGCTCTTGGCTACATGAAGGATACAGTACTTAAGCCTGAACTCAGAATTTTTAACAACCTCAATGAATGAGGCTAAAAATGGCCTCAGCAATCAGTGTCTTCACTTGAGAGTAGTGCAGTAGCAGTTACTGTGTAATTTACTACATCAGAAGGGGTTTGCTGAGGTGCTTTTAAAAAATAGCGGAATTAACTTTTAACTGAGAAGCTAAAAAGGATGAGTCTCGATTTTCAAAGAACAACATGGAAGAAAGTCCAAAGGTGTGTTAAAGCTGCATGCCATCGTAAATTTGCAGACTAGAAGGTTTGTCTGAGTGAAGATGGAAATTCCAGCTAAGGTGTTGTGTGAAACTTTTCCTCTGTAACAATCCAAAAATTACACCCGTCCATTCCAGTGAGTAACACTTGTTTTCAAACAAGTTGGCTGGAATGCTCAGTTTCTTGCATCTCAGTTCCCAAGAGTCTTAAGAACCATAACTTATAGTCCACAGAAAGGAGGGATGGGATAGCTAGCTCCCAAGTGGTACATAGTGACTATGCCACCTGCATGTTTTCGCTTCTCTTGAAGTGAATATTTTAATATAACATCTTCTACTTGTCAGTAGAAAAGTTGAATAGAGTTGTCTGCTTCTGAGAACATCTTTAAAAAGATTAAAATGCTGATGAACTTCACCATGGGCAGGATCTGCTAGAGATGCTATCTCTGAACTTATAATTAGTTAACGTAATTATATGTACAAGGCTGATGTATTAAGCAGATATTTTTTCTGTTAGTCAGACTGCTAGCTCCAGTAGCTGTATGTGATATTTTCTGACAACAATTGTTGCCCTCATTGTGCAAATATGGCAATCTCAAACAACAGATGAGCAGATGTTGTTCTATAGCAGAAGGATGACAATGTTTATGGAAGTGTCATGTAATATTATTAGAATTTTCATACGGGTATTTAAACATTGAAAATGAGCCAAGTCCATAAAAAGCAGCTGAAAAAATTAGTAAACTTGTGAGAAGGGTTATGTTCTTTCTTCAGACATAATTTAAGCAGCATTTATTAAACAGTGTGATAAAAAATCTCTATAATTAATAAATAATTTTTAAAAAATCCCAGCAATCAACATCCTAGTCATTTGATGAATGTGTTTTGGGTGTTGTTATCTGTTGTCATGTCAAGATGTGACTGTCCTATACCCAGCTGAAATGTCAGGAAAAAGTTGATTCTGTGATATAGCTCAGTCCTTACCAGTATTGAGACCAAAAGTGAACCAGAAGATTCCAAAGCAGCTACTGTTGTTCAGAATGATCATGGAGTTGCACCCACTGTGATTTAGACATGTCTCTGTTAGCTTTTGCTTTCAGGAAATATGTTTCATGCCCATATCAAGTGGGAGTTTAAAAACTAGAACAGCTGCTCAAATTGATTTTCAGGAAGATGAAAATTATGATAGCATTTCTTACTTACTGCAAAGGGAAAAAAATGTTTTGTTTTATCAGCTCAGGATAACATGACCGCTTTCACATGTATTCTTAGGAACAAGGCAATATACTTGACAGTCTGTGTCAAGGTATCAATACATGCTTGCAAAGGGTAACTTCTAAGAACCTAAAATCCAGAGCATATCTGAAGATACTTGTACTCAGAATAAGTCTGAATTGGAGTAGGAGTAGAATTTACACCCAGAAGCAGAGAACATGTTATCCCTGATTTAATGACATGAATGTAGTCTGTTATAACATTCTCAATAGAATGGTTCAAGTCACCTGGTGAATAAATATCCAGGAAATTATAGGCTCATCAGTGTAACTTTGGTCCATGGGAAAGTTATGGAATGAATCCTCCTGGTGGCTATCAAAAGACAAATGAAGCACATGGTTGGGAAAAGCCAGCAAGGATTCCCAAGGGCAAATCGTGTTTGACAAACCTAATCACCTTTTTCAATAAAGTAACCTGCTTGGTTGATGTGGGGAAGTGTTGGACATTGTCTGCCTGGATTTCTCAAAAGCTTTTGACATGGTTCTTCCTGGAGAAACTGGTGCATTATGGTCTAGACAAGTGGTCTGTGTGGTGGGTGGGGAACTGGCTGACAGGTCGTACTCAGAGGGTGGTGATAAATAGGTCCTTTTCAAACTACCAACCTGTCACAAGCGGGGTCCCCCAGGGATCAATATTGGGACCAAAGCTTTTTTATAGCTTCATAAGTGATTTAGATGATGGGATTAAGTGCACCCTGCTGAAGTTTGCTGGTAATACCAAACCGCGTAGGGAAGTGGACACTTCAGAAGGGAGAGCTATCCTGCAGGAAGACCTGGATACACTGCAAGAATGAGCTAACAAGAACCTTATGGAGTTCAACAAGGACAGGTCTAAGGTGGAAAAACAAAATCCATGAGCATAGCACAAGCTTGGATCTGCCTGGCCAGAGAGCAGCTCTGTGAAAAGGGACCTGGGGTCCTGATGGACAACAAGCTCAATATGAGTGAACAGTGTCCTGCAGAAAGACAAAAATAAATACTAAAAACTAATACATAAAACTATCTATCAATATGGTATTGTCAGATGCTTCAAAGGAGGATACAAATTATCCTATAGCTGTAGAATAACCTGCCTCAGATTAGAATTTTACTCTAGTGTTTAGTTGCTGGAATTTACACATGCCACTAACACATTCTATACTTTCTCCAGCTTTTGATAGTGTTAGCCACTATGACTTTAAACACTCAATTATTTTTCTCCTTTATTATATTTCACTACTCTGAAACATGTCTTTCAATTCCCTTAGATTAATAATTTCTTTACAAACTTTACACTCCCAAAATATTTCAAAATTCTATATTCTTTAGATTTCTTCTCACCTAGAACATTCTTAGGTCTCTGATTTTCCATGTTTTCCAAATTTGCTTTCAAATTTTACTTCCTTTCACTGAAGGATACTTCCTTTGTTAAAGTGTTTTTCTTAATTTGCAAATGACCAATATTGGCTTTTCATTTTGCTCTTTTGGAATTCTTAACAGCTTAAGCAAGTTTAAAGTTATTATCTTATAAGTAACTTTGAAGATTTATTTTCTCAGCTGGTTACTGTTTGAACTAAGCCTCACAGAGACGAGGATGGAATTAGTGATGAACTTACTCTGTTTCCTCTCCAAGAAAAGAAGGATAATGAGAAGTACGAGATGAGTCATGGGCACCATGACTGAGTATTTGTAGAAGTGATGTAGAAAAACATGGAGTATTGATCATTTGAAGGTATTCTCTGAGAAGAGGTTTCATATCTTCATGAACAGACTTCACCTAAGCATATGGGATACCAGCTTGCAATCCAAGCTGGCACAATGAATAAAAAGAACTTGAAATTGAGAGATGGGAAGAGAGCCTGAGAAGAAATTATATAGTTTCTTAATTTAACACCCAGGGAAGTTGAATTTTGGCTTCAGGAAGGTGGTGGCAACAAATATAGAAAAGAGGAGCTCAAAGACCAAGGAGTTTGACTGGAGTGGTAATAAAAAAATGCAACAGTCAGTGAAAGAATGCCAGGAACCTACGCAACAAAACAGGGGATCCAAATTCAGTGAGAAATTAAAATCAAACTTTATGGAAATAATTCTGTTAGAATAAAATTACACCGATGATCAGAGAAGAGAAATATTAACTGGAAGCTGCATAGTCTTCATAAAAGTGGGGTGTGTAGTGTGTGTGTGGGGGGGGTGAGGTGGGGAGACAATGAAATCCTGGTAAAAGCCAAAGTTACATTGGGGAACAGTTGTAAAGACAATGTGCAGGGAAGTATGCAGAAGCCTGCAGTAGGATGGGATCACCTCTGTTTTAGTAGAAAAATGCTAATGGAAACAATTGAATGATGGGACACTACAGCTCATCATACGTAAAGGAGACAATAAACTAAATGGCTGTTGAGTTCTGCACACACAACCAGTAGATTTCTTCAATACAGAGTTTATTTGCAACATACCCTAGCCTTTGCTTTGACAAGTAACAAAAATATCCCTGAATAGCCTGTCATAGAAAATAAGAGTGTCTTGAAAGCAGATGAGATTACTTTGCTTAAATTAAATGGAATAATAAACAAAACAGACATAATGAAGAACGGGGTTTGCACATTTTGATAAATAAAAGAAGCTAATTAAGAAAGTGAGGTCAACTGTATTGAGGAGCTTAGGGACTTGGATGTGGAGGAAGCTTGGCATTTATTCATATTAAAGATACAAAAATATTATCTGGAACTTGCATCCAAAAGAGGGAAAAACTATAAGAAAAAATTCCAGATCTAGCTGGAGGAAAATTTGTCTCAGCAAGGATACCAGGGGCAAGAAATGAGGCTAGAAGGAACAGGAAAAGATATGTCCATCAAAGAAAACTGCTAGAGAGAGCAAAAATAGATAAAATGGGAACTGACAAAAACCCTTCAGTTAATTGACTTTGCAAAGACTTCTAAAACGAATTAAATGCCCTTTCACTACATTAACAACAGGAAAAAGGAAAGAGGAGCTACTGGGGCGGGGCAGGGGGGGGATATGAAAATCAACTGACAATGACTGCTGGTCTGAGGACAGATTTTGCTACAGTTTTTAATAAGTACTATAATGGTGGGCTTGAGGACAAGGTAGGCTGTCAGATGAGGAATTAACATATCTACAATAAAGAAAAAATGTCAGAGAGACTGAATATACTTGATGGCAGGATTTTTTTAACATCCGTTATCTCAGAGATAGTGTCGTGGGTTCTGAAAGACAGAGAGCTACATGTGTGACTTGTAAAAAGGGGATGAACGTGTTCTCTGGTCCTCATTGCCAGTAGGGAAATGCTGATTTCTCCCAGGCAGTGGAACAGAGCTTCGCTTCCACATGCCTGCCAAAGAGCAGTTTTGCCATGACTCACCTGCAGCTGTGGTGCTCTCACACTTTACTAGCCACTTCCTCCTCCCTTGCTATGGTGCTGGCACAACTGCTCTTTCTTTTTGTGGTGAATGGTGTTAGCAATAAGTCAGAAAAACAATTATTCAAAGAGCAATGAGAAAACTATCACAATGTTGCCACCTCTGGAAGACTGATTTTTCTACCATAGAGTGTGTGCTAACATGGCACTTCTATTAAGGTGGTGAATCAGCTCCAAGGGAGAATGAATCAAATCTTCAGGCTTAATCTCATCTTAATTGTAGGGAAGGCTGCAGAAACAATTTTGGAAGCAAAGGAAAGTTAAAGATGCAGGTAAAGACAAATGGAATGAAATTCAATGTGAGCTTATCCAAAGTGACTGTACTAAATAGTCTGATCATCTTTATTTAATAAAAGCTGAACTTGGATTTTCTGTACCTGGGAAGTTGTTCTAAACTGATCTAGCCTTGGAAGCACATATGCTAGGGTACCACACATAGTCTGTTGCTGCCACTGCCTGGATGGCAATGAAAGAAAATTGTTGGACTGGAGGGAGATAACCTACATTGAACTAATTTTGCCTGATTCAGAATCTTATGTCACAAAACACAAAAAGAACTAATGAAATTTTGTGATAATACAAAGTTGAGAGCCCACATTGATACAGGGAAATATCAAGATCTTTTTTTTCTTGAGGACTAAAAGAGCAGATAGTGGGTAGAGTGTAATAGCATGAGGTCAGGTACTGAAGGAATAATAATTGTATGCACTGAAAGGATAAAATGAAAAAAAGAGCTGCCTTAGCAAGTGAATGCACCAAGAATCATCCATATGATGCTATCACACACAAGGAAAATGTGACTCCAAGGCACACCAGGTCTTCATTTTGCCCATCCAGGGAAGGATAGAACAGAATAGAATGTTAATGTTATTTCTTGAAGGTACTGATGGCGCTTCATCTGCATTACTGTGAACAGTTCCATTTTCTGTTGTTCAAGACAGATTAATTCAGACGGGATTGGTGAACTGAAGTGTCTAAAACAATCAGGGAAATGAAGAGCCCGGTTAATTGGAGGAAACTAAAAGCATTTGGTTTGTTTATCATGGAAAAACAAAGATTGAGAGATAAATATGTGTTTATTCTCCATTAATATGCCACAAGAGTTCTCACCAGGTAGATCCTTCCAAGCTAAATGAAAATTATAGTTCTAGAAATAAAAATATCCACTATAATTAGGAACTAATACGCACAAAGTTAAAATAAAAGAATAGTTTGAAGCATAGTGTTATTACAAAGACATAGAAGAGCTTTAAGTGTTGGGTTCAATGAACTTGTGTGAATGTTGAAGTCATGTTCCCATGAATGTCTTAGTATTGAGCAGCTGCGGGGCTGGAGATCCTGGATGTGAGAGAGAACGTGAAGGCCAAACAGACACAGTCCCAGGGTTAAGATGGATCCCATATATCCAGGGTTCAAGAAGTCAGGAGTACAAAAGCTGAAACCATAAGAGCGGGGTCTCACGCTCTGCTCATCAAAATATATTCTTGTCAGCATCACTGCTGATATTAAAAGACAATTTCCCCAAGAGGTTTTCCCCAAGAGGAAGTATATTGAATATTTCAGTTGTATTGGTAATGATTTTTTTTTTTTTATGTCAGTCTTACTTGGATCAATATGATCTCTTGGAGGAAAGGTGGTGAGGAGGAGGAAAATGTGCTAATTTAAAAATGGAACTTGACAAGTTACTAGAAGAATTACATGATGACTTCTGACTTCATATGTTGATTTCTTCTCACCTAAATGTAGGTGACTACATTGAGATAGTCCCTCTTGATTCTCATTGCTTTTAGCGGTGAGAAATAAACACTTGTATGGGCTGAATCATGTCATCCTAATTTAGATGTCAAAAATAAGTTAAATTAACTATGTCCTAAAAATACTTCTTTTTCTCCATTGATTATAAAGGGGGCCCAAAGGAAGAAGTTCTGAAACGGGTATCTCCACTGTTCTAGGAGATTGATTCCACCTCAGGAGACAACTGTCCTCTATCCCAGAGGACAGGAATAATGATAAGGAGGAATAAAGGAAAGAAAGGGAACTGGTGTGGCCAAAGAGATGAAGAATAACTGAAAACAGCATATAGCAATGGATAAAACACATCATCAGCTATATTACGGAGATGTGGAGTGAAGGCCATGGAAAGGGAAATATCATGGAAAAAGAGTACAAGACTCAGTTATGTTGGCGAACGTTTTTATTTAGTAGACAGACAACTACCAAAATTACAATTCTATGTGCAGGAATGTTTTATTTCATACAAATGTACATATGAGAAGCATTTTCTATCTCTACAGCCTCACACACATTACATAGAACTAAGCATGGAAATAAACCCATGTTCTTACAGGTAACAGAAATATGAAATTTGATTTAATTTGTGTTGCAACAGCAACTTGCCCATCGAATGGAAATCAAAAATCTCACTGTGCTGTGTTAGCTGTTATATATAGAAAGGAAAATAGTGAAGAGAGTGAAGAAGGTTGACACAATGCACTAAAAATATCACTTTCTGCTAATGTATTCTCTGGCAGTGCACCAAGGTTAATATTAGGCCTTCTGCCAAAAGCCAAAAGGTCCCAAGTCCTCACTACTCTTTGAAATGATACTGAGTTATGTGCCTAATTCTCACCTCTCGATGATTTTTGCTGTCTCTGATGCCAATGAAATACAATTTTTTTGCTTTATCTCCCTCCTGTGGGAGAGGCCTTGCCAGTTCCCACCTTGCGAAGTGCTTCCTGCTGGGTTCTTACCCCAGCCCATGGGGTAAGGACCCTATGGTTATAGCTAGAGCCATGTTACGGTTAGAGCTATGGCTATACAAATGTATCCTGAAATTCTTAAAAGCATCTAGTAGTTTTGATTGACTTGATGCACTTTCAGGACACTTGACCATCCAGCAGTGATTGTTGAATGGACATAAGCACTTCAAAAGAGTAGCACTTAAAAGCTGCCTTCAACAGGGCATGCTTAATTGAAGACACTCAAAATCAATAGTCACTTTCGAAAATTCAGTACACTTTTGACATTTCCAATAGAAAGACAGGCTAACTTATTTTATTAATTACATATATAATATTTGATTTAATTTTGTAATGTGTTGGACAAAGTCACTCCCCTACCAAATTAGAAATGATAAAAGCCTTCATTTCTGTAAATTAAAGCACTTCTAGAGATCAGAAGTTGCTCAGTGTCTCACAGAAAGCCTGGGTGTGGTTATGTAAGAAGACAAGCATGTTGATTCATACCAATTATGCTATGCATTACTCGGAAAAGCCTTCACAAAATTTCCCCTCCCCCTCCAAAACCAGATTTTAATGTGGGAAAGAGACTTCTGTATGCTATGAAACAATCCTTCTGTTTTAAGGCTGGCAAAATTCCAACTGGTTAAGGACTGAATGAGCAATCTCTAAAAGAACCAATCCTACCCGTTCTCCACTTCTCTCCTGCTGAACATAATACTTACCACCATAAAGGCTAATGGGTCATTTTATTTCACTCCATTCTTGTGCCTCATATTCTATTACAGCATTAAAATAGATTTGCTTTTGATCATGCTTTAATTTTAAGAAGAGTGATGCATAATTACTTTCTTTGTAATTTTCAGATTTCTCTGTAAAGCCTAGGACACAATAGGGTTGATAAATCCTAGATATATGCTGAAGCCCTGTTTTGCTTTCTGAAGGGAAGACTACTATTTGCACTAGGGAATTGGGCAGGGCTGCTTAATTTATTCCTCATACCCCTGTTACTTATTTGAAGTCCCAAACTCTCATCCCTACCCAAGAAAATCCCTCATTAGCTCTTCAAACAGAATTGAGTGATCATGGTGCTATAGCTCTTCCCTTTTATTTTGGTCATCTGGACTCCCATCTCTTGTCACAACCATTCCACCTTGCCCCTCTCTGACATCCCTTATTACAAGTCTAACTCTTTTCATGCCAACTTCCCCTCACCATTTCACTTTCTACCACCTTTGCTCCCCTTGAGAGTATGAACATGTAGTTTCTGGTTTGCTTGGGAAGGAAAACTTGTAAGTCCATCTGCTTGTCCCTCTTCTTTCCCTGTCGGGGGCTCAGAGCTCTCAAGCACTGCCTTAGCTCTCCACCACCTCCCCATTCCCTCTGTCACTCCACCCACACCAGTTTGCAGTCCTCTTCCATTCTGCTCCTTCCTTAAGAAATTTTCTCTTGGAAGACCTCTGTGGACATTTACCAAACTATCATCTTTCAGCTTCTTCCCCAAGAACCATCTCTCCCTGAGGGAAAATTAAGAACTAGCAATTTAAAAGGTATTTAACTTTATGAAGATGGTGCAGAAGGAACTCCCTGCTTTGATATACTTATCAAAGATGAAGAGATCCCTGAGACAGGGTCAGTGACATCATATTAAGGATGATCCCAGAAGGAGATCACTTAGTACGTATTTGAGTTAGATAAGGCTGTGTCTTGTTTTAACAGTCTTAGGACGCCACAGAGCACTTTATTCAGTATCTTGAAACTTATTCTTCCAGGTATCACTCTCTTCAGTCCAAACTTAACCTTCCGCTGTTGTTTGAAAGAAGGAAGCGGCTCAGAAGAGATCCCCTCTCTTGCTCCCCCCTCGGCCGGGATTTGGCGCCCCGGGCCGGCCGCGCTTCCAGCGAGAGCCTCTTCCCTGGGCGCTCCCAGGCGCGCATCCCCCCGGGAACGAGCCTTCCCCCGGGAACGAGGGGCTGTGAGGTCGTCGGTGACTCACGGGGGCTCCCGAGGGACGTGGGGAGCTCCCTCCCCCGCCGCGGTGGTGCACCAGCTCCGCTCCGGGAGCTCCTGCCGCTGCTGGATACCGGCGGGAGGGGGGGCCGCCTTCCCCGGCTCGGCACGGGGTCAGGCTTTACCGACCCCTGCACAGCTGTGCCACCCCCGGTGGCGGCTCGGCTCTCTTGAAGGTAAAGCCGAAGTACAAGGCA
>JAHREE010000094.1:4873578-4890399 GCA_033628505.1 Tringa tobata
GGGTGTGTATGGGGGGAGAGAGCGCCAAGGTTGGGGAGTGCAACCAATTGTAAATGGAATGCTTTCACACATTAATATTTATGCAGTGTGCCCACAAATGGTAAAGCCACGTTAATTTTAGATTACTTTAAGTAATATTTCAGTAGAATGCAAATCTGAAGAGGTATTGTGAGACTTCAGTGGCACAACTAATATGAAGAAGTGAGGAGTTTGTCTGATCAGTAGGCAAGGGAGTTTTATCATACCGAATCTACAGGTTTTCATGAACAGCTGAAGGTACATGAATTCCTTCATCGATTTCAGAGCCTATTGCAGACAGATTTTAGTGAAACCAGTTACTGTGCTATTAATTATTAAGTGAGATCACATTATCCCTAATGGGCTTGAACCCTTATCAAAAGTGGTTTGGTTTTGATCATGCTAATAATAGTCTCACCTGTCTTGTTGCATGCTACAATTGCTCTAATGTTTTACTTTCTGTCCACTCTAGAAGCAGCAAAACTTATTTTGGTAACATAATGGTAGGATATATAAAAGTTGCAGCACAGTTTTGCCATTATATCAAATCCATTAAGTGCTTACAATGGATGGGCTGAAAAAATGGCTATTGGAGAAAAATAAAGAGGTGTGTCTCAGTGACTCAGCAGCAGATCTGCTGAGTTCACAAAAAAAATAATCTATTTTTTAGTCCTGAAAACTCAGTTTCAACTCTGATAGTCAACTGGTCTCTTGACTTTCCAATTATCACCATTCCAAATAAAGAAAACTCTTTGAAATGGATGCCACCATGCTGTGATCTTTTCATGACCTATGAAATTGCTTCGACAGCCTCCTCTCTTCTCCATGAAGGTATTTCTGAATTGATTGTGAGACTGTCATCATCAGGGATAAACTTCACCTTGATTTCCAGAACCTCTGTTGAGTAAACAGGATTTGCAGTTAAAAATCCCATAGTTTTTAAAATTTGAAACTAAGCAAATTGATATTACAATCAGTGGAAGAGTAAATACAGAACTCCAATCAACTTGTAGATTTCTGTAATACTTTAGTTGGTTTAGCACCAATTCAAATTCAGAAAAGAAGTATTTAAATTTGAATATGCTTTAGTTTGACTGTGTGACTGAATACCTTGACAACAGGTAAGTGGTAATCTTGGTAGTGATCCGAGTGCCTCAGAGCAGAGACATGAGCTCCAATGAGCAACCCCTTCATGAGGCTGTTTAATACTAAACTCCAAATTACATATCCTGGATTGCACTCTCATATATATTTTAGTAAGCTAAAAGGATGATTTGTTTTAAATGAGCTAATTACCTTTAGGCAAGGGATTAGTATTGTGAACGTTAGAATTCATGCCATTCCTCTACTTAATCACACCCATTTTCACAGACCGATCAACCTACATGCAGTCTCTTTAATAGGACACATTGCCTATTTAGTAATTGCAGAGATTAGACAGTAGCTGGATCAGAATTAAAACATTTTTCAGTTCCTGTTTCTTCAGGAAGAGCTTCAATAGCTTCAAACCATTGTTAAAGTCAATGGTTTCTGTTTATACATGTAAAAATAAAAGTTTGGAAAGGGTATTACAGGGTGGTGGTTTGCTACTGCTTGTGGATTCTTCTCCAGTTTTAATTTTTTGAACATACAGCACAAAGATCACAAGGGTCTTGTAGGGCTTGTGTTGAATTCTCTGAGCTCTGTTACTCTAATCTGCTAACCTGCATGTAGTCATGATTCAGAAGGAATTGTTCCAACAGCACATTCTCAAAACATGGAATCATTTTTATTAAGTCATTAGGTGTTGTAAGCAGCACTTTATCATTTTTTCCTTATCTGATCAGAGAAAAAGGAAGAAGCTTTTAGTCAACTGTAAGTTTAGGTGCATCATGACCAAAGTTACCAGGCTGGTTAAGCTTTTTGAAAATGGTGTACAGATTCCATTAGAATGACTGTGAGTATATTCTACAGTTGTGCCAAACCCTTAGCTCAGAGGATACCTTGGACTTTCTTGTGAGCTCCCAGCGTTGCAACATGCAGCAGGTCCATAAACTCTATTGTTTCATATGGTTTTGCAGAATTCCTTGGACTACACATTACAGTTTCAAGGTTTTTTTAAAAACTGTGGGAAACCGAACTGATAAAAATTTCCCCTCTATAGATTGTGGATTATGGATTGTAAATCTGCTCCCAAGTTCATCTGAAAATTCATATGTGCTTTCATTGTGAAGGGTTCAAGCAACTGTTAGCTATGCTTTATCACCATGTGTTATATCACACCATTATGGTCATATATTTTTATTGTCTCCACCATGTGCAGTGTGCCTGTGACTTGTTGGACAGAATTAGGTTCAGAGATGCTATTCAAGGTAGTGGATTTTTTTACATGCCAGCAAATTGGGTTCTAATAAATTAGTGTAATTTACATAAAAAAGCAAGAGTGATGAGCAGTGGCAGGAAAAGTAGCCATCAGAGAAGTACATACAAAATAATTCAAGACTGCAACAAGACACAAAAAGATGACTTTATAAATTCCCTTTTTTATCACTCACCATAGCTATTTTTTTGGCCAGTTTTGTTATTAGCTGGCAGCAAACCAACAACTTTCCCTATGGTGAAGCTGTATTGCCTCTTCAGTGCTTTGGAAGACTGAGATGGATTCTCATCATCATCATCAGTCAATGATAAAACAATGGGATTTTAATTGTTGAATCTCCATTGCTGATAATAAGGAAAGAGGAATAAAGAGCGTGCATGAGGTTGTTGACAGTAATACAAGTCATATTCTAACTTTGTAAATATAACGGCTTTGTTATCTGTGAAATTCTGTTTTATCTTTCTTCCCTTTTATTACATGAAGGTTATCATTCTTCTTTATACCTTTAGCATCTTGCATCATCATGTCACTTCGTTACATTTCACCTTCTAAATTGTTAAGTTTTGCTGTTTCTATCCACATACCAGAACCACTTAGAAAGCATGTCTACAACTGTCCTAGAAATGCTTTTCTGAGCTTTTCTATCAGCCTACAGATCGCTTTTAATTCAAGTGCTTCTCTAAAAGTTATTTTCATTCTTACAGAATGTCAGCCAACTACCAGTGACTAAAGAGTCACTTCACATAACAAAAGTAGTTGAATAGGCAAAAAATATTTTTGATCTTTTTCCTCACCAGCATATACGCACCCTTTTCCTTATTGTCTTGACTTTTATTTCTGTAGATGAGTAGTCAAGATTAATTCTTTACCGGGATTTCTTTCTTTCCAAGGAATTTTCCAGACACTGTTGGAAAGTTAAAAATGCTAATAATGTGATAATACTGGCAATATCATAATACTGAAAATGGAAGTCAAACAAAAAAAATCAAAAGTCACAACAAAAGTCTGAAGTCAAACAAAAATAATCTTACTTTTATATAACCACAGTCACATTTTAATAGCTCATGTCACATGCAGCATCTAGTTTTGATAATCCTCATATTTCCTCCATTATCCTAGCTTTTCACTATAGCTCTTCAAGTTTAGATTTGTATTTGGACATGAATAGTGAGTGTATATATCATTCTAGGTGTGTCACATCTTATGCAATGCTTCATGCTCTTTAAGGGAAACTCACGGGCTGATTCGTCTTTTCCACTTTGTGGCTTATGTTTTTTCTGAGGAATAACCAGAGCTTCATCTCCTTCATTTTTTTCCAGTAGATGATCTCATTAGTTGATTTGTACCCAGAGTTCCATTCTGTACTGTTCAATGCTTATCTTATTTTGGTCATTAAGAGTCACCTAGTTCTTCGTCTGTATCTCAGTATCTTCCACACTGCCTAATACCAGCTCAATTTGTGTTCATGTGAGTCGCTGTGTTCATCCATGCTAATCTCCTGCCAGTTTGTCTTCCTTCAACAGTATTTGTTGCCACACACCCCTTTGCCACCGTGCAATTCTTACACTTCACCTGTGACATGACTTTTATGCCACTAGTTGGAAAGGCATGAGCTTATGAAGGTCTCTGCTTCCAAATCCAGCGTTTGGCAAAAGCTCAACATAATTGCAGAAGAGAATGGATGGCTGGAGATGAGTGCAGTCCAGAAAATGTGAGGCAAAGAGCCAGAGACTTCTGGCACAGACCCTGAAGCACTGCTGTAATGGGCATAGGCTCATTGGCAACAGTGAATTAAACAGTGTCTTAAACCAAAGAAGGCCACCTTACATAGTAAAATCATGGAAGTGTTCACCTCCCACTAGACCAGGTTGCTCAAAGCCCCATCCAGCCTGGCCTTGAACACTTCCAGGGATGGGACTTCTCTAGGCAACCTGCTCCAGTGTCTCACCACCTTCATTAATCTTCATGAATGATCTGGTTGATGGGACAGAGTATACTATTAACAATTTTGCTGATGACACAAAACTGGGAGGAGTGGCTTATATGCCAGAGGGTTGCTCTGCCATCCAGATGGATTTCAACAGGCTGGAGAAATGGACTGACAGGAACCTCATGAACTTCAACAAGGGAAGTGCAAAATACTGCACCTGGAGAGGAACAACCCCAGGCACAGATATATACTCAGGGCCACGGAGCTGGAAAGGAGCATGACAGAAAAGGACCTGGGGGTCTTGGTGGACACCAAGCTGAATGTGGGCCCACAAAGTGCCCTTGTCACAAAGAAGGCCAATTGCATGCCAGGCTGCATTAAGTAAAGTATTGCCAGCAGAGTGAGGGAGGTGATCCTTTCCCTTAGCACTGCTGAAGCTACACCTGGAGTGCTCTGTCCTGTGCTGGGTTCTTCACCAAGAGACATGGACATACTAGAGAGAGTCCAACGAAGAGCCACAAAAATAATGAAGGTTTTGGAGCATCTCTCCCTTAAGGAAAGGCTGACAGAGCTGAGACTGTTGAGCCTGCAGAAGATAAGGTTCAGGGGGATCTTATCAATGTCTATAAATACCTGAAGGGAGGATGCAAAGAGGACAGAACCAGGCTCTATTCGGTGTTTCCCAGTGCCAGGACCAGAGGCAATGGGCACAAATTGAAACACAGGAGATTCCCTCTAAACACCAGGAACCACTTTTGTACTGTGAGGGTGACTGAGCACTGTAATAGGTTGCCCAGAGAAGTTGTGGAGTCCGAGCATGGGGTTTGTTGGAAATTTTCAAGAGTCAGTGGGATAAAGGGCTGAATAACCTGGTCTGATCTTGTAGCTGATGCTACTGTGAGCAGGAGTTTGGGCTAGAGACTTCCTGAGGTCCCTTTCAACCTGAACTATTCTGTGATCCTATATGGCACTCATATATTTTTCTTTGAACCCCTCAGAGACAATTCTGGGATTTGTTGTTTTAGTCCATGGTTATTTCCCCTGTGATGAAAATTTTTCAAGTACAAAAATGCACCCATCCCATCCAGAGAGACCTGGACAAGCTTGAAAAATGGGCCCATGTGAACGTCAATGTGCACTTGCAGCCCAGAAGCCAACCACATCCTGGACTGCATCAAAAGAAGCGTGACCAGCAGGTTGAGAGAGGTGATTCTCCACCTCTACTCTGCTCTCATGAAATCCCACCTGGAGTACTGCGTCCAGCTCTGGAGCCCCCAGCACAGGAAAGACATGGATTTGTTGGAACAGGTCCAGAAAAATTATTAGAGGGCTGGAGCATCTCTCCTATGAGAGCAGGCTGAGAGAGTTGGGGTTGTTCAGCCTGGTTGTTCTGGCTCCGGGAAGACCTTATTGAGACCTTTCAGTACTCAGAAGGGGCCTACTAGAGAGACAGGGACAAATTTTTTAGCAGGGACTGTTGTGTTAATGCAAGGTGTAATGGCTTTAAACTGAAAGGGTAGATTTAGACAAGATATAAGGAAGACATTTTTTACAATAAGGGTGGTGAAACAGTGGAAGAGGTTGCCCAGAGAGGTGAGAGATGCCCCATCCCTGGAAACATTCAAGGTCAGGTTGGACGGGGCTCTGAGCAACCTGATCTAATTGAAGATGTCCCTACTTATTGCAGGGGAGGTTGGACTGAATGACCTTGTGTCACGAGCAGAATGATTTCATGGTGGCCATGGCCCAAGCAGGAGCCGGGGCGGGGGGAAAATTAGAGGGGGAAAACCAGGGAGAGCACACCGCCACATGTTTATAGGTCCCTTCCAACCCAAACTATTCTGTGATTGTATGAGTCTATGATTAGTTCATTGCAGAGCCAGGACACCAATGAGCATAAAACCCCAAACATATAACACGACAGTTGCATGGTCTTCCATATTTCTCTTTTGTTTCTCAGGTTTCAGAAGATGTATCTGGTAGCCAGCAACAAACTCAAAATCTGCAAAAAGAAAAATGAGACTGTTCTTCTTGACCATTTAATTATCTTCACTAAAAAAAAAAATAATTAAAAATATTGTTATTAGGATTTTGCTTTCAATCTATGAGAGTTGAGTGTACCTCTGTGTTCCTTAGCACACCAGAATCAATGGAACTTTATTAGAAAATGAAGATGTTCTGCCCAGTAAGTATTCTGCCATCTCAAAAACATGGGGGGAATGATGGCTAAGAAAGAAAGCAACATTTTTAGATATCTTCTTGTCTGACCTTGGTTACATTTTAAGCTAGAGATGCGAAATAAATGTTTTACTGGCTTATGTCCCATTATGATAGCAGAGATAGATTTCATTTTAAAAGGGAAGGACAGTCTGACCATTTGCTTGCTACCTGTATTGTGTATTTTCACCATGGTAGCAGTGAAAAAAAAAGAACAGTGAAGAGTTACATATGATTGGTACTACAGAAGCAACTGAGGTATGCAGTGCTTCATTTGAGTCAATGCCAAAAAAGGGAAAGTCAACCGTCAATAGGTACTTAAATTCAGTTTAATGACAATATGGAGGTGCAGAGCAAGATGGAGACATAAAAGAGATTTAGGTAAGTCAGATGGATTCAATTTGTTCAGACCCACTGAAATTCACTCTGAAGTCATTAAAGAACTTAACCATTAAAAATTGCCTGCAAAGATTTCTGTAGGTGAGGAAATCCTAGCAGACTGCAGAGAGCAAAATTAATATCAACAAGATGAAATTCCATAGAGGCAATCGTGGAGAATGACTGTTAGGAAGAGGAAATCAAATGCGCAAATATGAAAATGGTAACTCAGCTGAAGAGCTGCAGAAAAAGGATTTAGGAGGGCAACAAGTCAGAAACAAACCAAACAAGTTAACATACAGAGAAACTGAGGCACAGTGCAATGTTTTTGGTTTTTTTTTTTTTTTTTTTTTCCAGAAATGCAGGTTGTATTCTGCATTAATAGAAGAGGAAATGACAAGATGGAAGAGTTTTTTCAGTCTACTAAGCACTTAGCTAAGCTAACCCTTACTGAAATACTGTGTTCAGTCTGAGCATCTTATTTAAATAAAATGTAGACAAATTCTGATTGCTTTCAGAGTTCTCTCCAAGAATAATTAAAGGATTAGATAACACGACCTAGGAGGAAGGTCTAGACAAATTGAATATATTTAATAAAGAAAAGAAAACGTGAGTGCAAGTATGAAGACAGCATTCTGGTTGTAACAAGTTGCTATCAGATAGATAATGAGCAATTGTTCTCCACATTCACTATGAGTGGGAGAGATGGGAAGAAGAAATCTGATTAATTGCAATAAAGGAAATTGAGTTTGTATTTTAAGAAAAGTTTTTAACTGGGGTTGGAGAGAACTTTCTGTGTGGAGATAATGAAAAAACTAGATTAAGAGAGGCAAACCAAGCTCAGAGAGTAGAGTTAGGGTTTGTTACCAGAGAGCTAGGTCCAAGGAAGAAGGTGAAACTGTACTCTAGTCAAAGAAGATCATAACTTGTTCATGTTCTCCCATGGACAGGCCTGTTAAATGTGTAATTAATTATTCATGTGCCTGGCAATGTTGATGTTAAAGATAGTGGCTATATAAGAAATGATGCATTGCGTGAAACGTGGAGTCTGACATGGAACAGAATGAATATTAAACAATAAATGTACAGTGAATGAACAATGAATGGAAATACAGAGTGCAAGATAGCACATCACTTCATAAAGAAAATAGAAATATTTTAACATCATTACTACTCTCTTCTGCACTGTAATTATATTCCCATTTTGTTCCATTTGCAGCTTACAGCAGGAGTCACCCTTACGGTAGGAAGTGGGAAAAAGGTGGAGGAGCAGGAAAGGAAACTGTTGGAGAAGTTGACGTTGTATTTAGGGCTGCACTCAATGGCAATTTGTGTGCCTGTGGAGGCAGGAAGGACTACAGAGCTGTTACAGAGTCCTTTAACTGGAAGTGATACTGCTGACAAATTAACACCCATCTCCACCTCCTGTGCCTGCCTATGAATGCCAGTAGGGATTATGTATTACTGCTGATGAGGTTTATGTGACAAAAGATGCCTGGTTTTACTGAGGAAAGGAGGGATCCAGGAGCAAAGAAAGAAGGGACAGGCTCTCTATCTACCAAAGTTAGCTGGTTTTGGTAGTAACAGAACAGCAGGTGTTGGAAAAGATAATTAAGGCGTGAAGTTTACAGTATTGTGAAATATTCTGTAAGGATGGATGTTGTATTAGAAAAACACCTCTGATGCTCAGTGGGGAGCAGCTCCATGCCTGAAGAGTCTTCACAAGTGTGAAATATGATGTATAAGTAAAACTAGTGGATAAAATACCAATTAGCTCAAACTTTGATTTACATGAGGAAGACTGACATCCATGTGAGTCAGGTATGCAGATCTCGTGTGCAGAAAGGATTTAGTTATTCTTTGAAGAATTACCAAGGTTTATGGAATCTTTGCCTTTGATATATTCAAAGGAAAATTTCCTCCAGAATTAAAGCTGGTCCGTGTGTCTATAGGTCTGCACATATGCATGAGTATGTTTTACTTGATCAGTAGACTGCATTAAGAAATATTGTAAAAAGCAGGGAATAGGAGCGTATAATTTAATGTCTTTACTTTTTCCAAAAAAACCCAAAATGAAATGTCTAAATTACCAATTTAAAGAAAAGTAGATTGTAGTATATCTTCCTGCATTGCAAAGCTCATTCTCTCCATCAACAAAATAATTTTATCAGTCAATTAATGAAAAAATCTATGCTGCTAAAGGAAATAATGTGTTTAAAACAAAGTGGGTGTTTTCCCCCCACCTTATAATGGCTCTAAAAATGAATCTATCAACACATTTGTCCAGATGACAATAGTTCATGGATTATTTCTCTATTAATAGGGTGAGAAATGCTAAGAAGGGCATTTTAGTATCCTGTGGAAATGAGGCCTTGTGGTCTCAGAGAAAGTTCACAACAGGCCAGTGTGTTTATATGTCCCAAAGTCCATCTACCGATGTCAACATGCTTGAATGCCCATGCACCCAGAATGGATGACCATTAAATCTGAGGTCAGTGTGAGTAATCTCTTCCCTGAAGGATAAGTTTATGAACTCATAGTTAAGCTGAGGAGCAGAATGATTCTTCTGTTTCATAACATTCTTTTTTATTTTCCACCCTGGGTAATGGGTGGCAGGCTGCACAGAAACACAGACTACAAGCCAGAAGGTATTTGTGTTTATTCAGCACCCTTGGTCATGCTAATTCTTTGATGCCTTGAGTGGCTGTTCTTCCAGAATATCTGCAAGGCCATGTGGACTATTTATGAATATTTGCAGAAGGTATCTTGCTCATTGTAATTATGCTGATGCTAAACAGCTGAGAGAAGCAGATTAGTTTGCTGTATCATCACTGTGCTAATGACAGTCACTCAACTACTATTCCAAAGGAGACTGCGCAATTTCTTTGCTTCTCATTGTCTTGCAAAAGCTATCAATGTTACACAGCATCTGTTGAGTACTGACTGTTTTGTACTGTTTAAGACATGAAGCATAGCCCCTCCTGATAGAAATTAAAATTCTAAAGGAATCTGGTATGCAACATGCAATCTCACTGTGAAACTCCAAAATAAAAATGATC
This sequence comes from Tringa tobata, assembly GCA_033628505.1. NCBI lineage: Eukaryota > Metazoa > Chordata > Aves > Charadriiformes > Scolopacidae > Tringa > Tringa tobata. The sequence continues at coordinate 4,883,540 of JAHREE010000094.1, forward strand.
ACAATTTCTAATTATGCATTTCTGTAGCTCTTATTGACCCTTTTCTTGAGGGCAGTATAGATAAATATAATGCAACTAGGATAAAACTTAAAAGGAATTGCACAGTTCTCTTATCTACTATTTTATGAGTTTATTCTTTAACATAGAACATAAGTGTCCTCTGCATTGAAAACAATGTGTCAGAGAAACTTAGGGCTGATTCATCTGACTGAGTGAGATAGTTTCACCTACTGTTAACCTATTTGTTCACAATCCCATTAACTGCAAATTAGTGAAGTAGGCATTTCTTTGGTGAAATTACTTTTTGTGCTGAAACAGATGTTTAACCTAACTCAAGTGAACAACATCTTAAGAGTGCTTTCACCATAGACATCTACAGTTGAGTTGCATTAGATCCTCGACAACTTTCTCATCATGACTGATTGCTTGTTCTGGCTGGGTGCAAGAAGAGATATTATGGTGATAGCACAGATCTTCAAGGAAGCAGTTAAATGGGAAAACTGGGAAGTTGGCTGCCATTTTAATAATAATTATATACCTGACGTTGCTAAAATTAATTATATGCCTTTAACTGCTTTCAATATGTGTTATCACAGAATCACACATAATCACAGAATGGCAGGGGTTGGAAGGGACCTTTGGAAATCATCTAGTCAAACCCCTCTGCCAAAGCAGGGCCACCTAAAGCAGGCTGGACAGAAACGCATCTGGGCAAGTTTTGAATATCTCCAGAGGAGGAGACTCTACAACCTCTCTGGGCAGCCTGTTCCAGTGCTCACCCTCAAGTGTTATGCAGGTGCTAGATATGAAACCCAGAATAGCCAGTCTCTGATAGGGCAGAAACACAGGGTGAAGAACATTGTGCCAATATTGACATGTACACTTGGAAAACCCAGCTTCTCTCTTTAAAGGAAGCCCAGTTTCAGTAGCTCTAAAACTGGGCAAGATGAATCTGGCTCAGAGAGATTATTGCAAACTTTTAAGATCTGTGTGACTGCAAAGCTTAAATTCAGGTTAGATAAGGCAGGGTTGAAGTAGAAGAGGTGAAAATGGCAGCATTTGGCCAAGCTGTGAGGGGAACCAAACATCCACTGTGGGGAAAAAATGCATATACCTTTGCTAGCTTGGTCCAGTGCTCTAGCTGTGGCCATTCTGTGATCAGAGGACACAGCAGCCACCACCAAGGAGGCTTTTTCTTACTTCTTTCTTCATGCTGCTTCTTTCTGGAAACATATTACCCCAAACATATCTTGCTTCACTATAAACAGCACTTTTTTTTTCACATAATACAGCATGTGACAAATATCACTCTCCACATATTTTATTTGGTTTATTTGGTTTTTTTTTTTCCTGTAAAAGAAAACAGCAACAGAGCTCTGCATAGTTCAGCTCTTTCCCATTTTAAGGACCACAGCCACATCCTGGAGTGGAATGATTCTCAACCTTCAAGTATCTTAGGCAGTCTGAGGGCATGTGGTCTTGCCTTCAGGAATGCTCCCACAGGGGCTGTTTGTAATTCTCAAGTCTCTCCAGGGGTTATTAGGGGTTTTGCTGGTGTCCCTTGAATACTTAGAAAATAAGTTTTAAAGAAGATTATGGCCAGTGCCCAAACATTGATCAATACTTATTCATGGGTTCTGCTGTTGTATAGGAACACAAAACTGGGGCCATCAAATCCCATCCTCTGTAACTGGAGCCAACCTTGAAACTTGTGTTAAATACACCAGATTCCATAGCATCTGTTTGGTCCACAGCATTCCTCTCTCACACTGCAAAAATCCTTTAGTAGATCAAATTCCCTTAAAAAAAGTGTGTCCAGGATTATTCACCAGAGCAGGAACAGTTTGACAGTATACACCTGGCACAAATCAGTAAGCATTTTCACCGTGGTCCATGTGGTTTTGGCAGTGTGAGCTGCAGTAACATTTTCTCCTTGAAACGATGATGAGGAATATCTCTTACAATATGACTGAAGTTCATCCTGTCAAATTATCATTATAATTCAAGCTATGTGGAAGCTGAAAAGTTATTCTCTTTGATGACTTGCTAATTAACTAAGCTGACAGGTACGGAATCACGGAATTGTGATTTGTACCACAGTAGAAAAGGGTGTCTGGCCATTTATTCTTGACAAACAGAAATGTTTCTCACTCTCTTTTTTCTTCTTTATTTTTCTTTTCATAATTTTTAGTAGAAATGAGTTTTATAGCCAGAACAACAGCCACACAATGCAATTTGCAGCAGACAGTGAATAAAAGTTCAGGTAATGTCTTTGCCATGGTCTAATAACTCATATAGGTGTTAATGAGGGGTGAGACATAACTCTTAGGATCACTAGGTCATTTGGTTCATGTATTTCACACTCTCTTTCTCAGACTGTCGGTGAGAGTGTGATCCGGTACCGTAGTCGCCACTGCTCATTACATTGAGTGTCACTGCTCCTCATTATACCATATAATGGGCATGAATGTAATGCCATTGTCTCCCCTACACAGCTCCTAGTTCTACTTTCTCTTGCTTTGGGCATCATTGACTGTTTTAGGCTGTTCTACAGTTTTCTGAAGCTTGGTAAAGCACACACCAGAGTTAAGACAAAACTGCGAAGGACTGAGTTTGAAATTAAGTTCTTTAAGTTAGAGCTTCTTCAGATAGATGTGTGGGCTGATTATAGTCCGGAGACATCTAGGGTTCCTCTTAGTTGCCTGAACTTCAGTACATGCTGTTATTCGAGATCCTTGAGGGTGACCAAAACCCCTGCTCAGGGCTGGCAGATGTGACAATGGTCCTACAGCAAACCTACAGCAAACCTTTGGAGTGGCAGCTCCAAATAACACCCTTATACCACTTCAGATGACACTAGGCACATCTGCTTAGGCAGATGAACTGACGTCCTTTTCATTATAGTCAAGGGAGCCTGGACAAAGTGATTCATTTCATCCTAAAGCTGACACCTAGTGGCTGGCCATTCATTGGGACTTCAATTCAGTTGTTGGAAGATGGCTCACCTGCTCTGAGTCTCCAAGGTATCCTGCCTTGTTACCAGCTACCAGTCCAGAAGGACACAGCTTCTTTTAGGTTGTGTGTCGTACTAACTAACCCCACGCGTGTGCCTTAAATACCAGGGACCATTTGCAACAACACTAGAGAATTACATTTAGAGAAATAACTAGCCATGGGAGCCCAAAGACTGTACAAAGAGCTTACCTTGTATGCAGACACGTACAGAAGTGTCTGAGATGGGAAGTTAGCCTGTAATTTCTCTCACCTAGCTAAATCCTCAAATACTAAGCTTTCTACTTAGGAACGAAATTCAACATTTAGGGCTCTGTAAATATAAGCCTTGAGTACCATTTGAGGGGCCTGGATGCCTGAGATATCAGTATCTAGGATGGTAGGTACAGCAGCTGGAGACCAGGCAGGATACTCTTAGAAATCTCAAGTGGCACTAGAGGCTTATTTTTATGCAGGTTATTAGTAATCTTCAATATCTCTGCTACACTGTTGCCTTGCCCAGTTGGCAACTCCCCTTTCTAAATCTATTTCCATACCTAATCCTAAAATTTTTTACCCCCCTCCAGGCACACATATTCACAAGGAAATGTGGGTTACAAGCAAAAGCCCTTTTTTTGGAGAGTGGTGTCCCCTACTTTTAGATTATGTCATGATAGGGAAATCCCAGTGAACATAAAGATGCTGGGAGGAGCAATGACAGGCAGAGGAACCCCAGTACCCTAATCAGGGAGAAAGTCACCCCAAAGTGGCTACCCCTAGCACCACTGAAGGAGCAGGATCAGCTCATCGTCCCATCAGCCGAGACACCAAAGGAAATCTCCCCAGAAGACTGTGCAGACCAAGGAGATTATTGCCTCCAGGGGTATAGATTCATTATGGGATGTTAGTGGAACTGTACAAAATTTATGGGGTGTTCTAAAAGAATTGTGGGAATGTATGAAACATCCTATGGGCTGTTTAGGGGAAGGATCAAAAGCAAGGAAAGGGAGGAATCGAGGTGGACTGGAGAGGAAAAAGCATGGGGAAAGAGAGAACAAGGAGCTGAAAGGTTGGATGTAAACAGGCTGGTCAGCATGCCTGTCTGACCAAGCCCTGTGCTTGGTCACTGCAGTGTACCCTACATTCTGATTAAATCCTCTTTCTAAGTATCTCCTTGATGGAGGCACCCTCTCTTCTGGCCTGGCATGCATGAATGTGAGTGAGAATGGTGAGATGTCTTGGTGCCTGTGCTGGGGAAATGCCGAGGACCTGCAGGTCCCAAGGTCTGGTGGTCAGCTGCCAGGAGAGAGCAGGTCTGGATGCAACTCCTGGATACACCAAGGATATCAGACCAGTTCCTGGAGAGACCTACAGCATGTGTGAGTCTGTCCAATTGGAAGCCCTCAATATTGTCAACAGGAGAAAGAGGTCCAGGCTATCGGGGTCTGTTCATGTCTGTGAGCGTGATACTTATTTCTGTGGGTGCTGACAGAGACAGCGTGTTCTCTCTGTGTTGATTTGTGTGGCCAGCTGTACTGGGGGGGGTGTGTGTGGACACAGAGCTGCAGCAACATCCATCAATACCACCAGGACAGAAGGAAGACCACTGAGGCTTGTAGCTCACTGGAGCTGGCTACCTCTAACAGTTAGATGCCCTGGTGGAGACGTGGTGCTGTAGTTTTATCTCCATCCATGCTGCTTCCTGCAATCCATCAGTTCACACACTGGTGAGAAAGCAACCCACAAGGACATGTACCCATGGTGTGGGTCCCTGCTTGTTGCTCCTTACTCTGTTAGTCTACCAGCTGGATGAAGGCTCATCATATCATCCTCACAACACTCTAAGTTTCAGACTTTTTCCCCCTGTTACAAAGGATCATGCTGCTTTTATACTTCTTTTCATGCTGATTCTTTCTTTATTTCAAAAGCCTCGTTCTATTTCCTTATTTAGTGCTTAATTCAGCTGATGGCTACCTGGCTGCCTTTCTCTTCAACATCATCCTAGTTTTTGGACAAACACCCTCTCAAGCTGTTTTGGGTATTTCATTCACACACACACACTTTTTACACTCACATTCCTATTTTATCAGATATTCTTATCCAGGCCACTTTGCCAAGGCTATACCTCAGGGGCACCCTCATGCTGGGATGCGGAAAGAGCGACCCAGGCAAGATACAGGCTGGAAACGTGTCTCCTGCCTCTTGAGCCAGTGCTGAAACCACTGGAGTAGTTTATGAGTTATGAGCATTGTATATCCATTTTGAATACTCTCTTCTTTCCCCCATGTCATTGGGGATTCAGGCCCGCACTCTACAGGAATGCCCTTCGTCAGCTTGGCTTCACCTAACACCCCTTCAGGCTTCCCTGTCTCCAGCACAGTGGGGATGGACATTTGCTATGCCACTAAGTCAGGTCATACCAGAATAATAAAACAAAATTTAAATTTTTTCAGTACAATCTTTTACTATTTTTTCTCTGATGTACCTACTCCTTTTATAATAACACACCACTCAAAGACAAGTAAGATAAATGAGTTAAAAACCTTTTCTTAGCTCACCCAACATTTAAAATATCGTAACCATATTAGGGGATATATATTAGCTAAAATCAATGAAATTGACTGGATATTTAGCAGAATTGACACTGGAGTTGTTTTTAATGTTGATTTAATTAGACTTTCTAAGTGCTCTGAGGTCTTGATAATGTTTTTGTTATGATTTCCTGCAATAATTCATATAGAGTCTTCAAAGATTGGCATGTATTTTAATCCTGTTCTGAAAAAACATTGTTTATTTGCAGGTATTCTTAATTGATTTAACCATAAATTTAAATTATAATTAATTAATCACAATTAGCATTTTTTCCAAAAGAGAGTGTTGGAAGGCACTTGCCAAAGGGATGTGAGAGATTATTTTTATCACTTAATCCACCAACAATCATCTAAAATGGCAATTACCGTGTAACAGCCAAATAACACTTATCTGATAAAGTATGTGTTGGTACTTAGTGTGCTTCTCTAAACTCTTTGGTATTAAAAAAATCCAGTGTTGAAGACGATTTAAAGGCATTTACCAGGTAGCATTCAAAAGAGGAGGAGCTGCTGTAAAGTCATAAAAAGACAAAGAGCTATGAGATGATGCCACTTGTTAAATTTTTATTATCTCAGAAGGAATGCTAGATCATCTGCTGGCATAAAGTGTCGCAGCTTAATTGACCTTAGCATATACCAGCTGGTAATTTACCCAATATCTTTCTTTTGTACTATTTAGAACTACACAATTTATGTCAAAGTTGTGGAAAACCTGAATGAAAGAAAATTATGGCATAACCTTAAAATCTCTACTGATTTTCCTAGGAGCTGAAGAAAGGACTAAGTTCTTGAACTTGGAAAGATGAATTATGAAGGTAAATTAAGGTGAAACTAAAATAAAAATCTTGAGAGTCAATCCCATGTCAGTGGTGCTGTTGAACACACAGCTATCTAGTTGCTAGTGGTTCTAGAGACTTAAAATCTCTGCTAACATTGGAATAAAAGTTCTGGCCATTTCTATTTTCCAAATCATTGAAGTCTGGAGCTGTCCCGGGTGCTACGGATGATGTGATCACCACCCTGGGAGCTCCATAGGGGTCCTATATATTGCATCTATTTCATTATTTCGTTATTAATATTCCTATCTTTTCATTCGATTATTTTATTGTGCATATTCCACTGCAGCAGCTGAGTTACTTTACAACTCAGAAATCCCTCTCTCTCTCTCTCTTTCTCTTCTTTTCTGTCCCTCCCTCTCAGACCAGTGTCAATAGGTACAAAGTGAAACACAGCAGGCTCTGTCTGAACAGGAGGAAAGAGGGGTTTTTATTGTGTGAC
>JAHREE010000094.1:4929924-4992343 GCA_033628505.1 Tringa tobata
CTGGATCAAGCACTGGCTGACTGGAAGGTCCCAAAGAGTGGTGCTCAATGGATTTAAATCCAGCTGGCGGCCAGTCACAAGTGGTGTGCCTCAGGGCTCAGTGTTAGGACCATTCCTGTTTATCGTCTTTATTGATGATCTCGACAAGGACATAGGGTGTATCATCAGCAAGTTCGCAGATGACACCAAGTTAAGCAGGAGTGTTGATTCCCAGGAGGATAGGGAAGCGCTACAGAGAGACTTAGATAGATTGGATTATTGGGCAACATCAATGGTATGAGTTTCAACAAGGGCAAGTGCCAGGTTCTGCACTTGGGCCACAAGAACCCCATGCAACGCTACAGGCTTGGGGAAGTGTGGCTGGAGCTGCCTGGAAGAAAGGGACCTGGGGGTTCTCATTGACAAGCAGCTGAATATGAGCCAGCAGTGTGCCCAGGTGGCCAAGAAAGCCGACGGCATCCTGGCTTGTATTAGAAATAGCGTGACCAGCAGAACTAGGGAGGTGATTGTGCCCCTGTACTCAGCACTGGTGAGGCCACACCTGGAGTATCGAGTCCAGTTTTGGGCACCTCAATACAAGAGAGATATCGAGGTGCTGGAGCGAGTGCAGAGGAGGGCAACGAAACTGGTGAAGGGCCTGGAAAACAAATTATATGAAGAGCATCTGAAGGAGCTGGGACTGTTCAGTATGAGGAAGAGGAGGCTGAGGGGAGACCTCATCAACTACTTGAAAGGACACTGTAGAGAGGTTGGTGCTGGTCTCTTCTCACAGGTAATTAATGACGGAACAAGAGGGAATGGCTTCAAGCTCCAACAGGGTAGGTTTAGACTGAAAATTAGGAAAGAACTCTTCACAGAAAGAGTGGTTGGGCATTGGAATAGGCTGCCCAGGGAGGTGGTTGAGTCACCATCCCTGGATGTGTTTAAAAGCCGTTTAGATGCGGTGCTGAGGGATATGGTGTAGGGGAGGACTTTGTAGAGTAGGGTAGATGGTGGGACTTGATGATCCCAAGGGTCTCTTCCAACCTAGACGATTCTATGATTCTATGATTCATATATTTGCAAATATGATTGTCTCTAGAGGGATGTACTGGATTCCTAAAAATTTGGATAGGGGAGCCTACACATCTTTTATCTTTGCATTTGTCATTGCAATTTTACAAGGGTGAAGTTATGAATAAGATGGGAGGATTAGAAGCACAGGAGCTTTTCAGGGTTGCACTGTGGGGAGGACCCAAAGTGGGAACATGACCCAAAACTGACCAACTGGGTATTCTACTCTTCCTGTCCCGCAGGTCTTGCTGAAGAAAGGATGCAGCCGGGTACCAATGAACTGCAAAGCTTGGTTGGGCCCAGAAGACTTTAGCCAGCAGGTAAACACAGTGCACATTCTCCATCACTACCTTCTGTAAATACCTCCCGTATTTACATCTTACCTGGTTATTATAACTGGAAAATAAATCACTATGTGAAAGAGATACAATATTGCTCAGTTACTTGGGGAAATATGAACAAATGTATGAGTCAAGAAAAATACATAACTGCCTCAGAGAACTGCACGTTTCATTTGTTAAGAAATTTAACTGAGCTGCACTTTAGATTAGATTTAGTGATAGCACAGATTAGAAGAGACCTGGGGTGCTTAAACAAGGTCTTATTCAGCATCAGGCTTCCTGAACACTCCCCTTACTGTTTATCTACTCTCTGTGAGTAACAGCAATGCCATTTTTGACAAGGTAACATATGGGCATTCTGTAAAGCTCCTGGAAGGAGACATCTAGAAAGATGACTAAGTATGGGCTTTCCCAGATGCTCATATGTGAAACCCTGTCAAAAGAGACAGAACCAGACAGTACCATTTGCCTCTGAGCCAATGCAGCTAAAGCAGAGAGCTCCCTCTCAGAGGCAGCTGTACTTCACTAGTGACTTGTCCCCTATAAATATCCCAGGTTGCATGTGAATTTAATCTTACCACAGTCTGTCTTTTGTTTGATGAAAGTTAAAGTCATTACACAATCACAGGATCATTGTATAATTCAGGTGGAAGGGAGGTCAGGAACACTGTTTTGTCCAATCAGTGGCATCAGTGTAAAATGTATTTTAGGGGGGCCCTGGGTGGACCCTTTCTATATTCCACAATGAACTTCATTCTAGGGCTTCTTTAAGTCTTTAGAGCTACAGCTGATATTTTCTGTACTTGTCAAAATCTTGCTTGAAAATCTGAGCTCTGAAGTTTGTTTTGATAACTGCTTCATTATACAGTTTTATTATAAATCACAGGGGTAGTTAGCTGTAACATCTGTAACCACAATTATGGCTTACTCCTCTGTAGAGGGAAAAGCAACAGTTTGATCAAAGTTGGTGCAGATTTATGTGGAAGATTTTGAGTTGAAAGTATTTTCTGCTCCCTTACAGCTGGTGGGAATGACTAGCACAGGACAGAATCAAGAGTCTACATACATCTCCAGATGAAAGCATTCCCTTTAAGTGAAACCTTGGTGGGGGAGAGGAGAAGAGGTTGTGGTCAGTGATGGGAGGGCATGAGGAATACCTCCTGGGTTAAGGGAAGCAGCTTTGGGAGAACAAGAACCAGCCAGTGCAGATCATGTGTGGGGTCCTGGTATTTGTACGTGCTCAGTGGTCAGCTTCAGTCCTTTGTCATGGAAGATGCCCGTGCACCAAGGTGTAGGGCCTCTTTGATCCCCAATCAGAACAAATGACCTTTGGAAATACTGCTGCCTCTTCTGCTGTCAGTGCAAGGGGTATTGCTGTGACCAGGCATTCTCTAACAAAGCAGACAGCAACACACAGTGCTGATCACCGCACTTCAAACCACTTCACGCTGCACACCTCAGCTGCTAGAATTGCCTCAGGTGGGAAGGTACTAAAGAAATAACATTGACTAGCACAGAAAAAGAACTGTCAAGAACAGGAAGAACTGAAATAGGACTTGTGTTTCTCCATATTTTATTTTTCTCAGCATAATAATTGTGTACTCAAAATCAAAAGAAAAGTTCTTTTGCTGTTTTATTTCAAAATTCTGGGATATCTGCTAGGAGATTAGTAATGTCCTGAACAGAAGTTGAATGAGAATATACTATTTGTTTCTGTGTTAGCTTTTAAAATTCTGTTTGGATAATTAAACTGACAAAAATGTAAGTGTTGCCACATTAAATCTTGCTTGGTTAAAGCAGCCATGGGAATTAGATTGTTACAGCCATTTTCTGTGAACTGTGTTAACCTAAAGTTAACACACATAAAAACTCAGCCACCAAATAACCCCATTTTAACAGTGCACTTCAGGAACTGACTGGCCTATAGACCATATATCCTCTGGGCTCTGAAACCACTAAGTGGGGACCTCATTAAGATAGTGAACTCCCTGGGCTTCTCCCCGGAAGCGAAGAAATACTAGTGGCCTACAACTGAGCTTGTGAAAGCTTGGAATTGGAGCCAAATCACAGATACGTTGCCTGTGTGTGTGGTAGGTATCGCATGCTCAGTATGTCCACTAGTTAAGCATTGCCCGAGGAACCAAAAAGAAGGTATTCAGATAATTTCCACTTTGGATAGTATTTCTGTGCATACTTCTGAATTATTTTCTAATCACATCAGACTGCCTGACATTCCTATTTTTTCCCTTTGTTTTACTGAATAAGTTGTAAAGCATTGCTGGTGTCTTTTCTGCACTTTAATATACCTTTTTACAACAGGGATAGTAAATGGTAGACTATGGCCTCCACATTGTAGTAACAAACTTTCTACTGATTTGTACTCACACTTGTACTAACAAAACATAGGGTCAGTTCTGAGAAATTGATATACTTTAGAGTAACTTATTCTAAAGTTGTCTTTTAAAGCAGATGAGATAAATTACACCTTCAAAACGCACATTTTTCCCAGATAAAAGAAAATTTTTCACTGAGGGACTGTTCACTGAGGTACATCTGCAGTGGGGGCATACGCAGTGAATTCCAGCACAACGCTTCAAAATGTAAGCTACTCTTTTAGAAGCTTGACATCATGGACATCACAAAACAATAGAAAATTTGAGGTTGCAAAGGATCTCTCGAGATGATCTGGTCTGACCCACCAGTCACAGCTGGGCTGACTTCACAGTTCAATGAGGTTGCTAAAGGCCTTGTCCATCATTAAGTTTTCCTCCTCTTCCCCTGCTTTTGCAGATTTTCTTGTGGGGTCAGGTGTGCAAGGGAAGTCCGAGGAGATGCAGTCACCCAACCTGCTTCCTGTTCTCTCATCGCAGGTGCAGAAGGGAGGGTGATATCATTCAGTGCATAGTCAGGATGAATGAATCACAACTTGTTTAAAGATCGCTTATTGGGGATTATCTCTCTACCTTTCTCCCCTAACAATTGCATTAATTAAAATGCAAAGGTTTGGAGAGGTCAGAGCATTGCTGCCTCATATCTGATTGCAGGCAGCAGGGAGCAGCCACCTCTGGGCTTCATGACACAAGATTTGGGAGTAAAAGGAGAGCTGTGAGAAGAGAACAAAAAATGTGATCAGAGTAAGCAAAATGGGAGTGATCCGATAAGGGACAGAAAAGAAAAAGAAAGATTTTAGAAGAGCAAAGAGTACGAATCACTTTACTGTACAAACCTGAAGGAAAATTATATATATTGACCCCAGCAGAAGCTGAAATAAAGGGGGAAAAGGAATTTAACAAAGGAAAAAGTGCACCTGCAGAATGACAGCAAATGAGGCAGTAGCTCCAGTGCAACCCTGAGGAGCACAAGCTTCACAGAAACAGTTACTACAAACAGTGGGAAAATACAAGAGCAGAGAAACAGACTTACCAAGACAGTAGTGTACATAAAAACATTTACCTGAACACACAGACAGAGGTTGGCCCGGGAAATGATGTCATTTCCAGACAGTGTGAAGTTTCAGCATGAAAATATGAGGTGCCCCTTCCTGAAAGAGAATATTTGAGAACTTTACTGCCTGGCAGGCAAACAGCACTGCAAAACTACTGAGAATTAGGGTATCATGCTGCCTTAACGAGTCATGTCCACACAACAGATACCGCCCTGAAGGAGCTTTCCAAAAACAACAGATGTGAAAATTACATTATTGCAATTCAAATGCATCCAGGATTGGTGGGACGGGAACTGGAAGGGTATTTTACGTAGTCTCTGGTCTTTCTTCTTTCACAGCTGCTCCAAATGTTAAGAGTTGGGAACACCTAAACGCAGAGCCATGACTTCTGGCAAGGTTTGAATGATGGAAAGTGCCATTAATGACTGAAGAAGCAAGGAGAAACAATAAGAAACTGCAACCAACCTTTAGTGCCCCAAATTACCCTAGCATGCCTATGTCAAACAACACTATGCAACTCTCTAAAAAACAGAAAGACACTGAGTTGCTGGAGCATGTCTAAAGAAGATCAATGAAGGTGGTGAGGGGTCTGGAGCACAAGTTCTATGAGGAACGGCTGAGGGAACTGGGGTTGTTTAGCCTGGAGAAAAGGAGGCTGAAGGGAGACGTTACCACTTTCTACAACTCCCTGAAAGGAGGTTGTAGCAAGGTGGGGGTCAGTCTCTTCTCCCAAGTAACAAGCGATAGGACAAGAGGAAACAGTTGGTCCAGGGGAGGTTTAGATTAGATATTAGTAAAAAATTCTTCACTGAAAGGGTTGTCAAGCCTTGGAACAGGCTGCCCAGGGAAATGATGGAGTCACATCCCTGGAGGTGTTTAAAAGATGTGTAGAGGTGGTGCTGAGAGACATGGTTTACTGGTGGTTTTGGCAGTGCTAGGCTAATGGTTGGATTTAATGATCTCACAGGTCTCTTCCAACCAAAATGATTCTGTGTTTCTATGACGCTAAAAGTCATATGGCTGGGAGAATGGCAGTATCATGCCGACTGAGAAAGAGCACATATATGATACTCTCAAATTGATATGGGGAAAGAAGCAGGTCAGTGAATAGGGACTGTGAAGGTCTTTGGTTTTGAGATTCCTATCCAAGTGAATAAATAGCTTGGGAGATACGTACTTCACATACAGTCCAGTAAGAGCTCCACAGTACCACACATTCTTAAATCTGTGTGTAACTGTACCTGGCAGGTATTTTCATCAAGCCAGACTTACTCTGAATAGAAAAAAAAGTTACATTTGCATAAAACTTGTTCATATGTAATTACTGGAACACACAGACAATGTGAATGATGTTGAGTCTGTGTTAACTAAAACACGTGCAAATTCAGATGTGTCAGGGTGCGGGGAATCTCAGAGATGTTCATATAAAGGGTAAAACCTGAATCTGTTTGAGAAGCAAAAGTGTTCAGTGAATTAATTCATGAACATGGACTCTCCAACAAGCAGACAGTCCTTTTGAATCATTTGGTGATCACTCGGTGACATTTTGACCAAAGCAGAGGTAGTGGGTTGAGCTGGGCTTGGATGTATGGTATCAGCAGAAAGAAAATTTGGTTATTACTCTTACATGCAGTAATTTTGGTACACCATCACATTTACATGGAATTGACAGGTTTGTGGTTATGATTACAAGACTTTTGGGGGTCAAGTTTGTTGGAATGACTCAAAGTCTTAGACACATGTGTTTCCTTGATGGAAGAAATGTCTTCTATGAGGAAATGGACTTTACCAATCCCTGCAAATCCCAGATGAAAAAAAAAAAAAAAGCTAAGAAGCTAAGAAATGTCATAGCAAAACAAATAAACTTGAAGGTCTGTAAATGCTTTATTTTACATTATTCACATGCTTGCTGCTCTGTTTCTGTTTGTTCTTAGGAAATGGTTGCATGTACTGTATCTGTCAGAAGTTGGATGAACAATGTCACCTTGACATGTGTAAGGCAGATGCAAGGAAACATAATAGCATTTCCTCCCATTCACTCTTTCATGCTTTACGGATAACCCATTAGCCATTAAGTGGTTGCAAAATACATACAGGGAAGACCAATTATTTTTATTTTTATTTTTATTTTTATTTAAGATTTATATCTATTCCCCATAGTTACCTTACTTTCAGAGTACTTTTTCTGGAAAGTTGCAACTACCTTTTCACATAAATCAACATAAATGGACATAAATGGAAGTCCATGAGCTACTCTATTGCAAAGAAATAGAGTGGAAATAAGTCTTACTCTACTCTGAGCCAAATAAAAATTGGATAGATATTCTGCAATACAAAATTATTTCCTGAGCATTAAGCCATGTCCAGGAGATGAGGATGTATAAGAAAATCCATATACAGCTCTGGAAAAGCCACTTGGTGCTGTGTGCATTCATCATTATTTGTTTACTTGTTCTAGCGTGGCAAGGTACCAGGTGCAGGAAATGGCACTGTGAAATACCAGATAATGAAATAGAGGCAGTTTCTAATTACCCCTTACAAGAAAGTGTAGGACACTTATGAGGCCCAGTGAAACCAGAGCAGAGACGCAGCTGTAAAGTGTAGTATATGTTCCAAAACCTGTAAATGTAGCTTTACAATATGTAGGTATTAACTCCAGGACTAAAGAGGACCTTAGTTGTGTTTGGCCTTTCTATGATCAAAATGGCTAGTTCTCCTAAAGTCTGAGATGCTTGCTTGTATATTACTAGTAAAACCATTGCATGTTGCAGAAGAGTAGCTAAAACCAGTAATTATCTTGTCTAAAATAAAGGGTTCAGAGAAATGAGTGCCAGTATGTATTGATTCTGATGGAAAATATCCAAATTCTACCATGCAATTGCTACAACAATAGGCAGTTCGGAAGTGAGGCATCATCAGCTTATGACTCATCGGTGTCCTTTGAGAGGTCAGCGTGTGTGGGACAAAACTGTCTGTGGGTTTCATTTCTTCTTGGCAGGAATGGAGCCATAGGACATGATCGTCTGATGCAACAACACAAGTGATCTCCCAGACTTCATTAACAATTACATACTACAAAGAGACAATGTCAGAATAGATGAAAACTCACTGAAACTTGGAAGAGACAGATCATCAAAGCTGGCACACAAATATCATTGTAGCTTTCTGCTTCAGCTTGATTTGCTATATTTCATTAGTATTACAGCATTTTCAAAAGGGAACATGCCATTGAATAGCTGGACTACAAAGCCGACTTTATGATTCTGTTGACATGCTTATGTAGGACGTATATGCTAATGAAAGTCAAAAAGTGATGATGAACATTTACTACTTTTCTAAAAGTATGTATGCAAAGTGTGGTCTAATGTACCTTAGATACAGGACATAATTTACACATTTCCTTGGTAAGTGTGAGAACATGACTGATGCTGCCAACTTGGTGACCAAACATCTTTCAAAACCTCTTGGCTTCAAAGAACAATTTTGTTAATGGGCTTCCACAGTATCGTTCTATTGAGTTCAATGAGTTTGTCAGGAAACCCCCATTTGAACATGACACATTTTGTGTTCTCTAACCGTCTGTCACACAATACTGCCCTGGAACAGGAAGATCACAAATCAAGCATCAGTGGCGATCTCCTTTTCCTTCTCCAAATCACTATCTGAAATACAAGAGACTCACACGAAGATGCTATAAACTCAAGAAATAACTCTGGGTGATTAATATTACAGAACATTATTCCAATTAGCACCTGTGACCTCCTAGTAATAAAGCCACCAGGACGGAGCTGAACATTTGACAGCTTTGCTGAGATTAAACTGTCATGTTTACTATATGATTAATAGATTTATTAAGGCATAAAAATGCTGAACATGCTGGAAAACAGCTGCTTTTATCACATCTGTGAAAAAGAATGTCTTCTATGAAGCCAATCCATGAATATTTAGAATTACATACTGGAAAACATGGTAAGAAGCAATATAATTATCAAAGATATTCTATTAATGAAGTGGTAACACGTGAAATAGCAAGGGCACCTGTATAGTTTTTGATAATAAGGTTGCGGCTGAAAATTCAAAAGGACCTCCAATGTATCAGTGGCATGGCATATTCTTCCTTAGCCTACACAAAATCATGTGCACACAGAATCACTTTTGAGGGAAAATATTCATTAATATTAAGAATGTCATATAAAGACACAGAACAAAAGAACCTTTCGCTGTCTTCATATTCTAGTTAATCCAGGAACTACAAATGTTCACAGGAGATGTGACTATTTGAGAAAAATAACTGCGATGTAGTTTTGCATATGTTTCGTTAGCAGATGATATGAGTCCACAAGTACAAAAGTAGTGGAAGATTGCAGTGTATGCCAAATAAATCTTAAGACTTCAATCGTGATTAGGTCCAACATTTCTCTACAACAATCCTATAACAATGGCAAAGAATTTATTCTTCATTAATATAAAAAAAAAAATTCTTTTTCCGTGTGCACTGCAATGCTCAATTTTAACTGAAAATGTGTTTTGTAATTCATTAATAAGCATGCATAAACATTACTCAGTTACCTGCCACTACAGTGATTGCTTTTTAAGACTTTGATTTGAAACACTTGACAAACTTTCTGTGAGGAAACAGGAAAATGGAAAGAGACAGGAGAATGGAATATCCATGTCAGGAGGGTTGAAACTAGATGATTTTTAAGGTTCCTTCCAACCCAAACCATTCCATGATTCTATGATCTGTCCTTTGAAGTGCTACATTCTAAGAAGCATCGCTTGAGCATGTTGAAATTCTTTGGCATATGTCATTTGTGCAGCAGAACTCTTCAAGGGAAGGTGAGTTTGTGCCTTGTAGCCTGTGGTTCTATAACACTCATGGCAAATGAATGTCTTTCACTGTGGATCGTCAATAGAATGGGTGAGGAGCTCCAGCTGCCTTATTTAAATGCCTTAAACTGCATTTGTGAATAGTCTCCCTTGTTCTTCCTCAAGCAATTATAATGCTGCTGTAATGGTGACTATCAAATATTGGGCTAAAAAATGAGCAGTGAGTTACTCCAAAAATTTACCACACAATATTAGTCTTTTCCACCTGGGATCTATTTTAGTGACAATCAGTGATACTGCATTGCAGCCTCTAAGTCAGAAAACTATCAAGACATCCATGTTGCAAAAATGATGGTAGAAGTTTCTGTTAGTTTATCAGTATAAAAGAGAGGCACAAATAATGTAATAAAGTGTTACATTGTAGTGAGAGATTGAGCAGAATAAATCCAATACAGTTCATTATTTTTCAGTTTTCTGTTTCTCTCCTAAAAAAACCTAAAAATACTTTTAGTATATAGACAATAAGCAATGAAAAAAATTTGGGCAGGGCATGGAACTGAATGAAGCAGCCATCATTAACTGAATTAAGGGAAAATACTTAGGATGAAGACAAGTAAAAAGAAGTTCTAACAAGAAAGTGTAGTAGACAAGTCTCATACACTGCTAATAGTTCAGCCTAGGAACAAAATATTTTCTGAGTATGGATAGAAAGAATCAGTCCTGGTTTAGCTCTGTGAGGAGCGACAGATTCTCCCTCTCAGAGACATAGATCTATTTTCAGCATGTGAGGTTTTTTCACTGGTTTTGGTCTGTGTATCAGACTGCTCAGAATGGGCAGCAGTAAAAAAACATTCCCTGCTGTTATTGATCTATGACCATTTTAAAAACAGTGTAGAGTCTCTGTTTGGAGCAGAGTCATTCCACACAGGCATGCCTGTGGCACGAGCTAGGAATAGACCAGCTGGGCTAGGAAGCAGGGAATCTGGGGCAGGACTGCAGACCAAACCTCCAGAATTAGAACCTGCATGTTGGAATGGTGATAGACCCCTTTACCTGGCAAGTCTCAGGAATAAACATGTAATGCTAACGGTAAGATTTGCAGCCTCAGGCTTGCTCCCTATGCCTTTGATCCCTTTACAAAGGGAGCAAAACACAAACCTGCCGCTGCTCTCAGTTCCAGCCCAGGGACTCTAGGCTAGTGAGGGATAGAGATGGAGCAGTTTTAGCTTTCTGGCTGGCATCAGTTCTAGGTACAGTGTCATGAGGAGGGTGCTGTGGGAATGCAAAGCCGTGGTGTGGAACAGCTCTCTACAGGACATACTTGGTGAGAAGAGTCTTTCCCACTGGTTGTTCTTATTTGCTCTGGGATGATGATATGATGAACTCTAAATTTCCTCACTCAGACCTTGACTTCCTTCCTCCCTTTGTCACTCAATTTATAGCTCAAACAGTATCCTTTCTTCCCACAGCTGCAACGTCCACACTATTCTTATAGTCCTACTCTTTCCCTGATACATTACCTTTCCCACTAACTGATCTGTTTCCAGCAACATGAGTTGTCCCCTTTATGGCACCTTTCTTTCCACCACATCCTCACTGATGATGAGTAAAATACATGTCAACCCATCTTCCTCTCTTTGGAGAAGGCTTTCCGTGGCCCTTCCTATGTTCCTACTTCAGAGATGTCTGCCCCTCTCCACTTTCCTTGTGCCCTCCTCCCACACTCAGATCCTATCACTCCTCTCATAACTCTCCCACAACACTTATGTATGGTATCTTTGCTTTGTTCAGTGGAATACACAAACTGGGGACCGAAGACAGCTCTGTCTCTGTTTAGAATATTTGACTTTTTGCAAAGATACCTGGAAGACAAATTTAGAGAAGTTGGCCCAAATTCTGTTAAGGCAAAACAACATAGTTCCACCGGAATCACAAGACTACATCCATTTACACCGTTTCAGGAACAGGTCTTTCTCTTCAGGAAGAATTTCCTCTTACCCTACTCCCATTTTCCTTTTGTAATCAACACTGAGCAAGAGAAGTAAGGAAGACAGAAATACTCCTTTCAAAGAACCTAATTTTCTTTACCATGTCTATTCCTAATATGCAACACCAACTCAAGAAGCAAACTATTATTTTATACATTTGACTCACAGTAAGACAGTAAACAAGGTCTATTGGCCACTGTCACTGTAGCTGTGTAAGGAGAAACATAAAAAAATTGCACTTTAAATAAATAGTAGAATTCCCTTCCTGATTCATAGAGTGAGTTTGCACTTGTTTTTCATCTGGCTGAGGGAACCAGAATGTGTTGATGTGGTAGCAAAACCAGCGTTTGGGCAAACTGTAAGTTCTTTGTGGGCAGAGAATGGTGCTAAACAAATGTAAATAAAAACTTAATAATATTATTCAAAGGGTTTTTTATCATATATAGAAGTCAACATTAGTGTAGACAGAGACAGGAAAGAATGCCAAGAGTTGCCCAGGAAATAAGTAAACTAGCCCCAGAGAATGCTAAATGCTCTCTCCTTCTCTTCACATTCTATTAATGTTAATACTATCAGCTTTGCTGATAAATCTGCTCTTGGTTATTTATATAAAATATTAATATATCACCATAAATACACATGATGCTTGCACGCAAGGGTCAAGGTAAGTTCCTTGCCTTGAAGACTTCCAAGTGTAAGGAACCAAACTCAAACATGACAAAATTAGGACAACAATGCAGCTGAGATTAGAGACCTGAGAGAGGAAGAAAATAAACAGAGATGAGATGAACAAGGATATTTCAGAGTACCTGCACCTTGTTTTGATCCAGCCTATTTCCCAGACAGCTCCCTATTTTTCTCAGCTGTCACCAGCCATCCACATTTTCTATTCAAACCAGAATGCTACTAATTACAATCCTATTTATTGCCATAGTACCTAGAGTATTATGCAGAGACAAGTTTCCTTTTATAATCACCATACAAATGTAGGACAAGATGGTAAGACAGATGTTTGCAGGAAGAAAAGGAGCATTACTCACAAGGTGTTCATTTCCAAATCCATGAAGCAGGCAAGTTGCAGAAAAAAAAAGAAAATTCACATAAAACTTTCAGCTCTTGAAATAAGAGTTTACAAGGGTTGTAGTTTAGCAGTGGGAACTGACTAGATTATAGAACACCCTCATCATCAGCCTATTATTTTGGCCAGCCTTCACATTCTGGGTTGCCATGTGTTTTCTTTTCCCAGCCCCTCGCAAAAATTGTCAGTCACTGTGACACCTTCCCTCTATTGACTGAAGCTTAGATTGAAGCCTGTGGCCCCCTTGGTCCTATGGCAAAAAAAATCCCCCAAAGTTTCAATTGGGTCTGAGTAAAGAAAATACTATTAGAGACATCTTTATGAACTTCTAGTGCATGCTCAGCATGAAGAGAGTCCTTTAGTGATATCCAAATTTTGTGCACAAGTCAAAAACGCACACAGTCTGAAGAAAAAGACCAGCAACATATTTTCTCAATCACTTAATGTACTTCATTATTACATTAGAATACTTATGAAAAACTTTGTACCCTTGTAAGACCTGGTAGTAGCCATCAAATAATGTTGGTCCTGGTAGGATATAAGATTGCTGCCTTTAAAATTTTACTATTTTTCTATTTTTTCCTAGATTTTATATCTTTGTCTTTTTTTTTTTTGTTGTTCTGTCTCCCTTCTGATGATATTTGAAGTGATCATAATTAGCACCTAAACTTTTATGATAGTAGTTGTTAATATTACCAAAATCTTGGTATGGGTGCTTAGGGCCCCTGAATTCCATGGAAAATTCTGCCACTGACTGATAAAACTTGACAAGATAAAGCATGAGGGAAGGGGAAAGTCTAGTAAATTCCGTTCCTCAATAGACGGATGAATGCAATTAAAGATTGATCAATTTTCCATTACACTGGTAGCTATCAGGATGACTAATTGTGTTTTTTGTACTCCCTCCTGTCTGTTTTCTTGCCCTGTGCTTAGACCTCTTCTGGTCCATGCAGGCAGGACTCATCTGATCACCTCCAAGTGTCTGCATTGCAGACATTCACATCTGAGTTAGTCACCCCGATTTCCCTCTATAGTCAATTCCGAGGCACTTCTAGGGCATGATTCATCTCACTCTGATTTGATGGCTAAAATAGGCCACACGAATCATTCCCTGGAAACACCTGAAAACACCTCTTCATTGCCTAGCTGAGATGTGGGTGTCTCTAGCTGGGTGCGATTTGTGCTAACCAGACTCCTAGATGTCATGCAGGGTCAGATGAAGAATCAGTACCCCTAAGTTATTAGTCAGTATTAAACATTAGTTATCAAGGTTATACATTATTCCTAAGGAGTCTTATGTGAATGCTTGAAGCACTGGGTCAGTATTCCATTCAGATGCAAGCAGTATTGATTGGGTCATGTCTACAGTCTCTGGGGGTTTTGCTGACCACAGACCACAAAACTCTCTCCTTATAACTAGAAAGGAGTTGGGGACAGATTCCAGATCTCCTTTTTCTTGGACCAGTTCATTCTCCATTGGACTGTGCTCTCTTTTTCCTTCCTAAGAGGACCTCACTTCAGTTCAAATATTAGCTAATTGCAACATTACTACTGCAAGCCAGCAGCCTTCCTTTGGGCTTAAATCTAAAAATGCCATGCAGTCTGTATGAAGCCATATGATTGTAGTCTGATTAGATAATACAGGACACATATTTGTGTATGTACGGTTTTGCTACATGCTCATCTTTGCAATGTGAATCTTGCAGGTCGAGGGAGGAGATTCTGTCCCTCTGCTCTGAAGAGAACCCCACCTGCAGTACTGCATCCATCTCTGGGGCCCACAACATAAGAAGAAGATGGACCTGTTGGAGCAGAGGTCCAGAGGAGGGCGACAAAAATGACCAGAGGGATGGAACACCTCTCCTATGAGGAAAAGCTGAGAGAGTTGGGATTGTTCAGCCTGGAGAAGAGAAGGCTCTGGGTTGGCTTTATTATGGCCTTTCAGTACTTAAAGGGGGCTTATACGAAAGATAGAGACAAACTCTTTAGAGATCTGTTACAATAGGACAAGGGGTAATAGCTTTAAACTAAAAGAGGGAAGATTCAGACTAGAAGGAAGAACTTTTTTACTCTAAGGGTGGTAAAACACTGGCACAGGTTGCCCAGAGAGGTGGGAGATGCCCCATCCCTGGAAACATTCCAGGCCAGGTTGGACGGGGCTCTGAGCAACCTGATCTAGTTGCAGGAGATTTGGACTAGATGACCTTCAAATGTTCCTTCCAACCCAAACTATTCTGTGATTCTATGATTCTGTGAATGTGGAAAGCTTTGTCCCCATTGAAGGAAATCCCATTTTTTCAGCTTATACAATTCTTTTTGTGGTTGATTTTCCTCTCTTTCTCTTTCTTGTCATACTCAGACAGAAAAACAGCTTAAAAATATCAGAAATAGACTGCCTGAGAACTAGGTTAACAAAATTGTCATGTTATTTTAATAATATGAGGAAAAAACAAGAGTCTTATACCAGAAGATGACGGAAGTGCAATTAGGAAGGAACGTGCTTAGTCTTGCCATTATATCAAATTTTCACGTTCTATTTCCTCCTTTAATTTAAGGGACTGAACCATGATGTCATGATAAAACTAGAGAATCTTTCAGCAAAGAATCATATTGATTTTTTTATTCACTGTGTGTCCTGAATAAAGAAAACCAAAAGATTATACTTCACATCTACAAAAATCAGGAAAAATTCTCTCAAGCTGCATGCTCTGATCGCATGGGAAGCATTATCCTTCTGATCACAAGTCACCCACAGGTTAGGGTGGGGTGGTGTAACTGTGTAGACTTCCACAAGTCAGTTGGCCAGGGCCTGGAGTCTACAGGAAATTGGAATTGGAAGACTGGGTGGTCTGACAGACTGTCTGATCCATCTCCAGTCCCATCCAATCCCAAGAAAGGGATTCCAGTGACTTCTGTAGGTTATGGATATTTGCAGGTACCTCATTCTATAAAAGCTATGAGAACTCCTGAACAGTGAACTTACCGAATGCAAGCTGCCATAATTAATTGTGTTCTTCAGCTTCTAAAGGTACTGCACTGATGGTACCCTGACAGTAATCTTCTGACGTGCTAATGAATGTTTCCCACAGTGCCACTGATAAAGAGCAAATATTGCTATCTTCATTTGTATTTGGGGAAATGCAACACAAAAATTAAGTAGATGCAGATCCAGAGGTACAGATCTAAATGTAGGTGTCTAAAGAAGAGCTAAGAGCCTGAACTCCCACAGCAATCAAAGAAGCTCAAAGAGCAGTGAAGCTCACCCTACAGCCAGCATCTCCAAATTGCTCTGTAGGTGACATTCACTGTACTGTTCATTTATTGATTATTATTATTATTATTAGTTCATTCATTGGTTACAATGGGAACTTACACACTTAAAGCCGCTCAGTTATTTCAAAACAGGTGTCTAGGATTACTGTGAGAGGAGTGAGGCACTGGAACAGGTTACCCAGGGAAGTTGTGGATGCCCCATCCCTGGAAGTGTTCAAGGCCAGGTTGGATGGGGCTTTGAGCAACTTGCTCTAGTGGAGGTGGGATTGGAACACGATGATCTTTAAGGTCCCTTCCAACTCTAACCATTCTATGATTCTATGATCTGAGATCACCGTTGACTCCAGCTGCTTTAGCAGAACTATGTGGGTCCTATATGCCAGTTCTCTGCAAATGTGTCAGGTCCCTCAGAGGATCAGGCCTCAAAGAGGGAGCCAGAACATTCCATCTGGGGCTTTGCTTCTGCTTCCAGCTGCCTGAAAATAAGTCACTGCAAACTGAGGTATTTGTTTATAGGAGGAAACTCCACTTACTGTTAGGACTCAGTTTAGCTCCCTAAACATCAATGAGCATTTGAGATGTTGTGAAGTTTTCTGCCTAACTGCTGGTTACAGGCCTTTTCCAGGCCTTTTTTGTGCCAGCCTTGGGTGGCTGCACCAGGCACCCTGTCACAACTTTAATGACATTAGATGTCTCTGCGTGGGCAATTGAATCAAGCCTTTCTTGTTGACTAAGACACCAGTTTGGCCTTTTTGTTGATGAGCACTCTAGCAATCACATACTGTGTTTGCTTATGTCCAGATCCCTGAGGTTCTGGTGTACTCTGCATGCTCATTAAATAAAGTTTTATTCTTCTATGAAAAATATTAGATAATAACTGATTTGAATTGGTAATGGTCTTAAGCAGAGGCATTTCAATCAGAAGCAGCAACCCTGCACATTCTTTTTATTTTCTCTGACTGATGCATTTATGCATAACCAAGTTGGTTGAGCAGAACTAAAGTAACTTCTTCCCATTTCTGAAATCTCAGTGTGGCATCCTGGGCACGGGGTACTGAAGTCTCAGGAGACGCTAAGTGCAGTGAATTACTTTTTTTTGGTCCAGAAGTAGATATACACCCATTGGCTAGATGTGTATGACGCACTCTCAACATGCCTTATGTGCGTGCTTTCGTTGGTGATGGGGCAAAAATGACTCACTGCTGTGTGGGTTGGCTATCAGCTCAACTGAGCCTTCTAACTTCAACACAGCTTCTTAATTGAGTCTGACAAGTCCATATCTATCTTTTATATAATATTTTATAACGCCCTAAGGTCAAAATAAAGTTCTTCTCTTGCATAACCTTGTTTTACAGAACATTAAAAAAAGGACTAAACCAGCTGGAACTAAGTATTATTTAGGTGAATGTACTGTAGAGTAACATTTTGTTTCTTTGCCGACAAACAAACTCTGTAACAATCGAAATAACAAACTTGGTAAATATTGGAAAAACTGCACTGCTTGTTAGGGAATGTAAAGCTGGTCAAATGTTATTCACTGAGTGGCTGCAGGTGCTTTGGCAATAACCAAAGCCAATGGACACTGTTCTCTAGTGCAGGGTTGCCCTTATGTTATGGAGTACTGGAGCTATAAAGAATACTAATGCTTAGACTTAGGGAGCAAACAAGTAAATAATTAATATGACACTGTTCAGAAGCTGGAGAAACTAAGTAACTAGAAGCATTGTTTACCAGGAGCTTCTCTAATTTGTACTGCTGTGTTCCTCAACCAACAGGAGAAAGCTGATTATCAGAGAATTTTCACAAGTTTTTCGACTGAATTACAGGAAACACAAAAATTCGTAGATAGAACATGAAAATAATAACCAGTGAATGCTAAGGCTGTCAGATGCCCAGGCTCTTGAAATACTACTCATCTATATAATTTTACCCATCTTGGTATTGAATGTCTTATTCAGGCTAGACAACCAGTCATCTCTCACCCATGGGGAAAGACAGTGACCCATGTGTAACACAGGGTTCCTTCATCACTCCTTAGACATCTCTTTTAGAATAGGATAAGCTGTCCTCTGGAGATACGAGTCTCTCTCTTATTAGCTTAGTCTGGGGCTTAGCTTTTAGAATTCCATCTTTAGTTTATATTTTGAGGAGGCAGCTACTAGCTTGCTTTTCCTATGTTTGTGCAGTGACTGGCCACCAGTTTTGACAAGCAGCCCATGGTTTATGGTAGAAACTCTCAAGTGCTACTGCAACACCCTCCCTCCCCCCCCCCCAACCCCGTCCAGTTTTTTTTTTAAAAATCTTAATAATTTCATTGGGTATTATTACCGTTCAGTTCTTTGAGCTGATGTTAAGTAATGTCTAGCCCAAAATGAGGATGAGAAAGCAGATCAGAAATGTTTTAAACAACTGAAATAATGAAGATGCATATATGTTATTCACTGCAACATAGATAGATTGATAAGAAGACAGATAATGGAGAATACAAGTGGCATTTTTCTGTGTTATCTGCGCATATTTATATATGTTTCAGTTGCTGTAGCTCAAAAATGAAACCACTTATTCTAAAAGTAGTATGGTGACATCAGAAAATTGCATCTAAAGAAAACAAAAGCCCAAATTGAATTCAGTGAGACTACAGTGACTTGTAAGTTTGAATAAGGAGAAGGACACAGATCTGCTTTCTAGGAGCCTCCCAGTGGCTTAGCTGAAGGCTAATATGGTGCCATGTAGGCACCAAAATCATAAAGGCTGAAAATGACAGAGTTGCCTGCAGCCCATTAAAGAACCAATGAAGACTGAAGTCTGACACAAAGTTTCTGCAGCCTGTTATAGATGAAGGGGTGAAGACCGGGTGAAGACCCAGATCAGGCTTTAACAGATGACTAGTAAATACTGAACACATGGATCTTGCATGCATACATAGCCTGGGGCTAAAGATATTCACCAATTAAAAATTGTGTGATGAATGATGGTAAGAGAAGATGAAAAATGCATGGGATAAGCACAGGGAGTAGTTTAAGTGGCTGGGAATGTGCAAAGATCATGCAAAAATATTGTACCACCATGAGTGGGAGGTGAGAAAAGGACCACAGGAGCTAATATAAAGGCAATAGACCAGCTCAAAAAGGCAAATATAGGGGCCCCATATGCACAGATTAGGTGGTCTGATTCTGCTAAGAGCCAGCATGACTGTGATTCTATGATCCTATGACCAAATAGTATGGGAAGGAGCATGGGAAGGGACATGGGAGGGTTGGTGATACTAGTGAGTCAGCAGGAGATATGTCTGCTGCTGGGGGTACATCTCTGTGGTTCTGGCTTTTAGTTCACATAAGGAAATTATGGTTTTCAGCTGCCCAATAAAAAGGAGACAGGTCTAGTTCTGATCACAAACTTTGAATCCTGATGAGAGTGGAGGAGGGAGAATGAAGTAGTGCAGTCCACAGACTCAACAGTGATAGGGCACATGGTGGGACCATGAAGCAGTTAATCACATGAATACAAGTTACTTGCTCTCTCCCCTCTCCTCCCCTTTTTGCCTGTCCTCCAAACACACACCTCCAACCACTACTTCCCACCCATTTCTTGACCTCTTTGCTTTCTTTGAACACACTGATGTTTTTTATTCTGAACTCTGTGGGAAGACTGCTCTAACCATAGAGCAGTTTACCACTAGTTTACCAACCTTCAAGTGATAATTAGCTCGCCACAGCACTTCAGCAGTTCTCCCATGGGGAACGGTGATTGCTGGCTGCTTTTTTAGGCCCTATAATTCGTTTACTCAGGGTTCCTAACATCCCTGAGACACCAGTGAGGAGCATAAGACAGGCTCAGAAATCTTCCCTCTTAGACCCACCACCAAGATCAGGACCTTAAACAACAGAGCACCCAGTACTATAATTTCATGTCTTGGTTTCATTTGGGAAAGAGTTAACTTTTCTTTCTAGTGATTGCTGTGAAGCAATGTCAATAATGAATATTGGTTTTGTTGTTGCTAAACGATGTTTGTGTTTTTCAATCACTCATTTCAGCTTCCCATAAAAGATGAGAAAAATTATAGATAGAAAAATGGAACCACCAATGGAGTATTCTGTACCGCAGACATAATTCATTGGCCAAACTGTTCTGGGTTTTGGTTGTTTGTTGTATTTTTGTTTTTTGGTTTTTTTTAAATAACTGTATCAAAAGGGTGTGAAGACAAATCAGTGACAGATGAGGTCTCTTGCTAAGGAAGCTCCTCTAGTATAAAGCTGACTACCCCTAACTAACTGCTCCTTCATAGGGCAAAAAATTTGCGCTTGGTTAAAACTTACAATTGCCCCTATTTAAATTAACAAAGTTCTAATTACAGGCAGAGATCTAACAGTCTCTCAGAAAACCTTATTATATGGACTCTTTTGTAACACAGTATGTCTCTCCACAGTGATGGACACAGGAAGTCGGTAATTTGAGTATCTGATGTCTTAATACCATCTTTGAAGAATTTTAAATCTCAAGTTGATGACAGTCATCCTTCCCATCAGACAATAAAAGCACTGCTCCACTTTTTAAATACAGATGGTAATCAAACATTAAAAATTCCCTCCCAGCCAAGCTGTGAGACCCAGAAGAATGTACGAGTAGGCAGTCCAATGGGTATTTAAAATACTAGATGACTGTATGAGACAAGAAGGCTTGTGTAGGCTGGGAAGTTTAATAAGCACTGCAATATTTAGTAAGTCCCCATGCTTAACAGCAGTTTCTTTATCAGAATAAGATATCCAGCAAAGTCTTACTCTGAAGTACATATTTACTTTAAGCTACTTCCACCCAATTGTGTTTTCTCCTCCGAGTGGTCCGGAAACCCACTCTCTAACAATATACCTCTTTCTTTTTCTGAAGATCCATGATCATTGCATGTTCAGCATTTTCACCCTGGCAACTTACGGTATACTACAATACCAAAGTTGTTTCCAAACCTGAGAGGAATTAGTATTAATTTAATTTTTTTTTTTTTTTTTTAATATATACATGAACAAATACATATATGAACTACCTGGATTTGACTATTTACAATCGTTAAAAAAATCCAACAACTGTCCTTGCACTTTTCCACTGATTCTAAATATATATTAAATTAATGGCTGTCCAGCAAAATGTAAGACAATTCTTCACGTCAACTTTATTTGAAGTCTAACTTCAGTGTGACTACAGCAGATAAGAGGAAAAAGCAAAGACTCTTGGAGTTTTCCCTACTCTTCTTACAGGACACAAACCTACATTTAATATATTCTCCACCTTGAAGGACTTAAAGAGCTAAGGAGTAATTTGTAGTAAGTATGTATTTTCTGGAATAAATACTTGGAAAGTAGAACATCTATCCCCACATTGAAATCTGATATAAATCATCAAAACTAAAATTTACATTAACTTTGCATCATCTCTTTGTGTCTTCAATTACTCAGACATTTCTTGGAACTCAGGTTAGTCACTGATGAAGAAAATAAATACTGATAACTCTGACTGTGATTTCAAGAATTAAATTTTATCCAAAATCCATCCAAATGTAAGTACAACATTGTGGTATTATGAATACAGCCCTGCACTTGGTAATTACATAATGAAAATTAATGCTACCTGGTTTTATCAAAGTATCAAAAGTATCTTTCTTTCTCTCTTTCATGATGTGATTGTGATGAAATGTTCTGTTTCTTTATCCTATTCTCTGCTGTAAAATGGCATAGTTTAGACTTAAGTGAGTTACTGAGTATCTTCTGACCAGCATCACAGTGAAAGAAACAGAATCATAGAATCATAGAATATCTCAAGTTGGAAGGATCCCATAAAGATCATTGAGTCCAACTGCCTGATACTTGCAGGACTATCTAAAACCAGATCATACAACTAAGAGCATCATCCAGATGCTCCTTGAACTCGTGACAGGCTTGGTGCTGTCACCACTTCCCTGGGGAGCCTGTTCCAGTGACTGACCACCCTCTCAGTGAAGAACCTTTTTCTAATGTCTAATCTGAACTTCCCCTGACGCAGCTTCATTCCATTGACTTATGTCCTATCGCTAGTGACCAGAGAGAGGAGATCAGCACCTTCCCCTCCACTGCCCCCCTTGAGGAAGTAGTAGACTGCAATAAGGGGACCCCTCCATATTCTCTTCTCCAAGCTGAACAAGCCAACTGACCTCAGCCACTCCTTTCACCATCTTGGTCACCCTCCTCTGGACACACTCTAATAGTCTGATGTCCTTTTTATATTGAGGTGTCCAAAACTGCACACAGTACTTGATGTGGGGCTGCATCAGTGCAGTGTGGGTTGGGACAATCACCTCCCTTGCCCAGCTAGCTATGCTGTGCTTGATGCACCCCAGGACATGGTTGGCTGTTTTGGCTGCCCAAGACACACTATTCACTCATATCCAACTTGCCATCACCCCAAACTCCCAGATCTCTTTCTGCGGGGCTGCTCTCCAGCCTCTTTCCCCCCAGTTTGTATGTATAACCAGAGTTACCTTGCCCCAGGTGGAGAATCTGGCACTTGCTCTTGTTAAATTTCATATGGTTGGTCATTGCCCAGGTCTCTAGCCTATCCTTATCTCTCTGTAAGGCCTCTCTGTCTTTGAGGGAGTCCATAGCTCCTCATAGTTTA
This sequence comes from Tringa tobata, assembly GCA_033628505.1. Lineage (NCBI taxonomy): Eukaryota > Metazoa > Chordata > Aves > Charadriiformes > Scolopacidae > Tringa > Tringa tobata. Next base: position 4,952,575 of record JAHREE010000094.1, read on the forward strand.
GTATCATCAAACTTACTTAATCTACATTTGATACCTGTGTCCAAATCATTTATAGAACTGGAACATTTGCCAGCTTTCCCTTGACTGGGACCTCTCCAGACTCCCAAGACCATTGGAAAATAATGGAGAGAGGTCACATGATGACATCAGCCAGCTCTTTCACTACCCTGGAATGAAGCTTATCAGTCTCCATAGACTTCTGTGAATCCAGCTGGAGTAGGAAGTCTTGAACAAGTTCAGAGTTGGCTGGGAGTTTATCATCCCCCCAGTCATAGGCTTCCAACACAGGGCTCCAGGGATACCAAAACCCATTATCGGTGTTAATGTTAGAGATGAAGAAGGCATTAAACATCTCTGCTTTGTCTACATTCCTATTTGTAAGGTGACAGACCTCATCAAGTAACGGACCAATGTTATCTCTGATGCTCCTTTTGCTGTTAACATATTTTAAAAAGCCCTTTATCTTGTCCTTCACAGCGTTGGCCAGCTTAAACTCTAATCGAGCTTTGGCCACAGAAATGTTCTCTCTACAGTGGTGTACAGTGCCTCTGTACTCCTCTTGTGCTGCCTGTCCTTGCTTCCAAGATCCATATACATTGGAAGTAAGGGGATGAAATAAAGGGTTGGAAAAAGATTGTCCACAGTCAGGACTATGCACCAACCATTCATCATCATATGCAAGAGGCCAAATTGTCCCTTGTCAGTGTCTTCGTGGTGTCCACAGTCCTCATTCACCCAGTGCTGGACAGAGCCAGAGACAGAATGATGGAATTCCCAGCATGTTCATTCCCATTCTCCCATTCTGGAGATCTCAGATCACAGTTTCTATCCTACTTCCTCACTTTGATTCCTCAAGGCAGGGATGGAGCCAGTGGTAATTAGCCTTGGAGCTAGTGGTAACGAAGAATAAGGAAGATCATGTCTAATCTTATATCCTAATTGGCTTTAGAACCCAGAGCAAAACCAGTTGGTTTGCAAGGATGAAGGTAAGGGTGGGATCTGACATTTCACCTGTAGTTTCTTCTACTTCTTGCCACTACTGGCACTCAAAATCTTTTTTATAAGCACAGCTTATAAAATATATGTACAGCTTATATAAATATATGTACAACTAATAATTTATTTTTAGTATACTTGAAATCTTACCATTCTAATAATTGTTAGTCCAGACAGAATTGTTACAGAAAAAGAAAGAATAATAATGCAGTTACATGTGAATCTACATCTGGGTCTACAAGAGATGGTAGCTTTTCCATTACTTCATGTCTGTAAGTCAAAGTTGCACAATCTTCTAAAAATGTTCCTCAGGAAGGAAGGAAAAAATGAAGGATGTAAAACCTGCTGCCGAAAACAACACGGTAAAATCATGTAAGTTTCAGTTTTGCAGGAAGGCAAACAAAAGTGTCTATCAAGATTACACTGTTTCCCAAAGCAAAGCTGTTCCCCTGTTTGGCAGCAGTGGTGAGGTGAAGGTGTCCCCAGTTGCTCTCTGAGGAGAATCCCTGGAGAACTGCTTTTGTCAGAGATGAGCCGGGAAAGGCAGTCAGAGCCTTACAGACAGCTTTAATCTCTTTGTGCCTTCCTTAAAAAGCAAACATGCTTGAGTACCCATCCCGTGTTCTGAACACTTTCCCTCATCTCCAACCTGAACTCCAACTTCATCTCTATCCACTTTACTTTCCTCATCTTTCAACCATGGCACCCTACACTCCTATCCCAAACTTTATTTCTCTCTTTCCCCACACAGCTGTAATCTCTGCCCCAGCTGGAGCAAAAGCTGCTGCCCACCAGCATCCCAAAAATAGCTCTCCATGTGCAGACACTTCCCCGGCAGCTTTTCAGGAGAGGGTTCCCTTCCTACCATGAGAAGAACAATTTCTGTGTCATTTGAAGCTTGGATGAAGCCCTGTATATCCCCTTTAGCCATTACTAATGATATTCAGAGATACACTCTATGTCTACCTGTTCTCACCACTTTCTATGTGCCCTGTCACAGCTATATGGGCCTACCACACTCTTGGCTTTAAGAAGAGAGCCATGAGGCAGTGGGAGAGGGCATGTGATGTTCTGGTTCAGTTGCAACAGTCTTATACAGTCTCCCTGGTACTCAAGCAGTCTGTCAGTTTGAAACGTATTTCAAATAAATACAAAATTTAAAACTAGCACCACAGAACAAAATATCCATGGGATGCAATAAGTGAAGTTAAGTAGACAATTGTTTATTTAAAATTGCCTTGAAATGTGTGGAGAGAAAGAAGCTTATAACATACCAGTTTTATAAAGAAAAAAATGTAAGAAAATTCTGTGCTAAAGAAAAGGGAAAGAAATTCTTATCCCTGTAAAAATGATGTAAGTGACACAAAGTGTATACTTTTCACTGTTGTTTAAGTGATGTGTTTATATACCCTTGATTGCTAACCTTTCCTATGCTAACATGCATCTCAGATGTTTCATAGACCCCTGTGAGTAGTAGAACCAGATATTATTTCTGTGGGTTTAACTATCCTTCTTAGCCAATCAGGTCTGTGTCCTGGCACTACTTTTTCCCAGATTAGATAGAATTTTCCCTGCTATCTTCCAATTTGGACCCATTTCCAAATTATCCCCTTCCACTTCTCAGAATTTCAGTTGAATAACTCCAGTCCTCAGGGTTTCATAGATGAACTCACAGCTGGTATAAATCTAAAAGCTTGTGTTGTTTATGAACAAGTTTCTGTGCAACAAATGTCTGCAAAAGCAGCAAACTAAACCAGGAACATATTGATATGAACTGAGTGCAATAAACAAAGCATTAACTTCACCCTAACAAGTTAATATCTATCAGCTTAGCCAAAATAGCTCATGAGAACTAACATTGTGGTACAAACCCAAATTCAAACAGATCAGCTTAAACTGCAACACAATTGGGCATCTGTCCACATCTTAGCTGCCTTGTGATCTCCATCCGTGCTGTGTGTCATTCAAATTACTTGCATACAGGTACACAAGTTTATTATGCTGTACCTTCTCTCATTATAGCCATGGGTTCTGCCATGGGTTCTGCTCTTTTACTCTAATAATACTCAAATAGGCCTTCGAGTCGGGTGAATGCTATAGCATCTTAAGTAATGCTTTTATCAGTAAGCCTATATGTGGAAAAAAGCAACAAAGCGAACAAAACCCCTTCCATACATAACCCAATTATTTTCCAAAGTAGGAAGTCAGGTAAATAAAATTTTGAATATATTATTTGTAAAAGTAATGATTTTAATCCATTCTCAGGCTTCTGGAGTGCTCTAATTAGACATCACCTGGATGTCTTACCTCCATGCCTGTTTCAGGCATCCAAGTTACAGGTGACAGGACAAGAGGAAATGGCCTCAAGTTGTGCCAGGGGCGGTTCAGGTTGGATGTCAGGAAAAATTTCTTCACGGAAAGGGCTATCAAGCATTGGAATAGTCTGCCCAGGGAAGTGGTTGAGGCACCATCCCTGGAGATATTCAAAAGACAAATTGACACGGTACTTGGGGATATGGTTTAGTGTTGGTTTTTGGTGTGTGCGTGTGGTGGTGTGGTTTTATTATGTATTTATTTTTTTACGGTTGGACTAGATGATCTCAAAGGTCCCTTCCAACCTAGGCGATGTTGTGATTCTATGATTCTGTTTCTAGTTTGGAAAACTGTAAAATCAAAGCAGCTAAATGAAGTTGCATGGCATGTATTAATTCCATCACTCAGGTATGTTGGCTCCATTTATACCACTCTATTCATGTAAGTAGATCCTGCCAAAGAGCACATGCTGAAGGGATCATAGAATCATAGAACAGTTTGGGTTGGAAAGGAATATTAAAGATGATCTAGTTCCAACCCTCCTGACACGGGAAGAGACACCTCCCAATAGGCAAGGTTGCTCAAAGCCACATCCAGCCTGGCTTGAACACGTCCAGGGATGGGGCATCTACAACTTATCTGGACAACCAGTTCCAGTGTTTCACCACACTCACAGTAAAGAATTTCTCCCTAATACCTCATCTCAGTCTACGCTCTTTCAGTTTAAACTGTCATCCTTCGTCCTACTGCTCCACTCCCTGATAAAAAGTCCCTCCCCATCTCTCCTGTAAGCCCCTTTTTATGTGGGCAGGAGGGATGCTATAAGGTGTCCCCAAAGCCTTCTCTTTTCTAGGCTAAACAACCTCACCTCTCTCAGCCTGTCTTCATAGGAGGAATGGTCCAGTCCCCTGATCATCTTCATAGCCCTCCTCTGGACCTGCTCCAACAGGTCCATATCTTTCTTAAGCTGGCAGCTTCAGAGCTGGACACAGTACTCCAGGTGGGGTCTCACGAGAGCAGAGCAGAGGGACAGAATCACCTCCCTTGCCCTGCTGGCCACGCTTCTTTTGATGTAGCCTAGGACACGGTTGGCCTTCTGGGCTGCCAGCACACGTTGCTGGCTCATGTTTGCTTTTTCATCCACCAGTATCCTCGGGGCTGCTCCCAACCCACTCATCACCCAGACTGTATCAATGTTTGGGATTGTATCAACCCAGGTGCAGCACCTGGCACTTTGTGTTGTTGAACTTCATGAAGCTTGCATGAGCTCACCTCTCAAGCCTGTCAAAGTCCCTCTGAAGGGCATCCCTTCCATCTAGAGTGTCACCCACACCACTCAGCTTGGTGTCATCCACAAACTTGCTGAGGGTGCACTCCATATCAGCCAGTCCCAAAGATGGGCTTTGGGGACATGGCTGCAGGGCAAATGGCAAAGAGCCATAAGAGGCTGCACTCCTACAAACACACACACATGCAATACGGTTGGAAAAGGAACTTTAGAGTCCATGTCTGAATATGAAGGAGGGAAAATCATCTGCTGAGGGAGGTACAGTGGGTGCAATTGGTACATTTCTTAGAAGACAGCAATGGTGGTGGGACAGGCCTTGTTATAGATGGTTTTTAACTGTTAAGCTACTGGTTGTGCTTTAACAGCGCAAGTCCCGTTAGGCAAATGGGAGGTTGGTCCCTTCCAGGTGAGTGTTTGGGAAAAGCCCTCAGGGCTTTTGCCCTAGGAAAAAACCTTAGGCCCACCAGAGGAAAGACTTGCCAGAAGAAAGAAGGGCAGGAGAGACTAAGCCTGGCACAAACATGGCAGATGCAATAGCTCCCCTCAGAGCTTTTCAGCATGCAGCAAGGTAGAAGCTCAAATTTCTCTTTTTGTGCATATTTTACCACAAAACCTTCCATTTCAGCAGAACCGCACAAGAAGCTCTATGCACAGTCTATGAGATTTCCTGTTAAGGGACAATTTTCTTTACAAAACATAACGTCTCAGTGTACTTTATGGCCTCTGCCCATCTCTAGTCTTATACAGGCCTCTTTTTCTGCCAGCACTTCCTTCAACACAGCTATAAATCCCATCAGGAGAGGTTACCAACCTTAATGAAGAAAAATGTGTTCTTATATATATTTCTCAGTGTCACCCTAGGCAAAGAATTTTTATGGCAGCCATTTGAGTGATCTCCAGGAAAAGAAACTACGCCAGTTATCAATATTTTTTGCAAAAAACCCCACCTTTTAGACTATTAGAGGCCACAGAGCAGTACTCTGCTGTGACCACAATGCTACCAGGTATGATGACGGCAACCATCAGCTGCTGTTGCTAAAATTCAACCTAATGGTCACTTTGCCATGGGAAGCTGATATTTTTTTGGAGCCAGAAGCAAGTCTTGTGCAGGTGCCACATGAAGAAAGATAAAGCATTAGTGTTAATATTATTTTTTTCTTGACGGAACAGATCTTGTAAATTACAGGCAATCAAGTAATTCTCTCTGAAAGAAATGTCACTTGTTGTTTTAAAAAACGTCACAGAGGCTTTACTTAAAAGTACCATTTCAAATGTAATACAACTTATCCTATTTTCACCTCCTTCTGAGGAAAGCAGTGAATCAGAACCTGTCTGAAGAGTCATTCTTTGAACAGCAACACATCTTTAACTTTCTGGCACTGTTGGTATTTACAATATCCAGTTTCAGATTCCTTCCTGTCCTTTGAAAGCAACATACAAGCAGAAAGTCTGCCCCCTCCCCGCCTCCCGTACCTATCCATTTAGTTCTGGGGCCACCTTTTGGTTGTAATAGTAATTATTGGCTAAGTTTAGGTGTTTTCTCTGTATAAAGATCTTTGCATCTTTTTTTTTTCTCTGCCTCTGTAGAAAGTTGTCTAAGACATTAAATGCTCATTATACTGAAATATCATTGTGTTTTGTGAACAGTTATGATACTTGTCTCCTGTGTTTCCCTCCTGCTCGTTTGGAAGCGCTGCTGCTGACAGTGCATGTAATACATAACAGATTCATTCTCCCTTGGTAATTTTTTCTTGGCATTTTTTCAGTGTGTATTTATGTCACTTTCCTTCTTTGTAGATTCCCACAAGGAATTTTTCCTAGAACTGAAAGACAGAAACAGAGGAACTCTGTAAGGAACTTTCCAAGAAAAACGGGTGGTCACATGTCAAACTGCAAAATGAAGAGTCACATGTCAAACTGCATGTTGAAGAGACTAGTAGTCTCCTTTTGGCTCCAGCCACATTCCTTTTCTGATATTCCAGTCTCCTGAGCAGGATAAAAAACAATCTGTTTAAAATCCTCCCTGTTACAAAATGGTGTTCTGTTTGTCCTTGCAGGTAAATGAGTTCTCCTTTTTGTGAATTATTCTTTAGATCAGCTTCACCGCAAGATGGTTAACACTCATTTCTGGGCCAGTAACGTGTTACCAGTTTCAAGGTCTGAAGCCTCATCACCCTGTACGACTGGAGACTGTTGCATCGTAGAGAAGCACAGAGCTGGAGTTTCTGAAGGGCACATATGATATTTGTTAGAAGTTTGAGGGTATCAGACTGTAGTCCTTGAAACTGACATTTTCAATATAGAAATATCACTTTGGAGGAGGTTTTATACATCCTTCTAAGCTTAACTTCTTGGGCTAATGAAAACCAAGGCATCTAGCTGCATGTGTTAAAGGGCACAAAATCTGAATATTTTTAGCATGAAAATTATCTGTAAAACTTCTAAAATAATTTTTCTGTAACCTATGTAGCATATGTGTAACAGCTTAAATTTATTTGGCAGACTGAACTTTGCTCCACAGGCTTCAAAACTTTGTTTCCAAAACAGTTGAATGTAGAACTTCTCAGAGTGCACTTTGGCAAAATTTCTGAAGACTTCAGCTATCATCTTCCATGACAAAACTCAAAAGCTATGCCTAACATAAATGAAGTTCTTTGTGCAAAGAAAACAAGACAAAAAAAAAACCCAACAAAGCAAAAATGAGAAGCAAACACAATAAGCAGATATTTTCAAATGTTATTTACATATAGTATTAACTTCACTGTAGTTTTTTTTTTTTTAGGTAAAAACTAGCAAAACCCACCCTGGAGGTGTTCAAGACCAGGCTGGATAGGGCTTTGAGCAACCTGGTCTAGTGGGAAGTGTCCCTGGCTGTGGCAGGGGGGTTCGAACTCGATGATCTTTAAGATTCCTTCCAACTCAATGTGATTCTATGAATTGGCTACACAGGTGTTAATGTAGATAATATGCCTGATAATAAGGATAAAACTGCCTTTTAAGTAATTTGCTTCCAAAATTATGCACTCCAGGCTTTTTTTATCTGGCCAGTCTTCTGAAATTCAGATGGTTACTAATTTAATATTTTGCTATTTTTAAATCTAATTAAAGCTTTTGCTAGTGTTCATCTTTACTGTACATATTCTATACAAGAGTGACTCAAGTCCCAGGAAAAGTGCTAATAATTACACTTAGCCACACCACATTATGGGGAAAGTAGCTACTGGTAGAGCTTAAACTAAGATTTTTTACTTTATAAAACACAGGATTTAGATGATACTTATATCTGGGTACTTCTAGAAAGACATTCTTATTAGTAGAATATTTGCAAAACAATCCTGGCTATCTGCATGTGGCACAACATGGCTGAGGACACCTCGTGGAACTGAAGTACTGTAACTGAATGGATGTCTCTGCAAATGCATTTCCCCAGGAGAAGCTTCTGCTGCATCATCTTGTGTGCTGTATATGGAAACAAACACAAAGCAAGGACCTTCCCGGTCACAGCATGTTACTGGAAGTTTGGTATTGGAAATTATCTGTGCTTTATAAAGGCAAGAAGTGAAAGATGCCTTAGCTGTACATACTGCACCTGCTGCTCTCTTTTCTGGTGAAATATACAGGAAGACAAGAAAGAATTCAGAAAAACACAGATAAATTCATAATAAATTCAGTCTTTTGGAAATTAAATGCATTAAAAGGTACAAAATGTGGAAGAGCAGTTTGGGATATATACCTTCAGGTAACTTAAGGAGCAGAGTGGGAGTTTACCGAGGTTAAATGCTTGACAAGAAACCAAAATTGTAAAGCCAGTTCTGCCATCCCTTATATGAGTGTGGGATGTGTGGGAACTTGGAGCATAACCGGCTTTCAGCAAGCTGCAGTGTGGCTCTCTCCAAGCACTGTGCTGGGAAGCTGTCCAGGGGATATTGACTTCTGTTTTTCTGGATCCAGGAAATAGTACTGTCAAGTCCTGAGGGGTAAAACTAATCCCTATTTAATTAAGAATTTTGATTAACTGAGTTTGGGTAAACAGGATGGTAAAGTAATCAAAATATCTTGAAAGCAAAATATGGGAACCAAGAGACATGTCCCTGTCCAGCCACTTGTCAGTGAAGATACATTCTTTGTCTCCCTGCCCTTGCAGCTGCTGGGGATAAAAATGCAGCCTCCTGCCTGCGGAGGGATCTGCCTGAGCAGAGCTGGGAGAGGGTTTGGTAAAATTCATGAAAGGCATCTGCCAGCAGTGCTTTATAGCATTAACTGTGCTCCCAACTGTGCTACAAGAAAAAATGGACCTTCATGCTGGGTCTGCTTGGGATGGTTCTCTTAATAGCAGCCTGTAAGGGTGTTTGGGATCTGTGACCAAATCAGTGTTGTTAACACACTAGTGCTTTAGCTACTGCTGAACAGTGTTTGCACGGTCTCACAGACCCTTTTTTTCATGCTCAGCTATAAAATCTTGAAGAAAGACAGAGGAAGGGGGGATGTCTGTTGTTACGGCGTTCGCCTTCCCAAGTGACTGCTGCACACAATGAAGCCCTGCTTTCTGGAAATTTGAACTGCTGATGAACAGGCTGAACATTTGCCTGCTGATGGGAAATAGTGAATTAATTCCTTATACTGCTTTGCTTGCGTGTGCTGTTTCGCCTTACTTATTAAACTGTCTTTATCTCGACACGTGAGTTTTTCTAGCTTTTGCCCTTCCAATTCTCTCTCCCACCCCACTAGGAGGGGAGTAACGAGCAACTGGGTGGGGGCTTACCTGCTAGCTAAGGTCAAACCACCGCAACCTTGCAATGAGGCTGTCACGACAAGTTCTTCCCCCCATCTCTCGCTCCAAATCTTCACCTTCAAATATTGCTCCCTTTTAACTTATACAAAAAATGTTCGAGGTACTCAATAAGGGACCAAAGTAAGAAACATGTAAGTATGCAGTTGCACACTTAATTCATTTACACAACTGTGAGGACACATGCAAATGAGGAACTCAGAAATGAAGACTGGCATCTCCTTAGTGAGCTGCTCATTGATTCAGAAAGAATCGTTTTCCAAATGTTATTTAACGATGTGGTGATGAGCAGTGATGTAACTACTCTGTTTGTGTGACTGACCTCTTGGAACACCACGCCAAAGGCTGTCCTCAGTCATAGTCATGCAACCCCATCGATTTCAGTGTGATTGCATAGAAGTGGCTGCAGACAGAAGCTCCCCTCAGTCGTGTACCTTCCTCCACTGCAGAATCACCCACTGTTTTGGTCCTATTTCTGCCATCACAGTTAGTTACTGCTTGCATAACTAATGTAACAGCATATCAGTGAGTCTGTTCTCCAGCCCGTAAAAAGGTACATTGTCGGGAGCCCATGCCAGGTCATCCTGGAAGGCCTTCCTCCTAAATTACTTCCTTGTTTCCTCACTCATTAGCTTATCAGCATCCTCTTTGCAATTTATCAGATAAAATGTGATTATTATTCTGCTTTACTTTTACAACAGTGTGAAAAGAATTAACTCAAAATGGCAATGATGGAGAAGAGTTTGGGGCACTACCAAAGTTGTCTGTCTAAATTAAAGGTGGATTTTCAGAAGAGCTTAGTGTTGAGATCATTCTGGTCACACGGTTACCCTCTCTGTATTTCAAATCTAGATGAGACCATTATGATGCAAGCAGACCCACAAATTTTGCTAGCTATTTTGCTTAATTATCCTCACTGTTAAAAACTGTCCTCCCGTTTCTAGTCAGAATAAACCTGTCTTCAGCTTCCAGCTGTTGCTTTCCATCAGAGGCCTGGTTCTATTCCAGCGAGGTTGTCTGACCAGAGACCTTGTCAACTAAGGGAAAAGGGGAAGCCAGAACCCCAAATACACAGAGACACAGATCTGACAAAACAAACATGGAGACAATGGCAAAAAACAAACCTCGCCAGTCACACTAACTGGTGGGCTACCGGGAAACTCCAGGTAACACTTCCAGGAAGATCAGCCTGGACTTTGCAACTCGTAAGTCTCTAAACCAGGAGAGACAGCAGACACTGGGCTGGAAGAGATGCGGGAATCCATAGAGCTCCACAAACCCGCAAAAAGACATTCAGGGGGAAGAGGGAGGAAGGAATAACAAAGAGGGGGGATCAACAGAAAAGAGTATAAAAGGGGCACATTGTGTGTACAACAGGGCTGGTCAGTACGCTTGTCTGACTGAGCCCTGCACCTGATCACCACAGTCTGTCCTATTGCATTGGGATTGAATGGCAAGGTTTTGGTAGCGCGTGTATGTGTGCCTTTGTGGTAAGCACAGTACAAACCCTGGGAAACTGCCAAGCTTAAAAAGTGAGGCCTGGGAGGAGTGTGAAGCGAGCAACATAGCTGAGGAGCAAAATGAACTTCAAAGGTGTTTAAATGTGTTTGCAGTCGGGTTTATATGCCATCAGTTATTGTTATCACAGTACAGCACCACTCTCAAGACTAAGTCTCTTTCTCTGTCTGGATTTTTTGGTCCTATTGCCTCCTTCTATCATACCAATGCAGTCTCATTTTCTTCTCCCCTGGATTCCTCTGGCAGTCAGTCATCCATGTGAGGTACAATGCTGTTGTATTTTTCATCTCTTTCCCATCTTCCCTTTTCAAAGCTTTTCAATTTAGTGAGGATCCTATATTTCAGAAATCTCTTCTTTTTTTTTTCTTGGCAAAATCTGATACTCCCCCCTCGATAAGTATTATGTGCCATTAGTATACACAGCCATGTCCTCAAAATGTCTTTTCAAAATACACCTGAATGGTTTAGTGCACAGTCTGCAAATGAAGGACCAATTTTATAAATACCTTGATTTTTTTCATCCTTTATCTGTCACACCGTATGTCCTCAGCAGTTTTAATGACAGAAGACAGAAAGATATAAAACAACAGTGAGAAGAAAAGTTTAGTGAATACACAATTCAAAGCTCATTTCATCTGAGGCCATACATTAGCATCTAATATCCACCTTAAAACCCATGAGACACAATTTAAACGATGGATACTTCTATCTAGATCTTCATGGCTAGACTTGTTGTGCAGTCATCTATGCCGAACGGCGGAGATCAGTGTCATCAGGAAGCCAGTTAATAACATCTTGATGTATTCATAAGTTGGGACATAGAGCACAGCAGGTCAGAGGCTACTTTAATAAACAACCAGCACATTGTACTTACCCAAGATCAGCTGCTTCAGCCCCTTTCTCAGCCCTGACAATTTGCTCCAGGCAGTATTATGGGCAGAAGAGTATTGGTACTGGCAGTGCTGAGGTTGATGGTTGGACTAGATGATCTGAAAGGTCTTCCAACCAAGGCAATTCTATGATTCTGTGATTCTCTGATTGTATCCATCAGAGCAGCCAGCACCAGCTTCATGGCCTTTCTACCTAAAAGGAATGATGTGATTCTCTGTATAGTGGGATCTTAAACATGAGATAAGATTTTGTCACTTTGTCATCAAATCACTTTGATCATGATTTACTGTGGTTTTGGCTAGATTACTGCCTGCAGGATTCCTCAAGGGCACTCTCTTCCTTTCTCTGCCCATGTATGGGCAAGTTGGGGTTTGACCTAGTTTGAATCCTGAAGAAATTAGATGCTTTCAATGAAAGTCACTGTAGACTAGGCTCGTGAGACCTTGTTCTCAGAGAACAAAGTGAACCCAAAGCTGTATGAGAGTGTTGGGAGGAGGGAGATGAAATAAGTTTCCATGGGAAGCAGAGGACAAAAATAATAGTAATTCCATTATGTTCGCTGTTCAAAAAAGACTTGGTGGTTTGAGTCAATTCAATCAACTTCAACTGCCTGAAATCTGGATATCTATTCTTAATAAAACATCTTTGTTAGTTACTTAAACTAGGTGTCTACCATTTCACTTTTCAGAAGGCCATGGATGTCTCACTGAGACTGAACATGTTACTTTTAATATGTAGCTGTAAGGTGGGAAGAAACCTGTCCTTGGAGGGCAATGACTGCAGGATAAGGTTAGAGAATCTGCTCAAGGCTTGGCTAGAAGAGAAATTTTATAAGGTAAAGGTCAGGTGGTAGATATTGTCTGTGTTTCCCTTGTACTGTGCACAGCACCTTTGGATAATAGACAACAAAACTACAAACTGCTCCAAGTTAATTCCTGTCAATAAGTGAAGCATAGACATCCAGCACATGACCCAGATGAACCTGGTCTCCAAGGATAATGCTTAAAGCTAGGTACTAGCTCCTGCCCACAGCCTTCCCCCACCAAGGAATGTACCTCTTTCTTCCTCTGCCTTTCCCTCCCCATCATCAGAGGTTACAATTTGCTCCTTTCTCTGGATTTACACAGTCATAAAACTGTGCCTGCACTCAGAAATGTGAAATAATCCAGATTAAAAGTACAATTCTAAGAGAAGTCGTTTTCAAAATCAAGATAATTTGACAGAAGTAGGAATAAATGGGTTGGAGTGGGTTGGGGGTGGGAACCACCCGAGCTATGTGTAATAAATAGAATGGGCTTTTTCCTGAGCTCTTGGTCTCCTTCCTTTGACTCAAATGTTGCCAGAATGTGCAGCTGGGTCTCTGTAAGAACACAATCCTGTTTAAGATGCTGAGGTGCAGCATTTGCCTAGGGGAAAAAAAAAAGCAAAACATAATAAGTAGATAATCTCTATGTTCTATCCTGTGGGTACGGCTGAGTGTATAAGAGCAGCATAAAGACAGGTTCCTGTCCCTAAAGAGGAATTTGCAAGAACAAGAGCAAAGTAACCCTCGGAGCTACAGTTCACGTGGCTGTGATTCTATTGCCTGAACAGGTGTTTAGGGACATATTAGTTACAACAGGTTGTCCTTCCTTGTGTTCCAGCTTCCCACCCGGAAGAGCATGGGTCTTACATAGGACTTATTTGCTCTGTTGGCACAGATGCGCTATAGCATCCTGATACCCTATGGCATCTCAAGTGGACGAAAAATTAGGTAAGAGCTGTCAATGTGCACTTGCAGCTGAGAAAGCCAATCACATTGTGGTCTACATCAAAAGAAGTGTGGCCAGGAGATTGAGGGAAGTGTTTTTTCCCCTCTATTCTGCTTATGTGAGACCCCACCTGGAATATTGCATCCCGCTCTGGGGTTCCCAACATAAGAAAGACATGGACCTGTTAGAGCGGGTCCAGAGGAGGGCCACAAAAGTTAGCAGAGGGCTAGAACACCTCTCCTATGAAGAAAGTCTGAGAGAGCTGGGGTTGTTCCACCTGGAGAAGAGAAGGCTCTGGGGACACCTTATTGTGGTCTTTCAAAGAAACATGAAGAGAGACTTTTTACCAAGGCCTATAGTGATAGGACGAAGAAAAACAATTTCAAACTGAAAGAGGGTAGATTTAGGGTGGACATAAGGAAGAAATTTTTTTCAGTGAGGGTGGTGAGACACTGGAACGTGTTGTCCAGAGAAGTTGTGGAAGTGTTCAAGGCCAGGCTGGATGGTGCTTTGAGCATCCTGATCTAGTGGAAGGTGCCCCTGGCCATGGCAGGGGAATTGGACTAGATAGATCATCTTGAAAAGTCCCTTCCAACCTAAACCATTCTATGACTCTGTGATTCTATAATGCTATCTAGTCCACATCTTTTTAGGCAGCTAAACCTGCCTTCAGTCTAGCTTCTCATTTTTTTTGGTGGGAGAAGTGACTTAGCCATAATCTGAGTCTTGAAAGAGGTAAGAACACTGCAAAGGTAAAGGGAAAATACACATTTGAGGACAGATAAGGGGACAAGAGTATGTACGAATGGAGTGTGGACACATGTGATATGGTTTCAACCTCCCCTCAAGCAGATCCCTTCCTGCACATGTTCCTCCATTCAATGCAACTACTTGTGGAACTGGTCCAGCAGGAAAACCAGCAAGCAGTTGCATCAGCTCAATGCCTGGGACAGCAAGTTGAACCTCAGAGGTGAGAAACAGTGACTAGTGAAGAAACTTAATATCATCTATAACCCTGGGGAAAAGTCTGTGCGAAATTTCTTCAGGTGAGCTCAGAATCTGGAAATCCTCTATCCTGAAGATGGACTAATAGGAATGTTTCCTCTGCATTTAAGAAAAAGGATTATGAATGATCTGATTCACATGATCTGATTTACAATGAGAGTAAGCTCTTTATTTGCTGTCTCAAGAAGGGCAGTAGTCCAGCTCTTAGTGCAAACCCTAATACCTCTCAATGCTGTATGACACAGGCATTTTACTGCTATTCATTACGTGTAAATACAGCATAAACTTGCAGCTGTCAACACAGCCAACGCTAACTACCAGGAAACGATCTGTCTGAGAAGGAAATGTTGCAAACTATCAAATCCCCACAATGTGCTAAAACATCCGTAGAGGCAGAGTGCCAGGGTTTATTATAAAATATGGACCATATGTTCTCTTGGCTTCCATAGTTTTGAACAAGGAAATGTGTCATCAAATAATCCCGAAGGGAAGGGAGAATGTACTGGGCAGGGGAAGAATCATAATGATACTTCACTGGGATGGTACCTCAACATCTGCTTTCCTGAAGAGTGTGAAGTCTAAAAAGACCAATAGAGACATAAAAAGGGACTTGTTACTAGAGTGTGGATAGAAATAAACTTGGCAGGAACTCCACCATATGGTTACCTCAGGAGATGTGATAGATGTAACGAAAACCTGCTGTCATTCATGCTGGTACAAGAAACAATAACTGAATGTATGAATCTCTCTTGGCTCTAATCAAGACAGATATGTCAAGACATGTATGTTTCACAAGACTCGGGGTGACCAGGCAGGTAACCCCACCATCCAGTCTTGCTGACCATTCTTTTGAACTAGCTCCATGGATGTGCAGTGTAGACATGATTGGTGTTGAGTAAGAACTGAGTCTGGCAAGACAGATCCACATAGGAAGGAGACTGAACTGAGGCTGCTTCACTCTTTACCATCCCAAGCTGGTAACATTTCTTTGTAGGTTAATGTTTTCCTGTGCTGATACCAAACAGTGCAGGTAACGCTTCCTGGTCCACTCCTGAATCCTGCTGTCGCAAAACACTGAACTGCATGGGCTATGGCAAGTTTTTCTCCATTTACCTGACAGCTGATGCGACTAGTACACAGAATTACTCTCACAGTTGGGTTCAGAGCCCTTTGGAGCTTGAAAACATGTTGACAAGTGGGCACTGAGACTGAACCAGCAGTGCCTGAGGGTGGGGAAACCAGTTAGTCCACTGGAAACAGAGACTGCAGAGCATGGTAGGTAGCCTCAAGTATATGCTTCTTGTTAGGTAGTATTAAGGAAGAAGCCAAGTTTGTTCTTGCAAAGTATGAGGTTGGCCAATTGATTACAAAACAGTTATGAAAGACACACAAACCAAAACATATTTTGCTTATTTTGCATATTTGAAGCACAGCCTGTCTGTCTGAATCTCAGCTTTTTCCTGAGTTGCTCTGTAGGATTGTGCTCCCAGAGCAGTCTTGGCTGATTTTGCAGAGGGAACAGCTGCAGCAGCACCTCCACCCTCTGAGGTGGTACTCACAGAACGGACACTGGTTCTCTCTTCACTAAAGATCTTCTAGTACCTTGGCTGCCTTGAGGGACTGGCCACTCTATTTGCTTCTTAACATTACTAAGCATTGCAGAAATTCTTATGTAGAGGATTACATGCATAAAAGGTTATAAATATGTAAGAGTTCCCTTCTAGATAGAGCAGATTCCATGACTTTTGGTATAATATAAGGGTTTATACCAGCTATGGTTATGAGCAGTTACACTTCCTTCACCATTTCTTGGGGTACATAATCTCAATGAAGGGAAATTCAGAGCAAGACTTCCTTACTTTTGTTTTTTTTCTGTGTGTGTGGATGAGGTCAGGTTTCTTCCTATTTTTTTCTCTAACTTTCCTAAAAGTTTTTTTATTTGCATTCTTTAATCAGTACATGCTTTCTAATTTTAAGGGAGGTTTTTTTTTTTGGTTTTCAGCAGTTCTGAGATTGCATTTAAAGTTTCTGAATCATAACTTGTAAACCATAGAAAAAAGCCATTTGCTAAAAGCACGATTTTCAACTTTCAGTGACAAAGGTATAGATATATGAGATGTTGTGGCAAGATTTTGGTAGCTGCAGAGCTGCAGGGGTGACCTTTGTAAGGATAGGTCAGGGTTGCCCCATGCTGGACACAGCTGGTTCCAGCCAGTTCAGGCGGTTCTACAATGGACCCACTCAAGGACACAGTTATGCTCATCAGCTGAGGTGGTGGCACCTCTGTGAAACCATGTTTGAAAGGGACGAAAATGCCAGATGGAGAGGGGAGGAAGGAACACAAAATGAAAAACAACAGAGGGAACACCAAGGTCAGAGGAGGAGGAAGTGCTCTATAGTGTGGTGTGAAATACCCCATGCAGATTTTCCTGATAGACCTTCAACCCATGGATAACCTGTGCTGGAGCAGAGGAATGATGTAAGAAGGAAGGAGCAGCAGAGAAAAAATGCCATATGCCCCCTTCCGCCCCATGTTGCTTATGGTGGGGGTAGAGGAGTCTGGAGTGAAGGACTGAAGTTCAGCCTAGGAAAGGGAAGAGGAAAGGTGTCGCTTTAATGTTTTGTTTCTCACTATCCAAATCTATTTTAATTGCCAATATACGTTAAGTTAATTTTCCTCAAATTGAATCTCTTTTGCCCATAGCAGTATTTAGTAAGCAATCTTCCTGTCTTTATCTTGACCCACAGGCTTTGTTGTTCCTGTTCTTCTGGTGTTTTCGCCCTTTCTCACCCCTGTTCTAGCAAGGTGGGAAGTGAGCAGACACCTGGGTGGGAGTTAAGCTGTTAACCGAGGCCAACCCACCACAGTATAGTACCCCTACATGGCATGCACATGACAGACTTAGCAGATTGTGTATTTTTTCTGTCTTATCTCACTATCCCAGCTTTAATGATTTTTGGAGTCTCCTACATGCTGGCTATTAGATGCTTAAAATTATGTCAATAATTTTGAGCTGAAACCTGCAGTTCCATGTGTTTTTCTCTGACATTTTGGAATAAATATTAGCAGTCCTAATTAAAAATTAAAAAAAAAAAAAAGGTTAACAGAAACAAAATTTTTGCTTTAATATAAACACTCATAACAATTCAACATTTTTAGTTGAATTTAGTATAAACATTCATAAACAATTCAACTAATTCATTTATTAAGAAGGTCTAGCATTTCTGTGCTTTGAGAAAGTACCTATACTTTATTTGATGGTCTCACAACAAAGTTGTGCTTTTTGAAGTCTCTCTGAATAGCTCTTCAATGTCCAGTTACAAAGTTTTAAAGCTTCATTTTGCATGTGCTGTAGAGACTGGGATAAGAGATTGCAGTTCTTTTCTCTGATGACTGCATTTGCGTGGTGCACAGTCCACCTCCATGACGTGACCAGGACGTCCCTTGTCCTTTGGAGCATACATGGAGTGCATGGATATAGTGACATGCCAGCACCTCCAAGTGGGACATATAGCTTGGATTCAGGTATTATTTAACCTTATAAGATTCCTCTTTCATTCACTCGGTTCATAGGCATAAAAAGCATACATAAAAGCTGTGTGGGGACAGTCCAACATGATACTTTTATTTCAGCCTTAAATACCGCAAGCTCTGTGTCTCCCAACTAAGCACGACAATTCTGAGGAATTCCTTCCTGTGTCTTGACTCCCAGTGTACTCTGCCTCTGAGAAACATGCTAGTTCTTCATTTTTCTGAATTGGAACTAATAGAACCAGCATGGTGCAGCTGTGGGAATGACTCAGCAGCGTGGCTCTGCATCTTCATGCACATGACATCCTGTGACAAAAAATCTTGTATTTTCAAGATAAAAAAAGTCTTAATTTCATTAATTTCTTCCTCAAGGGGAGCTAAAATTATTTTCAAGGGGTAACAGTAAAATTGAGATTCCACTACACCTTTGTCAAGATGACAAACATGAAAATCATATCAAGAATATGTTCTGCTTCAAATTTGATTTGATTCATAATTATCTTCATATTTCTAGGCAGAATTTAGGAGTATCTAAAGCAAGGCTTAAAATGTGAGACACATGGCAGATGAAGTGATGCTGATAATAATGGGGACTAATGAGAAATGTTTTCCTAAGGAGTGCATTTTAGTTTGTAGGTTTTTCCTCAAAATTAAGGAAGAAACTTGCAAATTCATAACTGGAGGAGGAAAACAGTAGAAATCCTTCAGGGTCTGAGTATTTGACCTCTAAAAGTCCAGGGTGAATGGGCTGTCATTTTCATTTAATAGAAAAAAATAACAATGATTGATGAAATAATCTGTTGAGGTTGTTTTGCTGGTTTTTGTTTTGTTTTGTTGGGTTGTTTGGGTTTTTTTCAGAGACAGTTTTGAGAGTTCTGCAAGGTCTGACAGTAGAAGTAAGATTCACTTGCTTGAAATTATGTTTCAAGTGGTTTTAGTTCATTAACTGTTCATCTGCAATTCTTTCTCCCTCTTTCAGCATCTGCTTCTAGGAAAATGCACAAGGATGCATTGTTGCACTCACCAATATTTTCTTCTGCCTTTGAAGTTCTATTCCATCATTCACTTCAACTTTATGATCATGAATTGCAAAAAAGTCTATTCTCTGGAAGACTGTACTTTAGCTGACCCAAGGAGGCTTGATCATAGTGTTAGGCCTATCTTGGGGGGAAAAATCCACTTTTCATCTCCTCGTGACATTCAGTTGAAATTTAGACACTAAAAAGTAAGCATAGGGTAGGTATTAAAAACCCTCTTCTAGACAGTGGAGACCTGGATCCTCATTCAGTTTCTATTGGAATTTCCCTGTGCAAGATAACTGCGTAGGGTTGGTAACCATGATAAAGAACCTAGAGAAAACTCATATCTTTTTAAAGAGTGGCTGGAGCCTTAAATGGCACTACAGGTGCCTAGGTATATGAATCCCTCCACCAGTCAGTGCAGTCAAGTGAGAGCAGAAGGCAGTTCAGTAGAGGTCAGTCACAAGGAGTGGGGTCCAGGTGCCCACATCTGGTCTCAATGTTCACATCTAGTCCCAGCTGCACTGTGTCCACAATGTGTTCATAGGGCTGGTAGCTTTGTCACAGTACCTATAGGATACCTACATATTCCTGAAATGCTGCCTAAAGGCCAGGCCAAGTACCCTGGCTTGTTGACCTTGACTGATTGGCATCTGCCAAAGTAGTCAAGGCAGTTAGATTTCTGAATGCGGGTAATGGCATGGCAATGAAACCCAATTTGGGAGAATGTCCACCTACCTTTGAGATGCCTCTGTTAATGAGGATGAATCCTAGTCTAGAGAACAAGTTTTCAGGAGTCAGAGGTTGCACAGCTGCTTGTACCTGCTGTTTGCAGTGTGCTCAGTGCAGGTTTACTTGCAAATGTGTGTATGAGAGCATTCTTGAATTAAATCTTCCATAATAAATCTTAATTAATAAATCTTGAATTAAATCTTCATCTTCCAAAAGGTGAAGAACTGTCTCTGTGTATCCTCACAGTGAAAGCCGAGGACAGGCCAAAGAAAAGCATATGCTTTATGTGGGAGGAAACTTAGGCCAGCGATACAGAATTACCTCCCACACTTCGGCTGGTATGTGTCACACTTTGAAAAGGGTATTAAACATTAGATGAGACAACAGAAAACTTTCAGTCAACTGGCATTTCGTTCTGCTCTGTCTGCACTCCCTATACTCCTCTGAATGCCATCCTAGCATTTCCCTTTCGGCAAAATTCTAGGTTTGTTAAATCTTCCATTGATCCAGTGAAGCTCCAGCAGGTCTCCTCGTTTTTTAGGTGACATCTGGATCACTCTGGCAATATCCTAGGCAACTTAGCCATGTATGCCCAGACCTTAAGTGTAATGACATAAGACATGCTGTACGCTGCCCTGTGGTCCATCTGGCCTAATACTGCATCTCAGATGGTGGCAGTGAGAGATGCTAATTAGGGAGAACATGTGATCCTGGACTGTACAGCCAGTGGTTTAAGGGTATTGGTGATAAATCCCTATGTTGTTCCTTTGCTATCTCTTTATGTACCCACTTTCCAAGAAATTATCTGATACCTTTATGGACCTGCTGTATTTCTACCTGCAAGGTAGACACAGGCACAAAGTCTAAGGGCTGAATAACTTTCAGGTCATCTAGTCCACTAAAGATAATAAAAAATCATGCAGATTCCTCACCTCCTTGTTAAGCCCAAAGCTGCAAATCATAGAATCATAGAATGGTTCAGGTTGGAGGGGACCTTAAAGACCATCGAGTTCCAACCCCCCTGCCATGGGCAGGGACACCTCCCACTAGACCAGGTTGCTCAAAGCCCCATCCAGCCTGAGCTTGAGCGCCTCCAGGGATGGGACATCCACAGCTTCTCTGGGCAGCCTCTTCCAGTGCCTCACCACCCTCACAGTAAAGAATTATTTCCCAATATCTAATCTAAATCTCCCCTCTTTCAGTTTAAAACCGTTACCCCTCGTCCTGTCGCTCCACTCCCTGATAAGGAATCCCTCACCATCTCTCCTGTAGGCCCCCTTTAGGTACAATATGATATTTCATTTCTCAGAAAAACAAACTGTATCCCATCTCACAGGGAGAAAATTAAGCCACCCATCCTTCTTGCTTCTAAAATGACAAATTCTGTAAGCCCATGTCAGAGTATTGACCACGCTATATGGTTTTCTTTCTCTGGCTTTGTCTGGTCCTTGGTTATTAGGAGAAAAGCAGCGAAAAGAAATCTAGGCTCTCCAAAGGCAACTACTACTGGGGAAAAAAAAAATCATTTATGTTGGTTTAACTGAAAACAAAATTTGGACATATCTGTCTGTTTCTCCCACTCTTATCTTTTTTCTCCAACCAGCCTCCCACTTCTGTGGATCATTTATCCTCTCCCTCCTCTTGCAAGGTTTTCCTTAAATCATATCTTCCCTCAAGACTTTGTAATATGTCTTTTCCAAGAACATTTTGTGTTTCAATTAATCTGATGCATTATACCTGTCTGAATGAGGTAGCACATTTGTTAGGACACAGGCCCCGCCTTTTTAACTTTGAGCAGAGAGGTGGGAAAATTTGTAACACTGTAGGAATTATTTACAAGTTTAAGCTCTGTGCTTTATTTTTTCTCCCATAAATATAAGTTCTGTTCTCATTAATGATCATGCCAGCATGTCACAGTTATAAACAGTTATTATACCTTGTGCTTACAGTTGCACAGCAGCAATTTTAAGCCTGGGATCTCAAAAAGTTTTGCAGTCCTGTAGTGCTCCATTTAAGAGACAGGTAAACTTTATTATTATTTCCTGACAGACACTGAACTTCAGTGGTTTGCTCATGGTTTGCTCATGATTTGTCAACATCCTGGCTAAAAACTAACCCAAACACCTACCACTTGTTTCTCTGTGCACAGCTCTCTGTAAGATCCAGCTCCTCTCCCACTAGCAATCTCGGGATTGGAATGTGGCTTTTGCTGTTGAGTGCAGTGAGATGCTGCTTTAGACCAAAACCTAATATTTATATAATAAAAGTCAGGTCAAATGAATCACAGTGTTGGTTGGCATGTCATTACCGAAACGTGAGAAGTTTCTTGAGACAGAAAGACAAATAAAAAAGGATAAGGATCTGGTTATGTTTATATCACTGAAGTGGTCCAAGAAACAGGACCAGTGCTGTGTTGGTAGTGTGCCAAGGGGCTGGCCTGGGGCTGAGCTCTCTGACACACTGCCCAAGTGCTGCGCAGGAGCAGCACGTGGCCTGACCCACTCCTGCTAAACCAGCTGAGCACGACTGCTTCAGGTTTGGTTCCCTCTGCCCTGCATAGCCCTCCAACAGTGTCCCCAGGTCTCCCTTTTCAGGGTATGCAACGCAAACCCTCAGCTTCCCACTGTGAAAACACCTCCCTACTGGCCTGAGACCCACAGCTTCACACTGGCTGTGGATCTAAACTTGGAAAAAGGACCCATGTGAACAAAGTAGTAATTATAGTTTAGAGCCTGCAAGGGTTGCACTACATTGCACTGGCAAGAGACTCAGGCCCTAAGTTTATGTAGCCTTTGCCCCTGGCCTCATGGCAAGATACTCTCCCAGCAAGGTGTTCCCTGACTTCAGTTTTATATAGCAAGACAGATGTAGTCCATGATGCAGATGTAGTCTATGGTACAGTCAAGACTATATAAACAAGGAATAGAATTTCATGTGTTGATTCATACACCCTAAACATAGCATCTCTTTAGAGAAGGACCATATGAAGATTATTTAACTCAGCTCTGCACCAAATCTGCTGAAGATGACCAATATTTAATCACCCCAGACAGCGAAATTAATAGTACAAGAAGAAAAACATTCTCACTTGTCAAAGAATAAGAATGTATATTTAAACTGAAATCCTGTACTTTCATGCTTTCTGAGCTTTTCCTACAATTTAAAAGACATTTTCAACCTGTGCAAAAGTGATATGGATGCTTAACCAACAGTCAAACCATCAACAGTTTGACCTGGCATAGTTCCAGCTAAGCCAGTGGCATTATAGCAATTACATTCAAGTACAAATCTAGCCCAATAAACAAACAAAAAAATCATCAAATTATGACTGAAATTGTCTGGACTAATAACACATTAAACAGCATTTCATATTGTTAGGCCAGTGTCAGTTATAATGGAAGTGAAATTGCAGGTTTCTTTTAAAATCACATTAATGAACAAGGGATGTTCTTATCTCACACACGGATGATAATTCCATGGCAAGGGAAAATGGCACATCCTTTCCCTCTACCTCACTCTGCCAGCTAATCACTCCTGGTGGAGGACACTGGGGATTCCCATGCGCTGGAGTGCAGCCAGCAGCGGGATAATGCAGATGAACTTGAATGGAAGGACAAGATTCGGGACATTTCAGGGGGATTTCCATTCTCAGCTAAATGTCAGTGCTCATTCAGGCAGGTCAAATCATGTTCTCTAATAAGCCAAATGCAGATTGCTGCCATTGCTACAGCAGCTCAGTGCTGTCCAGGCCCGTCCTTCGCTAGACGTGGGATACTGAGTGAAAGACAGGCTCAATAAATTGTTAATGTATTCACTCTCCAGGCAGGTCAAATGGTAATTAACCTCATGCTCATCCCTGCTGCTTTGAGAGCTAACTCAGTAGCCACCATGCAGCTACAATTTGATCCAACAGCTACCATGCAGGGGAGGTGATAAAGGCGTGCAGAGCCTGGAAGGGAGGGGACAGGCTGAACAGGCACCTCTTTGAACAGGGTGGACCCCACCACAGTCAGCACTCTGTGTACTGGGATTGCTGTGGGCACTGGAGCATCCTAGGACACAGAGGGCAGTCTCTGACACCGCCGCGCTGCCTAGAGCCCTGGCTTTGCAGTGTCAGTCAACCCTCCTGATGTGTGGAGCCAACCTTGCCTAGTGGATGAGGTGCTCAGGGGTGGCTCTGCTGATGGATGTAGATGCAAAAAAAACCGCTTCTTTCTCAGGCAAAGAGTTTCATTACTCCTGTTTTCCATTACTCCCACAGCAATTTTTGCTTAGGAGATCTTTTCTGGAAAGGCTGGACCTGCCAGCGTGTTTTCTGCAGTGCTGCTTGTCTCTGGCAGAGACATGAAGATCCATCAGCAATAGCCTTAGTGCCATGCTGTGGTACTGTGCTATAAACTGGGAGAGAGAGGAAGGGTGGCTTTCGTTCCAGGCAAACCTGCTTTCTCTGTCCCCTTTTGTGTGACAGAGTTTGTGCTTTTGAGGATGAGATGATGACAACTTCTGTTTGTGGAACAAGGAGAGACACCAAGAACATGTTTCCTTCCTGCTCCAAGCACAACATTTTAACCTTAAATTCTATGGTATTTACAGACCAAGGGAGGGGAATTTGCAACCTAATGCTCCTTTGTCATTCGAATGCCTGTTGAAAAACTGCTTTCCTGGCCTGCCTGTGGGATTAGGACTGGGAAGTATAACTGTCCAGAGAGGGAAAAGGTGTAGAACAGAGGACTTTTCCTACAGCACTCCACAGGTCACTGTCTCATTAACACTGGCTTGGATGACTTTTCTGCTGGCAAATTATAGATGTGAAGAGGCATTAAATGTTGAACTCTAGCGCTGATCAGCTTAAAAATTAGATACTCAAGCTGAATCTGGTCAAATTTTACCAGAGAACATAGTGAAAAATAAGCTCAGGTAACAGCAATAAATGTCATTTAGTCACTCAGCAGTCAGTTAATATGTTACATGGGATATGCCTGTTATAAAACATCCCATGTAATTGCAAAACATTAAGCAGTACTAGAGTGATACTGGCACTAAGTTTTCCACAGTTTCTAACAGAAAGAGGTGCCCCTCTTTTAAAATTTGTGTGCAGGACTGACTGGGCATGTTAAATATCTCTGTGAATGCACCACGGGGTGGGCTGCAGGGTAGCAAGGGCATTGCAGGTACCCTGCACTAGAAAAAATGAGGATTATCCCATAGTTGGAAAGGTCTCACCTATATCTCAGTGAAGTATTTGTCCCTTACAGCAACTATTCCTCCTCTGCCCTTTACTATATTAGAAGATACTTGCTAGATTTCATGTAGAAAAATTCTAATATTTTGCTGTTTTCTTTTGCTGAGTGGTTCTGTGAACCACTGTGAACCACCACCACAGGGACTGTATGCTTCCCTTTGGCTTGGACAGTCTCTAGCTCTGCTGTCACAGTCCTTAGTGGACTGAAGATAGATAGTATGCTTTTAACTAATAAACAGTCCTTTTATGGTGACACGCAGATGTTCACACTGGCCAAAAAAAAAGAAAATAAAAAGAGAAGGAAAACATGAGAGTTGCTGCTGTTATTCAACACGTCTCAATATGGATTATAATGACTGCATCTTCCTTAGGGAATCTCAAGGCTTCTGTTGATATGTTTAACGTCACATTTGTTTTTCTGAGGAGTCAACAGTGAAAAAATTAAACAGTAGATTCAATAACAGACCTTCTTTCTCCCAGCTGTTGAAATGATCTGGCAATGTGGAAGAGCACTGGTGGAACAGATTGCAAATTGACATTCATCATACATAGGGTCTGGACTCTGTGTTCAAGGAGTCTCCTATAGCACAACAGTTTAGGCCCAGGATTAGATGTTGACGATATAAATTGCACTTGAGGGGACCAAACCTTGACAAAGGCTGCAAACTGACTCTCAGGACCCTGTAGCCCACAGGTTTGGAGTGGATTCTTTATCACCTGCAGTAACTTCCCTAAAGAAGACAAGCCAACTCTTGGACTGGTTCATGGTGGCTCATCAGCCATCATCCCCAAAAGCACCAGATGTCATTCGTTCATTGGATGTTTGAAAAGCAATGCATGTGAGTAGAGAATAATTTTCAGTAAAGCAGCAGGTGGATTTTCCAGTCTTTTCACCACCACAGGTAGCTAGGATATCTGCTAGGTCACATCAAATAATGAGAATTGCATATCTCATCATTGTTTTCTGTACAATACAAATATTTCTTCTGATGTCTGAGACATTACAATGGTCAAAATGTGTTTAAAGCAGCAAAAGAAAAATTAGAGCTTACTTTAAGGTTTAACACATGGCCCTGTTCCACATGAAAGCAACAGTGCTGGGGCTGTAGAATCCATCTCAGCTTGTTTCATCCAATTAGAGAAGGAGCCGCAGAGGATTAGCATGACTCCTGCCCTCCCTTTACATCTGTTCCAGTGAAGAGTAATAATAATGTTCTGAGGCCACCTGCTGTTTACTTTCAACACCTACACATTAACGTGTAGGGTACTGTCCAAGAGAGGTCTTTTCTTAATGGCCAGAAAGTATTCCTGATATTCATTAAGAAAGTCAAGGTACATCAGAAATGGAACTTGCTCTACTTTAATTGCCATTGTTTTATAAATATCATCCTCCTCAACTTGTTAATGTGGTTTTTCATGGAAAATAGCTAGTATCACCTTGATAATTTTTTTACTTCATTAACAGCTTCTGCAGTCTCCATAAGAATACTGTTAAAAGAGCCAGGTCCTCCCAGAGCTTCCACTTTCAAGTACTCAGGAGGAGTCTGGATGTGCAGAGTGACATCCTAGCTCCACTGACTCACAAGCAATTATTCCCTTTCGCATCAAGAGATCTAAGTTAGGGTTTTTCTCTCTCTCTCTGTTCATCATAACAGGAATTTGCTGATCCCATGCTGTTAAATCCATCTGCTGCCTGAAGCTTTGGCTTGAATCAAAATGAATAAAAGAAGAAGGGGAAAAAAGGAGGAGGAGAATCAGAAGCTGTTATCCATAAAATGTTCCAGACTGAAAGCCTCAAGCTGAGCCTGTGGAGGCCAACCACTGCAGTACAAATGGAAAGAAAGCTGAAACTCCAGCCACTACAATTTTCTGCCTATTACTAATAGCAGGATTCAGTTGACTCTATTACACAGGGAGTCCCTTCCATTTACACATTTGTTACACATTTTCAGCTGCGTGGGCTGAGGCATGGGCTCTCGGTTCTTGTTATAACACAGGTCCCACTCTTCTTCCCATTAAACAGGGTCAATTGGATGCCCAGCCCTCCTCTTTCAATCTTATCTAGCAAGCAATGGGACATTCAGGTCTGCTGACAGCAGTCCCTTTCACCAGCATCTGGCTTATAAAGGCTTCAGTGCATCAACCAAACATCAGTCAATTAATGCATCAATGCATTATTCTTTTTTTTGTCTATTCTGTTTCACTAAAGCTCTCTTCTGTCTAAGCTATATTCTTCAGAGACCTGTTGAAATCTGTTTTCCCAAATTTATCTCTACTCATTTTGCCATACCTTGCTGGCTAGCTGGACCTTCACTGGGTAGGAGGTCTAGATGTGCAGAAACACTGCTGCTGGGTACAGTCTACAGATCCTAAGAGAGAATTTACCTAACATGTTCTATAGAGTTGCAGTCAGCTGTCTCCAAGGAAGATGAAAACAACTTGAAAGATGTATAGTCTCATATTCTTTTCAACATTCTTATTAAAATGGGAGAAAATGGGAGAAATCTTAAAGTATTGGCAAAGTGAAAGCAAAGACTGAGTATGTTTGCTAGCCATAAACACTTCAGAAGAGTAAACACAAAGGAAGGAAAACCAGAGGCATAATCTGGAAAATCACACTGGCCTGTGAAAAATTCTAGATCAATCCTAAATCAAAACAGAGCAACCACGATATCTTTCTCCTAATGTACCTGTCTGAAACTTATGGGAAAAAATGTATTTTTATGAGGAATCTAAATTCTGAAGACATATTGGTATTCCCATATGGAGAACTAAAATATAACTGCAACTTCTAAGAAGTACTTGGGCATTTGTACTTTGCAGAAAATAATTATATTAAACCTCATTGTAATGAGTAACTGTATTTACTGAAATTTGAGAAGACCACTTTTAGGGGCTGAAAATCACAAGGTTTTTTTATTGATTTCCTTACCGGATGTTAAAACAATACCTTAATATGATGATGTAAGAGGCAAAGGTTAATGAGTAGCTGGGTACTTTGCTGTATGCACTCCCTTTCCTCTCCATCAATGCAATATAATTAGAAGTAGCTTCCCTTGAATTACCTTTTCCTTTTAAGTAAAAAATTATCAAAACTTTCTTCCCTAAATCTTCCCTAAGAATTTACAAGGCTATGTTGAATTCAGAAAAATGAAGTAATTTCTGAAATGAAAGCTAAATGTTATCTCGATACCAGCAACCATGACCTGATTACTCTCAACTGGTGAAGATGGAGATACTTTTTACCTTACTGTTAAAGGTAATTATATCTGTTACTTGAACTCATTATAGCATTTAACTTTCTTTGGCATTCCTGTTAAAAGTCAGTACTGTGCCACAGAGCACAAACTGAATGGATTAAGCCCTTAATAAGTGAGGTTACATTCATACCGTCTCTTCAGAGCCAACACAGTTAAAAATGCTGGAGATCATTTCCCCTGCTTATCCACTTCCATGCAGCCACAGTGCCACTTGCAGGCAGAATGTGAGCCACGTGTCCGGTGTCCGTACAGCAGTAAAGGCAGTGTGAGAGGAAGCTGTCTACCCATTTCATCAGTCTTGGCAGCAGACAACGTTGGGTCCCTCCAGGAAGGACTAGCAATAGGCCCCAAGATTTGTTTCAGAACCACCCTTGACGTGGATCCAAGCAAGAAAGCAGATTACGGTGCAGAATCGAAAAGAAGATTGGCTCACACTCTGTGTGAAGGTCTTAAATAGAAGAGGTGGTAGGAAACGTGAATGACATCTGAAACTGGTTTTATCAAGTATAAGCCCTTTGAGGTAGTTTAAGCCACTAAATCACTTCATCCAGTATCTGAAATCACTGCAGATTGTCAAGCTGCAGACCAACATAGTCAACACAAACAAGAATATGCAGACAGAATGACTGATCAGGACTACTTAGTATCCTTAGTTCATCCAAGCTATGTTTTAATGCAGCCAACAGCAAAGTTACACATTTAAGTACAAGTACAAGGTGGTAACACCGTATAGAGAACACACGGAATGGAAGAGTGACTTCTAAGAAGCAGTGGTTGTGAAAGTGTTGTACAGACTGCATCGAACATGTGGTACTACAAAGAACTAGTATCACATCTGGATTTATAATCAGGGAAATAATTAGTAGACATAGTCAGACTGTTTTTCTCATTGTGCATTTGGGACAAATAAACCCAGCACTGGAGTATTGCATCGTTTCAGGGTTGAATTTTCAGATTTGTAGCCGATCAATAATAAGTCACAGTAATATGTGAGGATTGAAAGAAATTCTTCTCTGGGACCAAATTAATGAGCGTAGTGTGTTTAGTTTGTTAAAACAAAACCTAATAAATTGTTTCATTCTATAAGATCACCTCAGAGGAATACTGAACTTTAAAGAATTAGAGAGAAAGTAATAAAAAGAATCAATGCCAGAAGATAGAAACGATTATTTGCAAATGAGGAATTAGGCAGAACTTTTTCTGTTGGAAGTGATTCACAAAAGGAATAAACCAGCAAGGGAAGGAATGAGCTCTCTGTTCCCCTGATACCTTCATATTTGGACTAGATGCCAGTCTGGAAGGTTTCCTTTAGTCTAACACAAGGTTTGTCCATGCATCCCTGGGTGAAGTGCAGTGGCCTGTGTTATGCCGGGCGTAGTGAATCACTGAGTATTTTGCCTTATACCCCTATAGTTGTGTCCTCTCCTGCCTCCATCTCCAGCTTGCCTGCATAAAAACTGAGTAATAGGAAACCTGAGCACTTCAGACCAGTCATTGTTATTTATCTTGCCCACAGGCCCTCTCCTTGAGTGCAGTGATCTATTCAAATGTCGGGGTGCAGGTAACAGACAAGCCCTCTCCTGTCTTACGCTGATCTGGCATACACCGTTCACATTGCAAACGTACCGTGCAAGTGTTGTTGCAGATCTAAAAGGAAGCAAAATTGCAGTGGATGCACATTTATTTCTCTCTCTCTCTTCTCGAATGGGAGGAAAATCTTCCCTAGTTTTCTTCATCATGTTAGCCCCAGAAGGAAGGTAGTGAGAAGGTTATACCAATATACATATTTAAATGCTTACACCAGTATAACACAAATTATGTGTACTTAGAGCCACATATGTTAAGTATAGGGGGTCAAAATAAACTGCAATACATGTAGCTTTATTAGCAGCCAAAATTTCTTAACAACCCATGTATTAATTATAAAGTTCTGTAATTGTGAGTTCCATGCCTTGAAAATCACCTGGTGACTCATCGATGTTGTCAAGTTATGTGAAGTTTTCAAGACAACTAGTCTGCTCCGTGATTTCCATTTTTAATTTTTTAGCAGTCTGCCTATGAAGATTCCTTATATCATGTATTGACATAGGAACAATTGATGTTAATGAGAAATAGCTAGCATCTCCTCATCATTAATACTCCCCAGTCATACACAATAGCACAATCAACAATCAGGTTGACATTTGCTTCAACCCATTTCCAAAAACATTTTACCTACTATAATTACATCAGCAGAACAAATCTAGTACCCATGTACACTATATACACACTATTTTATTGAAGATATTGCCAGGACACAAACTAAGGAAAAAAAAATCAATTTAGCATTAGTTGTCAATTTACCATTCCCTTGTTTATTTTTTCATCGTTTAAGTTCCTACTATAGTAAGTCTAAAGTTAAAAATAACTTTGGATGCCAGTTCTTTGTCAAGGAGGAATACTGACAACAAATCTCACTTGTTTCTCAATGAATTTGTTTCTTTTTCAGAACATTCCCTGGGAAGGATTCATATACAGTGTGTCTGTATGTTCACACTGTGGCCTTTCAATGTGTACAGTGGGCTTATAAGGAAGATGGAGAGAGACTTTTTTACCAGGGTCTGTAGTGACAGGACAAGGCTTTTAAACTGAAAGGGGGTGGATTTAGATTGGACATACGGAAGAAACTTTACAATGAGGGTGATGAGACACTGGAGCAGGTAGTCCAAGGGGTCTGTGGATGCCCTGTCATTGGAAGTGTTCAAGCTGAAGCTGTATGGGGCTTTGAGCAACCTGATACAGCAGCAGGTGTCCCTGCACTTGTCAGGGAGGTTGGACAAGATGATCCTTAAAGGTCACTTCCAAACCATTCCATGATTCTATGATTCTTTGATTCTAATGTAAAGATGGGAAAGAAAATGACAACATAAGAGTCTGCATGTATGAATAAACTGATCGAAAGCGCTTGAATGCAGTATAAAGAGACAGTGATGCATTATTTATCTTCTAAGAAAAGGACAGTGTCTACAAATGTGGGAGCTGTTAGATGTGACCCATTGGTTCATGACTGCCTTTAGTTTTAGCCTAAGTTTATTTCAGCTTGAATGTTGTGCTCTTCTCAGAGTGTGACAAAGTTGCCGTTAAAGTGAGATGGCTAATTTGTGTTCTGTGGTCTTCATTATAGTAATTTCTTGCCCACTGCTGTTTTTTTTAAGAGAGCAGACCAAAACTGCCACCAGTCACATCCTGTGCAACCTTTTTGACTTCAGTAAGACTGCGTGGACTATAAAGTAGTGCAAAAATTGGTTGAAACTTTGTGGTCTTCTTTGGGAGCATGTAACACATGCACTGGTACAAGAAAAAAGCATTTATTTCATAGAAGAACAATCACCTGGATTCCTTAATAGCAATGTGAATACAATAAACCACATGAAAAATTGGTGTCCTTGGATTTTCTTGAACAATTGAAAGTGCCATTTTAAGTGGCATGATTCATAACTACTCAAATTCTGTACTTTTACAAAAAGCGTTTATAAATTATTTGGAGTACGGAGTGTTAAAAATGAGTAAGTAGTGCTTAGGGTTATTTTTATTAGAAGAGATCACATTAATTAGGCCTGGTATGGAAGGAAGGAAAAGTTTCTCTTGAATGCTCCACTCTGCAGTGCATTATTAATTTTCTCATTCGTTCCTTTTTAGATCATTAGCTTTTAAATGTTATAGTTTAAT
This sequence comes from Tringa tobata, assembly GCA_033628505.1. Taxonomy (NCBI): domain Eukaryota; kingdom Metazoa; phylum Chordata; class Aves; order Charadriiformes; family Scolopacidae; genus Tringa; species Tringa tobata. Next base: position 4,984,619 of record JAHREE010000094.1, read on the forward strand.
ACTGAGGTGAAGCTGGAAGTATCTGTTCACTCTGCCATCCATTTTGAGCAATCTCACAATCATTGTCATTATGATTAACTTATATTGTGGTGGTACCCAATCTACGGCAGGGGTGCTATCACCACACCTTGTGGTGATGACAAAAGTGAGCTCTTAAAGACAGATTTCTTTCCGTAACACTGGGGGAGAACAGAAGTATGCATTGATGAGACCATCACAGAATCATAGAATCGGCTATGTCATATGATGATTGTTATCTGGAAAGAGAACTGAAGACCGAGAGATTTCTCCTCCAGGTAGGGTGTTGCATTGTGTAACCTACAACTTAACACTCTCTTTGCACTCTGACTCATGGCCAAACAGTTAAAGTTTAACAACTAAACTATTCTTGGGAAAAAGTTGGAAAAAAATACATAGTAACAGCCTCATAAACTGTAATCAGCCTCAGTGAAAATGTGATCTGGATGCACAAGAGAAAAGACAATACGCTTACATACTCCAGCAGTCTCACCTTGTGAGGTGGTGGAGCCTGACTTTTCACTCCTTTCCTCTGATAGCACCAGGGCTTGGTTCACTAGGATCTTGATCCTCAATGCAGTGCTTCAGGCAACAAAAATGCCTTAAAACGCAACCATCCTCTGATACAGTGGAGTCTAAAATTCAGTTGTTACAGGAATGGATAGCTAACGGAAGAGCCAGGCTGTGAACATCTTCATTGTACAAATGCTGGTGTTTTATATGGAAGCTTCACCTATGGAAAACACGTTAGCAGATAGGACCAAGCAACTCCACCCAGCAACTGCATCTACTCTTCAAGGGCAGCAAGCTCAAGAAGGAAGATAATTAGAAGACTAATGCAAGTATTGTGGACTGGCATGCCCAATACCAGATATGTCTTCAAGACCTTTGAGCTGTTACCTTCATTTGGCAGGATACCCCTTTGATTAAGGAGTTAGTAGATTCACACTTTTGGAAGAGATCTCCCACATGAGATTGTACAACATTCTATGGCCTGTGGATGTAAACAATTCTTTTTATGCTATTCTTTTGATATACACCATGCAATCATAGAATCATATAATCATATAATTTTGTAGGTTGGAAGGGACCTTTAAGATCATCTAGTCCAACCATCAACCTAACTCTGATAAAAACCATGTCACTAAGCACTATGTCCACCTTAAATGTCTCCAGGGATGGTTCCTCAACCACTTCCCCGGGCAGCCAATGCTTAATAACCCATTCAGTGTAAATTTTTCCTAATGCCCAGTCTGAACCTCCCCTGGTGCAACTTGAGGCCATTTGCTCTTGCCCTGTTGCCAGTGGCTTGAGAGAAGAGACTGACCCCCACCTCTCTACAACCTCCTTTCAGGCTGAACAGTCCCAGAACCCTCAGCCTCTCCTCATAAGACTTGTTCTCCAGACCCCTCACCAGCTTCATTGCCCTGTGAATGTCACAGAGCTCTAGGCAACTGACCTAAGGTTTCTTAGGTATGATTTCTCAACCTAGCTGTACTTCTCCTTTTGTAAAATAAGACTTTGTTAGGTACACTGCAGAAAAGTGGTTCCCCCCACCACTCTGCTAAGGATTAACAGTGCCAGGAGCTGGTGTTTTCAGGAGACAACTGAAAGATGTAAGTTTTCTGAGAGCACTGTGACCCTGCTTTTATGTGTTAGAGTGTACTGCCAAAAGGATTGTTCAGGACGACAAGGAGATATTTTCAGGCAGGTAGGGTTTCTACCACACTGTGAAAAACATATGACTCACTTCATGCTAATCACACAGTATTGTTTTAGTAGTACGTGATAGCAATTTCTTCAGTTCTTGTCAGTAATTTACCTTCCTAATAAGGTGGAGCTGCTGAAAGGAACTGAGAATCAATAGATGTTGAAAGTCAGTGAAATCTGAAATGTGAACCTAATGATGAATCTCTTCAGCTTTACACTTTCTCCCATGCTTCCCCCCCGCCCCGGCTTTCAAATCCCTTTTAGAAACCTCTGATTATTTTAACCCCTCCTTAACAGAGGTGTCAGAAGGGCTTCTCTGCCACATCTTAACTTTCTCACAAAGGGGACCAACAATGCGAAGCATGGCTCTGCCCCTAATAATGTGTGGTGAGAGAAGTCCCGGATAGACATCACCATGCTGAGTGTCCTGAGCAGCACAGCAGCCCTTCTCTCATCAAGACATAAACTTTACGTGCACCACATTATACAATTAGGGGAGAGAGCTTATTTCAGTCTTGCTGAAATCTGTCTGTAAAGTCACAAAAAGTGTACATTTTTGGAGATAGTGTGGGGAAAAGGTCTGCTCCTTTTCTGGTTTTTACCTTTCACTCCATTTCTTCACAACAGCATTTTCACCAGCAGGCACCCTGTTATCCCTGCCCTGGGTGTTTTTTTTTTTTTATAAAAAATATATAAGCTTTAAAATAGCTTATCTCCTGCTTACATCATCCCAAACATCATGTCTGAAGTCACAGACACGATGCAGTTCATATTGCATAAAGTTGCTACAAAGTCTGCTCTCTGTCCTTTTCCCCCCAAACATCTGAAAGCTTTATGGCTGCTCCTTTGGAGAGCTGATGATTTCTCTCCCGAGTCTGACTGTCCCCGTGGTTTATCTGCTGGAAGCACGGTGGCCTAGGGTGCTGCAGCATCTCAGTTCAGAACAATATCCCTGTTGATGTGAACCTGTTAAGTTTTGATGTGGGTCTGTAGCTGGAGACTTTCCTTGCAGTTTTATAAGCTATTCATTGTGATCCTCTCTCTGCATCTATAGCTGATTCAGCCTCATAGATTAGTCTTGAACGGAGCTATGTTTCCACAAATGTAACAGCTGACTGCTGCCAAGAAGGGGGAGTCCCACTTCCCCCACCTGGCCACACGTTTTTGCTGCTGATCTTCTGCCTTTTGTGGTGCGCTTTAAACTTGTAATCACCCAGTAAAAATGGTGGATATTCTTTTGCTATCTTAGTAAGCCAAGTGGATTGCAGTATGCTGTGATCAAGGTTACTCTTGTACTCTTGTGTGTACTCTGTACACACTCACAAGAGTGAGTACATGGATTGGAGCAGAGGCGGGAGAGGCAAGACTTGCCTAATTTGATGGACATGATTGAATCAGCTCATCTGCCCTTGGACATCTGCTGAACATCTTACAAGTGGTTTATGGTTTATGAACAGGGGTACCTCATTAGATGCCTTTGAGAGGCATGCAATGCAGAGATACAGAACTAGTGAAAACCTGAGGCAGTAAAGCTACATGATGTGGTACAAGGTGGCAAGGACTTGCTACTCTGCACCTGGTAACAGGATAGCCTTTGTTCCACCATGCTGTGTGCAAGCCAGGGTACCTGGCTTCCTTAGAATGACAGTGCATCTGTTTGGAAAGCAACTGGCCCCAGAAAACACAGCTGTAGAGTGAACTAGCTCCCGCAGATATATGAAGTCTGAAGAAATCCTCTATGCTGAGAAGACTGAGGACAGTAGTCTTGGTCCCACCACAAATATGGCCTCTAGGAGGCTGGCAATATACCACGATAATGACTTGCCAGCTCAAGTTCAGAAATAGGTCCCAATGGTGCCTCTCAGCTTAGTAGTTCAGGCAGAGCATCACCTCAAAAGAACTGTCCTACTCTTAGTGAAGGGACACTCCACAGGCCACCACTTTGGGGTTAACACACAGCCCTGGAGTTAAGAGTTCTCTGCTTGTGGCATAGGCAGTCTGAGTCATGTAACCCTCATGGGCCATTAGGTGACACTTGAAAAAGAAAACATTACATCTCTTATAATGTTCCAGGGAACAAAGTGTTCATTCATTTATAAAAGACTTTGTTAGCACAATTCTTGAATAATAATTATTCTCTTGCGTGGAGATATTTTTTTGTCTCTTTGCAGTTAGAATGGTTTTAGTGAATTTCACTGCTGTCTATTATAAATTAAGTTTCCAGCCTCCAGAAATTAAAAGTTCAACAGGTTAATTTGAGAAATGCAGTGTGCTACATCCTAGAAAAAATAGTGGTCATGAATTCATACAGTTACCACTGTTACTGTTTAAAATAAATGGAGAAACACCATTTTACTTATAAGTTTAAACAGTGGGGGCATTTCTTTATGATCAGCTAATTTAAGACAGGTAAAAAAAGATGTTGACGCAACAAAGACATGCAAGCCTCATACTTCTAAATGTTCTCTTATTCTCTTCCTGGAAATACCAGCTTGGTTTCTGAGTCAGCCAAGACCACCCAGGTTGATTTAATCACCAAACCCGATGCATCTCACTGACAATTTCCACAGCACTGAGGGGGGTCAGACCCCTTCAGCAGACCAATTACTGCAGCCCCAGCTTCAAAATCTGGAAGGTGAGAGCCCACCTCAAAATCAAAAATCTGGATGGTTCTCTTCATTGCACAAAAAATAACCCACTTCCATGCAATTCATACAACATAGTGTTTATAACATGTGGGATGTAGCCCATACAACCAAACCTTGCATTTCCATGGCATTGGCATAAATTCTCTCCCTCTGCCCCCAGATCAGTAATCTGGGGGTTTTTTTGAGGAAAAAAAAAAAAAGTTGCTGAATTAAAACAAACAAACAGGGAAAAGACATACTTCTTAAATGGAGGGCCAAATTCACATAACATGTTTCTTCCAAGTTTTTAATGTATTGTGTGAAACAGGCATTCATTCTATTTGCCATCATCTCCCATCTGAGTCTTGTCCAGAGAACAGTAACTCCCAACCATGTCTTCTTTCTCTTGATTTACAAAAGAGAGTCTGGAAGAGCTCTACAGAAAGAAACTCTGCCTTTGTAACAAAGATACTGAAATTTCTGGGTTGTACAGCTGACTGGGCATTTAAGAGGTTTGATTCGTCTTGCTTTTGAACTGTGGCTTATTAGAGTTAATTGATGAGCAATCTGAAAAAGAATGAGGCATGAAAATTCCTCCCTCTCCCTTTCTCTCAAGATCTTTTCTGCACTTTTTGTTGATTTATCTTTTGTTATACAGAAGACTCATCAGAGATATGTACTTTGAATCAAGGTTCATGTGAGTCATCACATTAGCTGCACTACCTTGTAGTAGTGGAGATATAGAAAAAGAAAAGTGGAAGAGAAGATTTGGGAAACCAAGAAGGTTTGGGACCAAGAAGGTAAATACATTGAGGCACCTCAAATTCTCCAACTTAAAACATCACTGGCAAGAATTTTGTCTATTCGTGAATGCAAATAGACCTTCTGGAAAGGAAGACTTGCGAAAGGTAGCTATTTTTATTTAATATTAATGGGTTGGACACACTAGATTTAATAGCTGTATTTAAGTGAGGAGTATGACAGCTAGACAGTCACAGATATTTGAAGAGTACTGTGCTTTGAGAAAGAGTGATGCATTTGAAAGATACCAGCTTAATAGGAGAAACCTAAAGACAGGGAGGAACTGCTGCATCATTTATAATGGATTTGAGATTGCAGAGCTGAATATGCAGTTTTGGATGTATTGCAGAATCCGAGCCCAGATGGGATATCAGGGACTCCAAAAGAGAAACTGAACTGCTAAAGTTCCTTTTTTAAGCTGAGGTAAAGCAATCAGAATTTGTCAGGCTGCAAAAAATAGCTGTTCAGAAGGAAAACAGAATAGAGTGTAGTGGACTGCAAGATCAGCAAGATCCAATAGAACATGCAAAGGAAAACCAAACCCACATATCCTAAGAAAGGATTTGCAAAATACAAGTTAGACAGATTTGCAAAGAGAAGCATGATAAACAAAGTGAGAGTTTATTTTGAGGAAAGACAGCATGCCTGTGAGAAGCAGTTATTTTGCAAAAACCTTGAAAAAAAGGAAAGAATGTACGTGAAAGGATTCCTAGTCTACTTAGAGAATCAGAAATCTTTGTGAGAGCTGTTCAAGTACAGGTACATCCAATGCATAGATATTACATTGAGAACAAATGAAACTCTTCTAAATAGGCTACTGGGGCTCAAATACATGGGGTATTGTGCAGAGAAAATTGCATCTCTTGACACAAAGAGGTAAACCTCAGATCTTACAGTGGGAAGTTATTCTTTGTGATCATAAACCTACTTAAAAAAAAAAGAAAACAAAAGAAATAGTTAAAAGCTAAGGTTTTAAGGTTTGAAGTTCTTTTTGCAAACAGATTACCTGTTATTAGGTGAGAATGCAGCCTGCACCAGAGCTAGGAACGGTCTCACCCAACTTGAAGTGTCTACAGCATTGTCTACAGCAATGTCTATACATTTATACCTGAGCTAGCCCGTTGGGTCCCCTTCAATGAAATGGAGAGTAACAAAAACTTTCATAATTTAACCAATGCATTTATTTTATGTGTCTGCATATGGTGATTTGTGCCCTCAAATTGCCTATTTCTCTCCACCTCTTGGGACACTGATGGAGGGTGACTGGCTCAAGGATAGACATATGAAGTCTGATAAATCCCACTGAAAGTTTCAATGGCAGGGTTTGTGCTACAGGACAGCTGGAGCCCAGAAGGCTGCAATCACTCTGTCTTCTGTATTCAGCAGTTCACTGTGCCGCATACAGATATTCTGTAGGGAAACAATATATTGTGTGTCCAACATCGGGCTCGTTTTTATCCACTGAGGGATAAAAAAAAAAGTGTATCCATATCCAAAAATAATGGTGAGTTAAACAGACTATCTCCTGTCTGAATATACATTTACTAGTGATGGAGACAAGGGATACCACTTTTGGTTTTGATCATCACAGTGTAATTAGTGTCCTTGTGCTATATGAAATCTGATCTGAAGGTACTTGGCAAGTGAGTGGAACATCTGAAACCAGATGTTTCTTCTCCTTCTCCCAAACTAGCAAAGACAGTGAGTCACCAGTGAGGCACCCAAGCGAGCAGACATTGTCTGAGGAAGCACAGTGGCCTCTGAAGTCTCCACCCAACACAGCATAGATGGACCTGTGGAAGGCTGGTGCCTCCCCCACGGGCTGCACTGTGCATAAAGAAAGAAACAGAAAGAAGTCCAGTAAGGAGATTGTGGACTTCTACCAGCAGGCATGTACATGGGCTTTGAGGAGCATGCTGACCCCTCGATGGACTGTATTATGATCTGCTGTTTCTTCAGTTTGCTGCTCTTTCGCTCCAGTTGCTTATCTAAGGCAGATAAACCTGCCTTGTCAGTACTGCTCGCCTCCACACAAATGTTTTGGGTACTGAATTAATTCAAGATATAAAACGAAAGCAGCAGTCATCCAGCTTGATGGATGGGATATAAATTAACTTGTTTTTCTGGAGTGTATTGAGCTGTTTGTATTTCCTGGGAAGGTTAGGTTTGCCGTTCAGAGAAACAGAGCTCTTGTTCTTGGGAGGAGGGCACAACAGGGCTTCTTTTTGTGGGATGCTTTGCATTTTTCAAGGTAAAGCTGACAAACAAGGATTTATAATGTATCATTGGAAAATATGAGTTTTCCTTACATCTATGAATTGGCAAATCTGTTTCTGATAGAAGGTGATAATGAATGTCTTTCTGCCTGCAAGAAAGAGACCTGGGGGTTCTAATTGACAAGCGGCTGAATATGAGCCGGCAGTGTGCCCAGGTGGCCAAGAAAGCCAACAGCATTCTGGCTTGTATCAGAAATAGTGTGACCAGCAGAAGTAGGGAGGTGATTGTGACCCTGTACTCAGCACTGGTGAGGCCACACCTGGAGTATTGTGTCCAGTTTTGGGCACCTCAA